>CM042558.1:18987299-19297299 GCA_023630585.1 Cranoglanis bouderius
AGTAGCAAATTAATATAATAAAAGTAACAGTTACTGGAGTATTTTCCTGCACCTATGCGTCTCTCATCTGCATGGAAGTCACCAGTCACTGGGGTGTTTATCAGAGGATTCGCTCATCTCTCATTACTTCTGCTTAAGCCTGCATTTCTCACTTTTTTTCAAGTGTACAAAACAAACCTGTGACAGAACATGGGGTAAAAGATAAACTGGTGTATTTTGCTGATAATATTTTTGATGGGCGCTCTCGGGTTTAACGGCGCTTAGAAAGAGAACACTTTGTCCTGACATGTTGCGGTTCACACCTCTGCACCTGTGGGTGATATCGGTGCTATTTTTTTTGTTTTGTTCACACTCAGAGGTGTGAACTCTGAGGAACTTCTCCCCATTCAGTGGAACTGATGACGCAGTGACGCCTTCATGACTCAGAATAACGATCCACACCTGCTGTAGGGCTTTTTTTTCCCCCATCACATGTGAGAAGCGAACCCACGTGTCGCCGGACATTTGTCTTACGCTTTGTCTCTTCTTTTTTTTGCATAAACTCTGCTTAACCACTTTGTGTGTGTGAGAGAGAACAATGAGCATTGCTCCTCTCACACACACCAACTGATCCATTCATTAAAAAAATAAAATAAAACCAAACCCTAATAATAAATGTTGTGAATGACCTCAGTTTTATTCTGCACTGTAATTTGTCGATGCTAAGACAAAACAAAAATGAAAAATGTTCCTAACCCACGGTGCTGTGAGTCATGCGTGCCTCTCGGCCTGGCGAAGGAGTTAAAGAATAGTTCAGTCCAAAATGAAAAGAGAGAAGAAGTCATAACATTTTCTCAGTGAGTGTGGGGTAACTTCTCTGTCTCGGGTTAAAGGGGCGATTCGGGGGGGAAAAAATAAAGTTTACGCCACGTCTCTTTACCTCAAACGTACATTCGTAATGCACTTTATAGCTTACACGCTGTTTTAAAATGATCTATGGTTTAGGTGTTTTAAATAATATCGATGGAGACCTAAAATCGCTCTCAGTGCTCGGGAGCTATTAACATTCTTTCCACTCCTCAGACAGCCTCCATTTTTCATTAACACAGAAAGGAAAGAAAAAAAAGGTTTATTAGAGAAGCTATCAAAGCTTCAGGTCATTTTCAGGATTCACTTCCTGTTCTGTACGTTCATCATATCAGGGACTAAAATGTCCTTGAACCTTTCGCTGTTCTGCGTTTTGCTGACGTCGGAGCCGTCCATGATGCCCCTGCAGGAGGGAGCCCTGTGGTCCTGTGTGTGTGTGTGTGTGTGTGTGTTTCCCATGGCAGAGATGATGTCTACGGTCTTTTGCGCCTGCTTTTGGACATCAAGTATCACATTTTTTCCTTTTCCATGGTTATTGTTTCTTTTCTCTGCCTGCAGCGGGAAACACACACACACACACACACACACACACACACACACACACACACTATACTTTCATATAATATTTCAGAACGATATTCTCTGTGTTGCTTCAAATTTGTCCAGAACCATTTCCTTTAGAAGACTGTTGTACTTACACTGCATTATGAATGACACAACCTCCTCCTGATGTATTATTGATTACTGCCATATGGTCTTTCTGTAAGCGCGCACACACACACACACACGCACACACACATATACATCTGGGTTTGTCATATTAATGGCTGTCCCTAAAGCTCCCCAAAGACACACAAGAGTCTGTGTGTGTGATTAAAATCCGAGGCCTGTGTTCTGGTGAATACAGTTTTGTTTTTTAATCCCAGCTTGCAGAGCTGCACAGGATAAGGATCGTCCGTCTCTCTCTCTCTCTCTCTCTTTCTGTCTCTCTCTCTCTCTCTCCCCCCCAGCTTGGTCAGGAAGTGCTGACTCAGCGTGGAAAAGGAGAGAAAAACAAGAGGAAATAAGAAGGATTTCGGTGTGTTTACAGGACCAGAGGACGAGGGATCACGCAGGAGGTCTGAGAGAGGTGGAGGGTCGATCAGTTTATTTTATTTATTTTTTTTGCGGTCTGAACCTAAAGTCACTTTGAAATTTCCGATAAATCCGGTTTTATTCTATAAAATAAAGCTTTGTGAGGACTTAATGCTTTATAAGCATTATCCTGATTTCTGTCGCTTGCAGCATGTCGCTTGTTTATCCTTACAAACTTTGTACACAAAGTCCTAAATTAAGTAAAACATATATATATATATATATATATATATATATATATATATATATATATATACAGGTGCATCTCAATAAATTAGAATGTCGTGGAAAAGTTCATTTATTTCAGTAATTCAACTCAAACTGTGAAACTTGTGTATTAAATAAATTCAATGCACACAGACTGAAGTAGTTTAAGTCTTTGGTTCTTTTAATTGTGATGATTTTGGCTCACATTTAACAAAAACCCACCAATTCACTATCTCAACAAATTAGAATACTTCATAAGACCAATAAAAAAAACATTTTTAGTGAATTGTTGGCCTTCTGGAAAGTATGTTCATTTACTGTACATGTACTCAATACTTGGTAGGGGCTCCTTTTGCTTTAATTACTGCCTCAATTCGGCGTGGCATGGAGGTGATCAGTTTGTGGCACTGCTGAGGTGGTATGGAAGCCCAGGTTTCTTTGACAGTGGCCTTCAGCTCATCTGCATTTTTTGGACTCTCGTTTCTCATTTTCCTCTTGACAATACCCCATAGATTCTCTATGGGGTTCAGGTGTGGTGAGTTTGCTGGCCAGTCAAGCACACCAACACCATGGTCATTTAACCAACTTTTGGTGCTTTTGGCAGTGTGGGCAGGTGCCAAATCCTGCTGGAAAATGAAATCAGCATCTTCAAAAAGCTGGTCAGCAGAAGGAAGCATGAAGTGCTCCAAAATTTCTTGGTAAACGGGTGCAGTGACTTTGGTTTTCAAAAAACACAATGGACCAACACCAGCAGATGACATTGCACCCCAAATCATCACAGACTGTGGAAACTGAACACTGGACTTCAAGTAACTTGGGCTATGAGCTTCTCCACCCTTCCTCCAGACTCTAGGACCTTGGTTTCCAAATGAAATACAAAACTTGCTCCCATCTGAAAAGAGGATTTTGGACCACTGGTGAACAGTCCAGTTCTTCTTCTCCTTAGCCCAGGTAAGACGCCTCTGACGTTGTCTGTGGTTCAGGAGTGGCTTAACAAGAGGAATACGACAACTATAGCCAAATTCCTGACACGTCTGTGTGTGGTGGCTCTTGATGCCTTGACCCCAGCCTCAGTCCATTCCTTGTGAAGTTCACTCAAATTCTTGAATCGATTTTGCTTGACAATCCTCATAAGGCTGCGGTTCTCTCGGTTGGTTGTGCATCTTTTTCTTCCACACTTTTTCCTTCCACTCAACTTTCTGTTAACATGCTTGGATACAGCACTCTGTGAACAGCAGCTTCTTTGGCAATGAATGTTTGTGGCTTACCTAGTGAACCAAACTGAGAGACCATTTTGAAGGCTCAGGAAACCTTTGCAGGTGTTTTGAGTTGATTAGCTGATTGGCATGTCACCATATTCTAATTTGTTGAGATAGTGAATTGGTGGGTTTTTGTTAAATGTCAGCCAAAATCATCACAATTAACAGAACCAAAGACTTAAACTACTTCAGTCTGTGGCATTGAATTTATTTAATACATGAGTTTCACAATTTAAGTTGAATTACTGAAATAAATGAACTTTTCCACGACATTCTAATTTATTGAGATGCACCTGTATATATATATATATATATATATATATATATATATATATATATATATATATATATATATATATATATATATAATTTTATATATTTGTGCCAGACTCCAAAGAGCACCTTAGCTTTATTTTAAAATGAAGATAGTTTTATTTAAAATGCCAAATCAGCCTGCGTACATTTTGTAACATGTACATATGTAATATGTATGTGCAAGTGATATTTAGAAAATATACAAATCCTTATGATTTTTAGGTAATAGAAAAACATCAGGATATGTTTCTGCATAAATGTATTAAACAATAAGATTACATTCCAGTATACAGTTAGTTTGTGTTAGTGGCCTATTTGTAAGGTAACATAACAACCACAGACACTTCATAGCACACTCATAAACACTGAATAACTTTTTAAAGTAACAATGATTCATAGCTAATGAGAGGTGTTATAACTGGAACATGTATCTTACATCAAGTCTGTAAGAATCAACCTTTCTTTCCTTATATAGTCTCTGTTTCCTGTTCTTGTTAACTTTCTTTTTTCCGATTGGTTAGTTTGACCTGGTCCGTGTTTATATCCTCATTAACACTCTCGGAAAGTGTACTTTTTCTTTGTTTGGAGTGGTACTCTTTTTTTTTTTTTTTTATCTTTTGTACCTTTAATATGAATTACCTGGAATTATACACTCTGCAATAGCACAGACTTTTGTGATTTGAGACACAGGCCTTGGTATTGCGTCATTTGCTGTGGTTTTTCCTCATCTATTTGGTTTCTTGGAGAATTGCATTATTCTGGTCCTAGCCAGATTGTTCTCATTTTCTACAATGATGATTTTCCCCACTGTGGGTTTTTTTGTGTGGTTTTGACCCCAGCCTGGCACAACTTCAACAGAAGACACGTCCCGCTCCTCACTGCCACGTCACTAGAGCACCACGAGACTCTTTATACCTGATGCTTTCCACAAGGTTTCAATTTTTCATTAAAAACATGACGTCTGAGCTCCAGGCAGGACGCAGTAGCGAGCCGTCCGTTTGTCTCAGAGCCAAGTGTCATGTGAGGGGGAAATGAGTCAGCTGTAAAGGTGCTGCGTGTTGTTTTCTCTGACCTCAATCACAACGATTTATTCTTACGCTGAATATTCAACGTTGCGTTTAGTTTGTTTTCTGTTTTTTAAAACGTCATTTTTTTCTGCTTATTCCAGTTTCTTTTTATTGTGTAACACTTTTGGTTTGTGAAAAAAAGTACATTTTATATTAATAAAAATGTATTATAATAATTTTTATAATCGATTAAATAGAACATCAGATGTGATATATAAATGTAATAAGGAAATCTGAACCAGTTAGATAACAACATTATAAGGAAAGTCTTCATTTTCATGAGTTTCATGTCACGATGTTTATCTCTAACAGCGGAAACGGAGGTGTGTAAAGCAGATTAATGTTCACCTCCAGCAGCTGTTCACTGTCCGTACAAACACATGTTCATACTTACTTCAGTGATTATATTCTGAGAAACACACGCAGGCTTTGAAGTCACCATTTAATTGTTAATGTCTTGTGTGTGCAGATTTCCTGGTGTGTGTGAGGTTTAGAACCAGAAGATCAAAGCCTCAAAGCTGACCTTTTGACCAACAGCTGAGGATAGTTCCCATACACTCCCAATTAATGGCCACAAAACCTAAAACTGTAGGAGTTTAAACGGTTCATTGTCCAAAAATACCAGTTTTAGTCAGTAGTCCAGTTCAGTGACCACAAACACCAGTGTTTTAGTCAGTACTCCAGTTCAGTGACCACAAACACCAGTGTTTTAGACAGTACTCCAGTTCAGTGACCACAAACACCAGTGTTTTAGACAATAGTCCAGTTCAGTAACCACAAACACCAGTGTTTTAGACAGTACTCCAGTTCAATGACCACAAACACCAGTATTTTAGTCAATAGTCCAGTTCAGTGACCACAAAACCAGTGTTTTAGTCAGTAGTCCAGTTCAGTGACCACAAACACCAGTGTTTTAGTCAGTACTCCAGTTCAGTGACCACAAACACCAGTGTTTTAGTCAATAGTCCAGTTTAGTGACCACAAACCCCAGTGTTTTAGTCAATAGTCCAGTTCAGTGACCACAAACACCAGTGTTTTAGACAGTACTCCAGTTCAGTGACCACAAACACCAGTGTTTTAGACAATAGTCCAGTTCAGTGACCACAAACACCAGTGTTTTAGTCAGTAGTCCAGTTCACTGACCACAAACACCAGTGTTTTAGACAGTACTCCAGTTCAGTGACCACAAACACCAGTGTTTTAGTCAATAGTCCAGTTCAGTGACCACAAACACCAGTGTTTTAGACAGTACTCCAGTTCAGTGACCACAAACACCAGTGTTTTAGACAGTACTCCAGTTCAATGACCACAAACATCAGTGTTTTAGTCAGTACTCCAGTTCAGTGACCACAAACACCAGTGTTTTAGAGAGTACTCCAGTTCAGTGACCACAAACCCCAGTGTTTTAGACAATAGTCCAGTTCAGTGACCACAAACACCAGTGTTTTAGACAGTACTCCAGTTCAGTGACCACAAACACCAGTGTTTTAGTCAATAGTCCAGTTCAGTGACCACAAACACCAGTGTTTTAGTCAGTAGTCCAGTTCAGTGGCTTGAGATGTGTCCTAAAGTATACATATATGGTTTCTATCACAAGAGGACTGAAGCAAAACATTTGTTTGTCTTTTCTATGGCACATGTCTCATTAAGCAGAAATAATTTGCAACAGGCACCCACAATATGAGCAATTAATCTATAATTGATTGTCTTTAATCTAATATAAGAAAGAGGAAGTCATTTGAGTATCTTGGGTTATCTGCTTGTGCCCAGAGTGATCTTCTGGTCTGATTTGCAATACCATGAGTTTTAATGCAATGCCCTAACAGAGAGATTGGCATCACCATGTGCTGAGTAAGCCTTAAGCCTTAAGCCTGAGGGTGAAACATATCTAAGTTTAGATCACTGTGGTTTTAAGGTGTGGCCTTAAGCAAATACACTGGGGTCCAAAGGTCTGAGAGCAATAGTGAAAATGCATTTCTAATTTAATACAACCATTTTCATTACAAATTATATTACTGGCAAGAACTTGAGTGAAAAGTAGAACTTGTGAAATATTTTCAGATATTTGTTTTTTTCCATAAATTCTAGAGTTTCTTGGTATTTGGTTCGTCCCCTATTTGCTTCAATGACTGTGTTCACTCAAACGGGGATGCACTCCACAAGTTTGTGTGAAAGTGTCATCTGATCACACGCTTCAGTAGAAGAGATCAGACATGAGGAAAATCGGACCTTTTGTACAAAGCACTTAACATGGTCAGTATCACACATTTGCTTACATTTAAACAGGGACCAGGAAACAGTGTAGAATCTTGCATATTAAATCTTTAAGATATTGAACATTTACTTTCTTTGTTTAAAATATTAATCATTTTTATTTATTTAAAACCTTCTGTTTATTTCCAATTTTAAATGGAAATTTGGACCCCACTGTATATCACAGTGCCATCACATTCACACGATTCAGCGTAATCTCACAGGAAGTAGTTCAGATGAGTAGGCTACTTCTCAGAAGTTCATGCTGCCAGCAAGGGAATTATTAGGGAATTAGGGAACCTTATAGAGTTGAAGGTGAAGGTGTTAATTCATCACTTAAGACACTTCGGCATTGTATGTGTTGCTTTAGTACGATATCATTAAATATTTTAAGTGCATAGAAAATAAAATTGTGTGGTATCGTTTCAACAAGTATTAGTAATTAGTATTAGTAATGTTCTGTAATGTGATGTGTACTGTGACATGTATGTCACAATACACATGGTATGACAATATTGTCTGTATCGTGGTGCGTACCGTATCGGACAGCATGATGAAGTAACATAAAGCCTTTATAATGCATTTACAACATGATTATAACATGACACGTGCCGGTTTATGAATGTAAGTGCTTGTTATTGGTTAATACAGTGGTAACAAACAACAGTTCCTCAAGGTATAGCTTTTATTGTTTTGTTTGTTTGTTTTTTCCATTCGCACTACTTTATGAGTGATTGTGCAACCGTATGGAGAAATACGAAGTAGGGAAAAAATGGATTTCGGGAGAAAAAAAAAGTTGAATTCTGAGAATGAAACTCGACCCCCCATTGTGTTAAACGCTTCCGTGGATTCCGTGTAGTCTATTTCATCTTCTCCCCAACTGAGAAATCATCCGACTGTACCATTGCGGCGGGGGAGCGGGGGGTGTCCCCGATGTGCTACCGGTATCTAATTGTAAATAAAGCACGTAAACAACAACACAAATGATTAGACAGCGTTTCTGATGCGTTAGTAAAACACGTGGATTAGATATATGTACACGTTAAGAGAGGAGTTTAGTGATATTCTACGGACACCCCTATTCTTTACAAACAATGGAACAACCCGAGGCCGAAACCACAGTGCAGTTAGTTAATCAGTGTAAAGAATGAGAAGTCGCTCGCGGTGCGGAGAAGCTTCGAAGCTACAATGAGTAGTTTTTGAAAGAAATTAAGTCAGGGGGAGATAACACGGCGTTAGATTTAGTTTATGAATGAATACTCGGTTTGTAAAGTGATGGGCAGAGTGAGCTCGGTGCTGACGGTGTGTGAGAGTGGACTAAACCGGCGTCCCGAGCTGAAACACTGTGCTAGCCACGTCTTCTCCAGGTCAGTAATAAACACTACGGTACTTCACATAACAGTGGTTCCCTCAGGACGTTTGAAAGAGTCTCGATGGTCGCGCGCGCTCACTTTGTAACGGTTTCTCGCCGCGACCGTTAATTGAAAGTCGTTGTTTTTTTTGTTTTTCTTTTTTAAACGAGCAAACTTGCGCGTGTTGAACTTTCTTTGCCGAGCGCGTGCGCGCACCGCTGACATTTAATTAACCACAGCGCCTGCCTGCGTCATCTAAACGCGTCAATTATCATCTATTAAAATAATGGACGTTGTCGGTTTTAAACAGGAACACGCCGTACCTCTTGTATTGTTTTCTGACTACCTGCATGTTTCAACGTGCAATTGTGTGTGTGTGTGTGTGTGTGTGTGTGTGTGTGTGTGATTTTAATTACTCAACTCGAAGGAAGTGGCGAAACAGGAGTTTATGGAGGAACTCCTGTTTGTGAGACTCTCAAAGCGATCAGATGAGATCAGGACTCATTAGGTTAGTAGGAGTCAAACTGCACTGCACTGTTTTGCTGTTTTTCTTGCAGTGACACACCTAAGGAGTTGAAACGGGTGTGTCAGAGAAGGGAAAGTGTGCTGAACGGTGAGTAAAGTTCATTCATTCATCTTCACACTGGTCAGGTTGGCCGTGGATCCGGTGAACGCTGGGCGTGAGGCAGGAATACGCCCCGGATAACATGACAATCCATCACAAGGCATCGTGCACGCACACGTTCGCACCCAGGGGCGGTTTAACGTCGCCAGTCCTACTACAACCATGGTAGTACGCTGCGGAAACGCACACAGACACGTGGAGAACGTGTGAAACTCGTAACACGTGATCTGTTAAACTTGCACGTTTTGACCGTGTGTGAGTTTCAGACTAACGTAATCATTCTTTACCCTCCGTCTGTGGGGTGACCTTAGAATTGGACAGATCTAGAATGTTTTTGCAAGAAATTGTGGGGAAATATTGCCAAGTCAAGATGTGCCAAAAAGACAATAAGATCTAAAAGTGCTTCAACAAAGTATTAGTTAAGGGGTGTGCATACTTATGCAACCAGGTTATTGTAAGTCCCCCCCCCCACTCCCCCGCAAAAAAAAAAATTCTGATTGAAGCTGGGAAAAGTTCTGACATGATTTATGTTGGTTTCATTTTTTTACTTCACAAAAAAAAAACCCTGCCATTTTAACAGGGGTATCCATTGTAAGTACAGTCAGATGCTTTGATTTATTTTGTTTTCGTTGTCTGGAGAGCATTCTTCAGAATTTATTCTAGGCTGTAGATCCATCAAACACACACACACACACACACACACACACACACACACACAGGGATAAAAAGGGATCTCTCCACAGCACTCTGATGCACCACCCGTGTGTCATCTGATTCCTTTAAAACCCCCTCCGATGCCCCTGCGCTCCTAATGCACCCAGACAAGAGGAATTTCTGGGCTGTAGCTATGCAGAACACCTGTGAGGACATGATGTTTGTGTATGTGTGTGTGTGTGTGTGTGTGTGTTCAGTTAGTCTATGAAGCCTACAAGAATGCAGACAGCAGCCATTTGCAGGATCGGTACAAACCGAACTGCTGAAGAGGTGACGAGAAGCTTAAACCCATATACAGAAACATTGCCCGGAAACGCTTCATACTCTTCAGCCTCAACGCAAAAGTCTTTTAAAGACTTTTAAAGACCCTGAAAATGGCATTGTGTGTGTGTGTGTGTGTGTGTGTGTGTGTTAAGTATTGCATTACGTTAGAAATCTGATTATCAGTACCCAAAGTCGGACCTGGAAAAGTAAAAGTTTTACTGTCCTGTTATATAATTTAATCAGATTGTAATTGAAGTGAAAAACATAACTCTGTTTTATTTCAGCTCGATTGCAGGGTTTAATAACTGCTTGGTAAACCAGGCCAGAGTGCGCAAAGCTGTAAAAACGGCACTTTATCGTGACTGAAGCGCACATTTGTGGTTCCGCAGACGGCTGGAAAACCGATTTCTCTGAGCATAAGTGTTAAACGTCAGAGAGTCGAGGATGGAAATCACATACGCGACTACAAATAGATGCCACATCTCAGTTCTTAAATCTGATCTACACTGCTCTGTGTGTGTGTGTGTGTGTGTGTGTGTGTGTGTGTGTTTACAGGGCGTAGAGGTGGCCGTGTGAGAAACCGGGAGCGATGTTGCTCTCTGTCTTCCCACATCTGCTCTGTCTGTCGGCTCTATCCACCTTCCTTTGTGCTCAGGAGTTCAAAACCACAAGATGGCCGCTCTACTCCCAGAAGCCTCTCCTGCTGGCGTGGAATGCCCCGACGGAGGACTGCACCCCGCGGCACCGTGTCAGCTTCCCCTTCGAGCTCTTCCAGATTGTGGCGTACCCCACAGAGGGCTTCGTGCGCCAAAACCTCACCATCTTCTACAAAGATCGTCTGGGACTGTACCCGTATTTTGAAGATAACGGCACCCCCGTGAACGGAGGCCTGCCCCAGCTGGCCAGCCTCACCCAGCATTTAGAGAAAATTCCCATAGGACTCCAGAAACACATCAGCGAACCCAGGGCTAAAGGGCTGGCTGTGTTCGACTGGGAGGAATGGAGGCCGCTCTGGATCCGCAACTGGAAGGCCAAAGATATTTACCGTGAAAAATCCAAGCAGCTCATATTGGAAAAGAATCCCGGCTGGTCGGCTGAACAGGTGAGCAGAGTGGCTCAGCAGGACTTCGAGCTCTCTGCGCGAAAGTTCATGCTGGAGACGCTGCGCATGGCGAAAAACCTCCGCCCCCAGCAGTTGTGGGGTTTTTACCTGTTCCCTGACTGCTACAATCACGGCTACCTCAGCAGCAGCGGCCTGAAGAACTATACGGGTCGCTGCCCGGAAGTGGAGATGCAACGCAACGACCAGCTGCAGTGGCTGTGGACAGAGAGCACGGCGCTATTTCCCTCCGTGTACTTGGGCCGCGCGCTGAAGGACCGAGCCATCGGCCGGCAATTCGTCAGGAACCGCGTCAGAGAGGGCATGAGGCTGGCATCGACCGGGAACGGCACCGCACGGCCCGTGTTCGTCTACACACGACCCACCTACAATAGCGAGCTCACGCTGCTAACTGAGGTGAGACGCAGAGGCAGATTTAATTATGTAAAAGTCGACCGTCGTATTATATAATAAATGTAAACAGACAGTAATTTAATATGATAAGATTTGAGATAAGAGCTGTGTCTCAAAAGCCACGCCTCCTTTCCTGGTATTAACAGGCTCAAAAGCCACGCCTCCTTTCCTGGAACTGACAGGCACAAAAGCCACGCCTATTTTCCTGGTACTAACAGGCACATCAATATGACTGGATGGACGGATTGCTAGAGAGATGGATGGATGTATAGATAGAGAGAGAGGGATGGATGTACAGAGAGATAGAGAGAGAGGGATGGATGTACAGAGAGATAGAGAGAGAGGGATGGATGTACAGAGAGATAGAGAGAGAGGGATGGATGTACAGAGAGATAGAGAGAGAGGGATGGATGTACAGATAGAGAGAGAGAGAGGGATGGATGTACAGATAGAGAGAGAGAGAGGGATGGATGTACACATAGAGAGAGAGAGAGGGATGGATGTACAGATAGAGAGAGAGAGAGGGATGGATGTACAGATAGAGAGAGAGAGAGGGATGGATGTACAGATAGAGAGAGAGAGAGGGATGGATGTACAGATAGAGAGAGAGAGAGGGATGGATGTACAGATAGAGAGAGAGAGAGGGATGGATGTACAGATAGAGAGAGAGAGAGGGATGGATGTACAGATAGAGAGAGAGAGAGGGATGGATGTACAGATAGAGAGAGAGAGAGGGATGGATGTACAGATAGAGAGAGAGAGAGGGATGGATGTACAGATAGAGAGAGAGAGGGATGGATGTACAGATAGAGAGAGAGAGAGGGATGGATGTACAGATAGAGAGAGAGAGGGATGGATGTACAGATAGAGAGAGAGAGAGGGATGGATGTACAGATAGAGAGAGAGAGAGGGATGGATGTACAGAGAGAGAGAGAGAGGGATGGATGTACAGAGAGAGAGAGAGAGGGATGGATGTACACATAGAGAGAGAGAGGGATGGATGTACACATAGAGAGAGAGAGGGATGGATGTACACATAGAGAGAGGGAGGGATGGATGTACACATAGAGAGAGGGAGGGATGGATGTACAGATAGGGAGAGAGGGGGATGGATGTACAGATAGGGAGAGAGGGGGATGGATGTACAGATAGGGAGAGAGGGGGATGGATGTACAGATGGAGAGAGAGAGGGATGGATGTACACAGAGAGAGAGGGGGATGGATGTACACAGAGAGAGAGGGGGATGGATGTACACATAGAGAGAGAGAGGGATGGATGTACACAGAGAGAGAGAGGGATGGATGTACACATAGAGAGAGAGAGGGATGGATGTATAGAGAGAGAGAGAGAGGGGGATGGATGTACACATAGAGAGAGAGAGGGATGGATGTACACATAGAGAGAGAGAGGGATGGATGTACACATAGAGAGAGAGAGGGATGGATGTACAGATAGAGAGAGAGAGGGATGGATGTACAGATGGAGAGAGAGGGATGGATGTACAGATAGAGAGAGAGAGGGATGGATGTACAGATAGAGAGAGAGAGGGATGGATGTACAGATAGAGAGAGAGAGGGATGGATGTACAGATAGGGAGAGAGGGGGATGGATGTACAGATAGGGAGAGAGGGGGATGGATGTACAGATAGGGAGAGAGGGGGATGGATGTACAGATAGGGAGAGAGGGGGATGGATGTACAGATGGAGAGAGAGAGGGATGGATGTACACAGAGAGAGAGGGGGATGGATGTACACAGAGAGAGAGGGGGATGGATGTACACATAGAGAGAGAGAGGGATGGATGTACACAGAGAGAGAGAGGGATGGATGTACACATAGAGAGAGAGAGGGATGGATGTATAGAGAGAGAGAGAGAGAGGGATGGATGTACACATAGAGAGAGAGAGGGATGGATGTACACATAGAGAGAGAGAGGGATGGATGTACACAGAGAGAGAGAGGGATGGATGTACAGATAGAGAGAGAGAGGGATGGATGTACAGATAGAGAGAGGGAGGGATGGATGTACAGATAGAGAGAGGGAGGGATGGATGTACAGATAGAGAGAGGGAGGGAGGGATGTACAGATAGAGAGAGGGAGGGATGGATGTACAGATAGAGAGAGGGAGGGATGGATGTACAGATAGAGAGAGGGAGGGATGGATGTACAGATAGAGAGAGGGAGGGATGGATGTACAGATAGAGAGAGGGAGGGATGGATGTACAGATAGAGAGAGGGAGGGATGGATGTACAGATAGAGAGAGAGAGGGATGGATGTACAGATAGAGAGAGAGAGAGAGAGGGATGGATGTACAGATAGAGAGAGAGAGAGGGATGGATGTACAGATAGAGAGAGAGAGAGGGATGGATGTACAGATAGAGAGAGAGAGAGGGATGGATGTACAGATAGAGAGAGAGAGAGGGATGGATAGACCAACTGCCAATCATGTATAATGGATAGATAGAGAGATATATAAATGGACAGACAGAGGGATGGATGTACAGATGAGGAGACAGATGGACGTGTTTTCTCTTTAAAAGCAGGATAGCATAGAGAAGTTTGAGTGTGCTGTTTTTCTGTGTGCACACGTGTGTGTGTGTGTGTGAGAGAGAGAGAGAGAGAGAAAGAGATCCCTGTCTCCTCAGGAAATCTCTCTGCCCTCCACGAAGGAAAGAATGCAGACTTCGCTTTGAAGACGAGTCCTCATCGTGACGCAGACGATCCTCTGAAGTCCAGTTGTTCGTTCGGTCGGAGGAAAAATAAACGCTGCGTTGGTGCTGCAGGGAGAGTGTTTATGTCAGCGGGGTCACGTTTCTGTACGTTCCTGCGCTCTCTCGCGCTTCCCTCCTGTGTGTGAGAGCAAACCGACGAGGCGTACGGGGCTATTCACAGCTCAGGAGCCGAGGGTTTTTCCTGGCAGAGACAAGACTCTCGATGAGAAACACAAGCACCACGAGGCATTTCAACTTGACTGGTTATAAATATATAAACTACCCCCCCACCCCCACCCCCCCAAAAAAAAAAAAAACCCAACACACACACACGCATTCCTCTTGGCTTTCTTTCTTGGAGAGCGAAACTCATCTACATTCCTGAGGTTCCCCTTAGTGGCCCTGTGTGTGTGTGTGTGTGTGTGTGTGTGTGTGTATGCATCAGTATGAGTTAAAGAAGTGGCTTAAGGTGAGAGTTTGCTGGAGTGTGTGTAAGATTGTATGAAGGAGTTGTAGTCTGTATCCAGGTGGTACACCATATACACACACACACACACACACACACACACTTGAGCAGCGGGACGAGCCGTGCTGGTAATGTGGTACACGAGTGAATGGAGTGTGTCAGCAGCAGAAGGTGTCTGGGTGTGTATTTATGTGTTTATGTATGATTGAGGGAGAGGGAGTATAGTGTGTGTGTGTGTGTGTGTGTGAGGTGGGAAAAGTGTGACTCATAGAAGAATAATGTGAGAGAAAATGGAGAAATATGCACTCATACAATGGTCACAATTGTGTGTGTGTGTGTGTGTGTGTGTGTGAAGCTAGCAGCAGCAGTCCTCTAACTCTTCACAGCAGACTTCACTCTGATGGAAAACATGCAGAGAAACATCCCAGCAGTCTCTGCTCATTTTTCTGTGTGTGTGTGTGTGTGTGGACATGCCTCTCTCACCCTTGTGTGTGTGTGTGTGTGTGTGTGTGTCCGTCTCACTGTTCCCTGCAGCAAATCAGTGTTAACACTTTTTCCGTGTGTGTGTGTGTGTGTGTGTGTAGATGGATCTGATCTCCACTATAGGTGAAAGCGTGTCTCTGGGAGCCGCCGGTGTGATCCTGTGGGGCGACGCCTCCTACGCCAGCAGTAACGTAAGACTCCATCCTTCGCCACCGCCTGCAATCCCACAATGCAGTGCGCCCGGGCAAATAACGACACCCCCCGGGGGCCGAGCGCATAAACTCCCGTAGTCTTCCTGTTCTTTCCTGTGTACGGTGTGATTTAGCGTTAAAGCACCAGTTGGCTCGGATGTAGCTACTAAAGAGTTACACACGTGGGGGCGGAGTTTAACTAAAACAGAGGTGCGTCTCATCCTGGTAAGCGCATCATTTCTTGCGCGATATCGTCCCGAGTCCTCTAACCAGTACCCACAATGTTTCCGTTTTGGCTGTAAATACACTCGAACACGATGGAATACTACTCGAGGCAGATATTAAATACGTGAATATTACGTAATATTTGTTTATAGTGCCGAGATTTTTGTTAGCGTGATATTTTAAGAAGTTTAAGAGTATAAAGTTTGTAGGATTTATATGGAATCATCATCATCATCATCGTCGTCGTCATAACTGATTAGATCCTAACAGGGTCAAGGTCAGAGCAAGGTCAAACGTCTGAATTAGTTTTTATTCCTGTTTGAAGTGTATTTTAAGGGGTATTTTAAGGGGTATCCGAGGCACACACACTATCAACAAAAAGAGCTAGAGCTGTTGCCGGCCGGCGAAGGTAGAGGCGTCTCCTTCTACGCCGTTGGTGTCGAGTGTGACTTGTTTGACGCTTGTGTTTTGTCCTTGTGTGCAGGCGAGCTGCTCCAGCCTGAGCGAGTACCTCCGCTCCGGCGCCCTGGGCCGCTACCTGCTCAACGTTTCCTCCGCGGCCGAGCAGTGCAGCGCGCAGCTGTGTGGGTGGCGCGGACGCTGCCTGCGCAGGCTCCCCGACACGGACACCTACCTGCACCTGAGCACTCGCACGCACACGCTGGAGCTGCGGGGGGGTCGCCTCGCCGTGCGCGGGAAGATGGACCAGGACGAGCTGGCGAGGCTGAACGAGGACTTCCGGTGTCAGTGCTACACCGGCTACGCGGGCGCCACGTGCTCGCAGAGAGCGTCCGGAAACAGAGCCGATCTCAGCCTGCAGGGGGCGCTGGTGCTGATGCTGACGCTGACCTTTCTGCAGTGACCAAAAAACAACCTGGCGGACAAAAGAGACGCTGGACGCCGCCTCTGCTGCTTTCCAGCGAGCGTTCAGTTTAGTGCTGCCCCCTGCTGCACAGCACCGTGAACTACACAGTTGATTAGACAGGTGAAAGAGGTTTACGCTCTGCCCTGATGGTTCTCACGCCGATGCGCTTTTTCCACTAACGCAGAGCCAGAGCTGAACCTACGTACAGAGACGGACCTTACGCACATCCGGTACCGTTCAGAACCTCCACACAGCACAGAGACTCGACAGGTGTGTTTATTTTAAAGATGTAGCTGCTAAGAGAAAGCTTTTGTTTGCATTAGTATTTGTTACGCAGCTTCCCGTCCACTCCGTAAACGTTTCTGTATCTCCGGACTTTGTAACGTGTGGTGTACCTTTTTAAAGATTTTTCAGATGTTAAGGAGTGAAGCGTTCTTCAGAGTATTAGTTTTAACTTCTAGTCAGAAATCTCCAAATTCCTCTCGCACTGTTGATGTTTTGTTTTTTTTGTTTTTTTTTTCATGGGACATTTCCATTTCAGCAGCGGTCTGGTGCTGGAACCGAACCGGTCTTGTTGGCCGAGAACCGGTTCCAGATTGCGCTCGCTGAAACGGAATTACTTGGTAATGAGGTGACCCTGACTCTACAGCGCACGTTCGTAAAATAATTATTCGCAACGATTCTCACGCAGTTTTTATCCAGTCCCTCCAGGGTTTAACGATTTTGCGATCGCAGAAATGAATGCAAAATCGAGGGAACTCCGTAATATTCGGAACGAGCTTGCGATCGCGGTTCCTCGAAATGACCGCAGGTTTTCCGCGGATTTGGGTCTTCACTACTCGCATTCAGCCAAAGCCCTGTTCGATTCACGTGCGTCGAACGTGAGTGCAGCTAAAAGGTCTCACTTACCGACAAACATCACCGCGAAAGAGCGCGCAGGACTATTTCGTGCAATTCGAAAGCCGAGCAGTTTTCCGGAAAACTCTGAAAAAAGCCGCAGCAAAATCAAGCGTTTTTTGGCCTCAGCGATCACGAAAAACTCCCCGAAATCCTGTACGGACTGATTCATCTCGGCAAAATATCTGTTGTGTTTGTGTTTTATAATCATGGCCCAGCTCTAATGTAGACGTGAATAGCCTGTGAGTGACGTAGAGTTTATTAAACCCACATGAATCCTTAAACCGTTTCAGAACCTTCTGGTCTTGTGCTGTGGGAAAGGAGCCGTCCCTGCGCCGTGTTTATGACCTCTGTGTTATGACGCCTGCACTGTTTTCTTCCTGTTTTTACCTTTAATCTACTGGATTTCCTTTTTTCTTAAACAAGCCCACACAACTTAAAGTTCACCCAAAGCCTCTATCTGATGTGGGGCTGCTGCTGGACTGATGTCACTCTTCATCTACCAAAGCACAGAGCTGGAATCCTCATCCTCCGTTTCCTTCATCGCGTGGAGCGAACCGGAACAGATTTAAGTGCCATGTGTTTTATAGTATTTTTTATAAACTTTTGTCTCTCTCTCTCTGTGTGTGTGTGTGTGTGTGTGTGTGTGTGTGTGTGTATGTGTATGGAGGTGCCTTGTGTAAGTAATAGAAGACCTGAACTCTGTATAATGCACCAGTCACCAGTGTCACCGTGTTTTCTGGACTACGGGACACAATCTTCGCCTTTATCACACACTGTGACGTTCACTGCCGGCTCACACCACGCCTGTTTATAAGTGTGTGTGTGTGTGTGTGTGTGTATACAGTTGGTGTGCCAGGTTTGAGGATATACACTGCCATTAGCTTGGTGCTAGCATAACAATAGAAAATAAGTGCCATAAGTGCACCTTAAGTTGTCTGGAGAACACGGTAATCTCACCGAGGGCCTTCACATTTCGCTTTAATGTCGAAACCAAATCCTGCTCACATGGTTGTTGATCTTTTTTTTTTTTTTTTTAAAACTGGAGACGGTTTGGTTTGATCATGAAACGTAAATCATAAAAAATGTTTTATATGCTGGTGCAAATCCAAATGATTGTAACTCGACGTTTCTTATTACTTTACAATAAATAAATGATTTTAAGGGCTGTGATTTTGATGAGAGGTTTTTCTGGACTGGACTGGACTGTATGTACCGGGTGTGTGACAACTACGGAATAAAACACTTCGGGCGTGCGGTTATAGGAAAACAATCCACGACCGTGTGGTGCGATGTGGCCTGAAGAAAAGCTCTGAGAGTTACTGTTACCACCCAGATACCACTGTTGATTCCCCCCCAAGTGTTTTATTCCTCTTACACCACAGTGATTTACCAACGAGTACAAATTTATATGTATTTTTATCCCTTTATAATTACCTTTAATATCCTGGCACGTTCATGAAACGAGTCAGTTCCTGTTGTCGCTTACGTTATAGCAGCTATAAACAGACGTTCCATCACCAGCCCTCTCTTTTATTCTCTCTCTTGAAGTTAATCAAATAAACAGAAGCAAAGAAGCGTAAACTCGTCTGTCCCGAAGACGTCGGAAAACTTCAAGTCACAGCTTTACCTCTGACTGTTACAAAGCGCTGACACTGGAGACTCCTTCCATAAATACTACAGAAAACTTCTCCATGTCAACGATGACACGGGGTTTTAAACCGGGTCCCTGTGAATGAGCTGTTACTATAGAAACGATAACCTATTATAATTAGAGCGAGCGCATTGATTATACATGTACTTCAGCGCTGTGTTGTAATAGTAAGCATTCAACCTTTTCTGAGTGTTTACACAACATTGTGATGGTCAGCCATTTATTCAAAGCTTTGCTGCTACCTCCTCTTTTTAGCTCCTGGTGGTTTCCTACACATGCTGACTAACTCCCCCCCACCCCACACACACACACACACACACTCTACTTTTTTTGGGATCTGTCCCAATTCTCAGCGGGGGGTTGGTTGTTGGAAGCTGCCAAAGCCAACATTACCGGTCTGGAAAAGACAGAGGAATCCTTGTTCTATAACTCAAACCAGACTCTGGGTCTCGTCGTTGCTCTGTCAGATATCTCCCAGGCCACTCCCACTCGCTCACTCCACCCTCGATCTGTGACCTCCGAGAGAGAACTTCACTGATCTCTGATTATTTTCCAGCGCATTACCGAAGTGTTGGGAACGTGCTCACTCAAGGCTCGATGGTGAACCGCAGCGCTGCTTGGAGCAGGCCGGGTTTATTACCGCTCAAATTGGTTCCGTGTGTTCGCCAATTTAGCACTTACAACATCGTTCATACAGATATGACCCGTGAATCATGCAAGAACCAGTTTGTAGGCGCTTTCAAAGTCAGACAGTCGGCGCGGTTCCATTCTGAAGTCATCCTGACTATGGCCCTACTCCTACTTCCTACTCATTACAACTCTGAAACTCTGAACCGAGTGAGGAATGATAAATAAGTGAGGAATAAAACACTTGTAGGCATACGGTTATAGGAAAATTCTTATTAGAGCAGCACATCCTCAAGTGTTTTATTCCTCTTATACCACAGCAGTTTGCTAATGGTTACAATTTTTATTTATTAAAAAAATCCCATCGTACTTTTTTTCCGTTTATAGTTATATTTAACGTGGAAATGTCGAAGAAACAAGTTAGTTCCTGTTCTCACTTATGTTATAGCAGCTTTCTTTCTCTCTCTGTAAGTTAATAAGACAAAACAAAAACAGAAAAAAACGCTTGTTAAGCGCGTTACCGAGAAACCGCAAAGAAGCGTAAACTCCCCTGTCCTGAAGATGTCGGGGAAAAGACTGTTACAAAGCGCTGACACTGGAGACTCCTTCCATAAAAGTTACATAAACTTCTCCTTACATAAAATGTGAATGAGCTGTTGCTATAGAAACGATAACGTATTATAATTAGAACGAGCGCATTAATATAAATCCTTGATTTGCAGCTGTACTATTGTCAGAGCTGCTGTTATAGAAAACTAATCAACACCTTCTGACCCAATCACAATCCAGAACTCAGCAGCACTGTGCTTAATTGCCTAAACATAGATATGACGTTGTGTGTGTATTTAATGAATCTGTGTTACATGATCTTGTTAAAGGAGTCACAAACAGGTGAGTACAATCAGTTTTGCACACTGTGGTGTATAATTATAGTATGTTACCGGAACGGAGGCGCCGCAGCCACGGCGGAACCATTGTCAGCAGGGAATGTGTTTCCACCCGGAACTGTTTTGGTGCATAACGTGAGCAAATCGTGCACCGCGCTGTCAAAATGTCCGTCCTGAAAACACACGTCCTTACAGCGTCTTGCTCCGGTTTGTGTCCTCTGTGCGTTTCTCTGTAGGTGAGTTTGACTCCGTGAATGTTGTCGATGCTAATATGGTTCTCGTTCCGTTAGCTGAAGTGTGAGCTAGCTCGTGTCAAGTGCTGACCTTAGCCGTGCTCCCTGATCTGCGCACTTATTTTATTAATATATTAATATTAATACAAAATGCCATCTTATCTCACGTTTAGTGCACTATAGCGGAAGTAAAAGCCGTTATTTCAAACCACCTAGAGCGAGGTATATAGGGGAGGTTCAGCTATAGTGTGTGTGTGTGTGTGTGTGTTCCAAATAGCATACTTGCATACTACATAGTGCACACTGCAGCAGCGTGTCCTGTACACTACAGCGAGCGTTCAGTTTACTACACAGGTCACGTGACCTCCACCTTCCCGGAAAGGACGCCGTTCCCTCACTCTACTAACGATTATTTTTTTAGTGAATCGAGTCGTTCTGTTCGGTTCAAACGATTCGAATACTTTTTTCACCGCATGTACTCTGTAATGTCCCAAACGATTCTTTTGAGTGAATCGGCTCGTTGTGTTCAGTTCAAATGATTCTAATTCTTTTATCGCCACACGTATTCTGTAATGTGCAAAATGATTGTTTTTGAGTGAATCGAGTCATACGCTTTCGGTTCAAGTGATTCGAATCCTTTTATCGCCACATGTAGTCTGTAATGTGCAAAACGAGTATTTTGATTGAATCGAGTCATTCTTTTCGGTTCAAGTGATTCGAATCCTTTTATCGCCACATGTAGTCTGTAATGTGCAAAATGATCATTTTGAGTGAATCGAGTCATACTCTTTCGGTTCGCATGATTCGACTCTTTATCTTTTATACAACGTAAGAACAAGACACACAGTTTTTTAGGCGATTCATTTATCACCGGTGGTCAAATGCTTATTTTTCAGTCTTGTTTTGATTTGATTGTTGCGTCTTTGCTATGTTGTGTTACGGTGTCTCTTCCAGCAGAAGACAATCCTCGTGTCTCTGTGTAGGAAAGGTTGAGATGATCAGTACGACTGAATATTCTGGAAGAGATTTTGAGCAAGAGGGAGAATCTAATCTAATCTAATCAGCATCACTTTCACACTCAAGAACAGTCAGTGCACTTGAAAAGATTTGCGTTGCCTTTAATCTAAAGGGCCAGCTATTAATTCCGACTGGTCAGCTATGGATCCTAATGAGTATAAATGAAATGTAAAACCTTTCTCCTGTGTACAGACCGGGCTCTCCAGCGAGACGATGAGCTTCCTGCGGAACCGTGTGGTGGTGCTCGGCCTGGTGCTGCTCTTCACCGTGCTGCTGTACCTGCTGCTGCCGTCCTCCATCAGACAGAGCAACACCGAGCCGTCTCTGGGTGTGCAGAGGACACAGAGGCTCATGTCGGCTTCTCCGTCACCCATCAACATCACCGTTCGCACGGGACAGATCCCCAGCGACCCGCCGCTCTTCTTCAGAGAGGCCCTGCCTGTGGACTTGTCCGGGAGACAGGTCCTACCCAGGTCTGGTTTGTATAATTATAATATGTATTTTTGTATCTGGTTTGTATAATTATATACAATTAAATAATTACTTTCACAACAGCTTTTCTTTCCAGTACGTCTATGTCTGTAAATGCTGTAAACGTAAGAGACCATTATGGTGAAAGATTGGAAAAAAAAGACACAGCACATTTCTGATGAATCTCATATTTTTTAAACATGGAAAAACAATAGCAACATGGTAATATATTTTAATATACCCAAATACAATAATGTTTTAGTTGGAATACATTATTTAAATGACATTAAAATGCTGTAGAATAATAAAGCGTGGGAATAATGAATAAATAATATATAATAACTAACACAGTTTCTTTCTGTTAAAATCTCTAGGTGCATTATATGTAAAGAGTACTAGCAAAAGTAGTAGAAATCATGGAGAAAATAAAAATATATAATCTAAAATAGGAACACGATCAAAATCAAGCATTAAAAAGTAGATAAAGATCTTTTGTTGGTGCCTTATTTATTAAAACAATAATAAAAATGAACTGAAAGAATATAACAATATATAAAATGTAATATAATTATGTATAATATATATAATATGAAAACGATCTTCCACACACAGGCATGGTGAATGCAGAATAATGTTTATTGAGGTAGAGGTGTGAGGTTGTGATGGTTGTGTAATTCCTGTGTCAGGCTGCAGGTGGTGCTGCTGCACGGTCAGGCCTTCACCTCCAAGACGTGGGAGGAGCTGGGCACGCTCAGTCTGCTCGCTGCTAACCGATACCAGGCGCTGGCTCTGGACCTGCCAGGTACACACAGCACACACACACACACTCACACTCTCACTCTCTCTCTCTCTCTCTCTCTCTCTCTGCTTTCCCTCTGTGTTATAGACACGAGAGGGGGAGAGAGAATCAGATAACACAGTTGACATGCTGAGGAAATATTTAATCACTGCAACAATAAACACCAACGCCAAAGCTCCGCCTTCCACCTGCCCTTTATTCCTGTTTATTATTTCATTTAGTACAGTTTAAATTCCGTCTGCCTGCCTGCCTGCCTGCCTGTCTGCCTGCCTGCCTGTCTGTCTGTCTGCCTGCCTGTCTGTCTGTCTGCCTGTCTATCCAACACCACTGAACTGAACAAACTGTTTTATTTATAACAATTTTGTCAATTTCACTTCGTCCTTGCATACAAAACAAAACAACACTTATTTATAAACCAATAAAAATAGAGGGGTCTGAAAGAGTGTAAAAAATAAAATAAAAAAAGTGCACTGTAAAGTGCAAAGTAAATTTATTTATTTTTTATTTTTTATACATAAAGCTTCAATGAGGTGGCTCTGTGCGTTCATCACCAAGCTGCTTAAACTACATATCAAGCATGTGTGTATTAATGGCTGTTATGTTAAATAAAGTGTATTAATTAAAGCAAAGGCAGTATACTATACCTGTGCACACTTGTAGACTCGTCTTCCCTCAGATGAGGTGCTGCAATGGCCGTCCTGCATGCAATTCTCAAAACGCCCACAAGAGGGCGTCGTTTATTGGTGGATCCGATATTACGAAACCGATATCTGATTATCGAAAAAATCCTTAAATATCGGGAAAATTATCGGTAAAACTGATTAACGGTCAATCTCTATTGACTTGGCCAGTCTAAAACCTTCCACTTTTCCCCCCGATCAAGTCCTTTGTTGAGTCGGCAGTGTGTTTTGGATCATTGTCTTGCTGCATGATGAAGTTCCTCCTGATTAATTCAGATGCATTTCTCTGTAAATTGTCAGACAAAATGTTCCAGTAAACTCCTGAATTCATTCTGCTGCTACCATCATGAGTTCCATCATCAATAAAGATTAGTGATCCTCTTCCAGACGCAGCCATGCAAGCCCAAGCCATGACGCTGCCTCCACCATGTTTCACAGATGAGCTTGTATGTTTTGGATCATGAGCAGATCCTTTCTTTGTCCACACTTTGGCCTTTCCATCACTTTGGTAGAGGTTCATCTTGGTTCCAGAACTTTTATGGCTCATCTCTGTATTTTTTTGGGAATTCCAACCTGGCTTTCCGATTCTTACTGCTGATGAGTGGTTTGTATCTTGTGGTACGGCCTCGATATTTCTGCTCTCGAAGTCTCTAAGCAATGCCTCTGATTGATTTTCTTTCTTTTCTCAACTTTAAAATGGCTTACTCTTCTCCCATAGACAGCTCTCTGATCTTCATGTTGGTTTATCCTTTTTA
The DNA here is from genome assembly GCA_023630585.1 of Cranoglanis bouderius. Lineage (NCBI taxonomy): Eukaryota > Metazoa > Chordata > Actinopteri > Siluriformes > Cranoglanididae > Cranoglanis > Cranoglanis bouderius. The sequence goes on from CM042558.1 coordinate 19,011,813, forward strand.
ACAACAAACGCAGTCTTCACAGGAGAAAATGAAGGCTAAATCCAAGAGTAGATGTTCAGTGCTATTTATTGTTTAAACAATCAGTGTAACAGGACACACCTGGGTAACAAGAAAGACCTGCCAGTCACGTGTTCCAATATTTTTGCTTGCCTACAAACTGGGTGGTCTGATACAAAATGTGATATGTTCTATGTCGTTTAACACATTTACGTATAAATACCAGGAAATAAAAGCTGAAATTCTAAACTCTCTTCTCATTTTCATCTTTTAATCTCAAACCCAAATGTCTTTGGTGTACAGCACAATCAAATGAACTGGTCCTGCTGTTCCAATAATTTCAGAGGGAACTGTATATATCTGTCTATCTATGTATTGATCTATCTGTTTGTCTATTCTTCATTCTTTCACTTTTTTACTCAATCTCTCCGTATCTTTTTTCTCTCTCTCTCTCTCGCACTCCAGGTTTTGGGAAGTCTCCAGCGTCGGAGTCGGTGAAGTCTGAGCAGAGTCGTGTGGATCTGTTGAAGCATTTCCTCGAGGCTCTGGGAGTTCGTGCTCCGGTTCTCATCACTCCGTCTATGAGCGGTCACTACGCTCTGCCCTTCCTGCAGAGGTTCAGTGATCAGCTGCGAGCCTTCATCCCCATCGCACCTGTCGCCACCCGAACACTCACTCCACAGCAGTACCACGACATCCAGGTGTGTGTGTGTGTGTTTGTGTGTGTGTGTGTGTGTGTGTGTGTGTGTGTGTGTGGCAGTACAGTACTGTAGGTCAGAAGATGTTGATTAATTTTCTATAACAGCAGCTCTGACCGTAGCGCAGCTACAAATCACAGCTTTATATTAATGCACTCGTTCTAATAGGTTATCGTTTCTATAGTAACGGCTCATTCACAGGGAATGCGGAAGCTCCACATTTAAAAGGTTTTTCACGTTTATGGAAAGAGTCTCCAATGTCAGCGCTTTGCAACAGTCTGAAGTAAAGCTGTAACTGTGTGTGTGTGTGTTTTCAGACTCCAACTCTGATTGTGGTTGGAGAGTTGGACACTAATCTGGGCTCTCAGTCTCTGAAGAACCTGCAGCATCTCCCTCATCACTCGGTGGTTAAGCTGTCGGGAGCACGACACGCCTGCTACATGGACAAACCCCGAGAGTTCCACCAGGCGCTGCTCCACTTCCTCAACACACTTGAATAACACGGGGCGGGGGGCAAAAATTAACATTGTGATGTTGATGACATTGTCAGATCGATGTGTGTGTGAGAGAGAGGAACTGTGAAAGGGACAGATGGGAGGAGGTGAAGAAGAGAAAGTGATGTGAAAACATGTCCATTTCACCACAAAGATTCTCAGTACAACTTTTATTCTGAACAAACGGCTTGTTCATGGCATGCTCTAGTCAGAATCACTCTGACTGAAATCTGAAATGCAGATGATAAAATGTGTAAACGCAGACTGTCGCTGCTGCTTTATCTGAATTTGTTTTGGGTTTTTTTTTTTTTAAATGCATTTTTTGCTTAACTTTTTTTTTTTTGCTGATTTTGGGCGTGCTTTTACAGAATTTAGGGACCTGACATTTTCATTTTCAACCGATTGAATACTTTGGAAAGAAAAATATGGATCATTAATTGAAACAAGTCTTCAGCTTATTTGAGGTCGATGAGGTGAGATTCTCCCACGCACTCCATTCAGTCTGTGATGTTTTTTTAAATTCCTTGAGTGTTCGAGCCGCCTGCTTCAGGACGCACCACCGCCTCGCCGGTTTCTAGAAACCCACCGGCACGTTGGAACCTTGTGGAACTTTTGACAATCTGAACCTGTCAGTCAAGGCTTGGCTCTGATCCCCGGTGAAGCTTTGCGATGCTTTGTGTGCATGTGAAAAACCTTTTTATGACGTCCCTTTAACTCTCTCTTTGTTGAAACGGACGCTCTCGCTTGTAGGCCTGCTTAAACATCTCTAATGTTTTCTGTTAAATGCACTTTCCAGTAACGCAGTGCAGTTCCACCCTGTGTGTTAAGTCGTGACGTGGTTATTTATTTCTCGCAAGCATTTTAATTTGAATATGTGTGTACAGTGTACAGTCCATCAGATGTGGGTTGCTTGTAAATAGAAAAGAGCTGAACATTATTAAAACACTAAACTAAATCAAATAAAAGTAGCCTTTGCCAGGACTGAATTTTGCCAGGATGTATTATTTTGTTTAAATACACACACACACACACACACAAATTTCACCAGTAATGTCATAATGTTCACATTTCCAACCTTAAAAAAGGCTAAAGGAGATTTACTTTGCTGTAATATATCTAATTATTCAGTGTCATATTGTGTCATCAGTGTCATAATATGTCAGTGACATATTATGTATATATAAACACCAATCAGCCATAACATTAAAACCGCCTGCCTAATATTGAGCAGGTCCCCTTGTGCCTCCAAAACAGCTCTGACCCGTCCGGGCATGGACTCCACAAGACCTCTGAAGGTGTGCTGTGGTGTCTGGCACCGAGACGTTAGCGGCACATCCTTTAAGTCCTGTAAGTTGCGAGGTGGGGCCTCCGTGGATCGGACTCGTTTGTCCAGCACATCCCACAGATGCTCGATCGGATTGAGATCTGGGGAATTTGGAGGCCGAGTCAACACCTTGAACTCTTTGCCATGGTCCTCAAGCCATTCCTGAACAGTTTTTGCAGTGTGGCAGGGAGCTTTATCCTGCTGAAAGAGGCCACTGCCATTGCCCTGAAGGGGTGTACTTGGTCTGCAACAATGTTTAGGTAGGTGGTACGTGTCAAAGTAACATCCACATGAACGCCAGGACCCGAGGTTTCCCAGCATAACATTACCTGTCTCACTGTCTCCGCCGGCTTGTGTTCTTCCCATAGTGCATCCTGGTGCCATCTCTTCCCCAGGTAAGTGACGTGCACGCACCCGGCCGTCCACATGATGTAAATGAAAATGTGATTCATCAGACCAAGGCACCTTCTTCCATTGCTCCATGCTCCAGTTCTGATGCTTTCGGTGGTGAACAGAGGTCAGCGTGGGCTCTCTGACCGGTCTGCGGCTTCGCAGCTCCATACTCAGCAAGCTGTGATGCTCTGTCTGTTCTGACTCCTTTCTATCAGAGCCAGCATGAACCTTTTCAGTCATTTGTGCTGCAGTAGCTCTTCTGTGGGATCGGACCGGACAGTCATCTAACCATCACAATCTGGCCCAAATCAGAGTCGCTCAGATCCTTATGCTTGCCCATTTTTCTTACTTCCAACACATCAACTTTGAGAACTGACTGTTCACCTGGTGTATAATATATTCCATCCCTGGACAGGTGCCATAGTAACGAGATAATCAGTGTTATTCACTTCACCTGTCAGCGGTTTTAATGTTATGGCTGATCGGTGGATATGTCTTTGACAGTAATAAAAGCACAGTGCAGACATTGTAGTAGAGAGTAAGGAAATGTAATAGCAATATAATAACTATAATCTGTTGTTTTTAGTCCATACAGGTGAAGTAGGTACAGCAAACAGGTCTTTTCAACTACGATTATTATACTAGTGTAAATACGGTTATATTTATTGTTTAGTTATTATACACTATACGGCCGAAAGTTTGTAGACATCGAACACCCCACCTGTATGTGCTTGTTGAACATCCCAGTCCAGATTTATTCCCTGTTTGTTTGTTGTTATAATAAGCTCCACTCTTCTGGGCAGTATTACCACTAGATTTCTGAGCGTGGCAGTGGGGATTTGTGTTCAGTCAGAGAGCATTAGTGAGGTCAGGCACTGATATTGGGTGAGGAGGCTCCATTGTCATTGTGTATGCTCTAGCATTACCTGTTCCAGCATGACCGACATTCTATGCACTTGTGTGCTTCAACCTTTCCAACGGTTTGGAGAAGAGCCACATTTGGGTGTGACGGTCAGATGTCCACACACTTCTTACCCTGTAGTGTAAAACTAAATGAACAGCTTTACAGTCATCCCTGTCACACTGTTGAGGGAGTTCATTTTCTAATCTAAAGCTTGGGTAACTGAAAACGGTCAACTGTGATACGAGCTCAACTATAAACAGTGGTGGTAATAAGCTGTTAATAAACAGTGTATGTGGATTTTTGTAGGAGTATAAAGCTGTAACTCTTCCATAAACTCATACAACTGCGCACAACTGATTCAGGTCTGAATTAAAAACAAAACCCTGCTATTCTAGATGTTTCTCTCTCTGGAGTGTGAGCTCATGGACGAATCGGTGATCGACTACTTTTCCCTCGCCGCGTCCGTTAATAAACAAATAGTGACTCAAATCAGGACTCTAACGTCCTTAATAGTATGAGAGACTAGTACGCTAAGAAATAGACCACAAAAAGATGCAACTAAAGCTCAGTTTTGTGTTTACGAGTACAGTTCTTCCTCCCAACGGCATTTTTAGCCTTGTATCTTGAGGCGCCGCTGTATACGCAGTGAGGAAAAACGGCGCACTAGCGTACTACGTAGTATGAGAAAATAGTACGCGTTCTGTGAAGTTGTTGTGTTGCGAAACAGTGAGGTGAAAATTCAACTCCTCTTTTTCTTCCCGAAGGACTTCAGAAGTCGGCTGCTGGTGTGTGAATCTAGGGTTCCTAATCTTCTTCGATCAAACCTGAACAGGTAAAATGAGCTTTGTCCTGGGTCTAGCTAACTAGCCAAGTTAGCTAGCTAACACTTTTGATTTATTAGTTGTTTTGGCTTTGAATTTTCTAGGGCGACTTTCAGACATTTTTTAGACACAAACACGTTAAATCAGAGGATTAACTGAGGTGTTGGGAAGGAAACTGGCGTCACTTGAATGCTGTCCTGTTTGCTGTGGAGCATCTGTGTAGCTACAACTAGGATACCGATAATAATACCAGTTTACCAGCTTCCAAGCTATAATGCGGGTTTTTATGGCTGTTCTCAGATCAGTTGTTGTATTTAGTGTCATTACTAAAAGACCCCGGCGGAACGGCGGACACTGATCCCAGACCAGTACCCATAATTCTCCTGTTTCATAACGCAGGAAGTGCTGTAACATGAACCTAAGGTCATTTAAAAAAAATAAAAAAAATAAAAAATTGTTAGATTTGTTATTTTTATATCATTTAAAAACTATGAATTTTCAAGCTTTAGAAAGGATGGATTGCTGTAATCATGAAACCAAGGTCGTTTTTGCAAAGTAGCTAGGTTATGTTAATAATTTTAAAGTAATGTTTTTTATGTTCTAATGTTAATATTTTTACTACTGTATATAATGTATTAGAAGAGAAACATGCAGCTTGTCATGCTCATGACCTTTATGATGAACTTTTAACAGTTTAACGAAGAGAGAGAGAGAGAATAGACATATAATGTTAATGTTATAATATTATTATAATCATGATGTTAATAGTAATAATGAGGTGCGTGTTTTATAATAAATGGGTGTGTACAGGACACAGGGCAGTTTTTTTTGTATGAAGTGCTGACACAGCAGCAGTGTTTAATCTGTGTGTGTGTGTGCGTGTGTGTGTGTGACCCGTCAGCTCCTGCTGGTTAATCATCTCTGAGAGACGGCGGCATGTTGCCTGATCAGGATGGACAGAACACTGGAGGTGGAGGTGGAGGAGGAGGAGGAGGAGGAGCGAGCGAAGATCCCTCTGTTTCTCTTTTAAGGGAATATCTCCGTCTGAAGACGGTCCATCCGGAACCGGACTACGGTACCTCAGTCACTGATCACCGACACTCACTAGCTCACATTTCTCCTGGAGTCATGGTTGTGATTGAAAACAGTTTATTTATTTATTTATTTATTTTTTATAACTGATCAATAATCCTGAGCAGAGGAGGTTTAGTTTAGGTTTGGTTTCAATTTCTTTCTCATGAGGAAAACCTGAGCACAGCTGTCTGTCATAAATCATTCTTGTTTATTGTATCTGGAAAAAGCCGGTTAGGATGATACACGCTTCGCCAAATATAGATCTGTCCCTTTTCTCTGTAGAGGGGACGTTTGTAGGGATGCTTGAGAGAGTTAGAATGAACCAGCTAGAGAGAAAACAAGGGGCGTTCTCAAAGCTGAAGACAGTGAAATGTTGTTTATTATGCACTTTTACACAGAGAGAGAGAGAGAGAGAGAGAGAGAGAGGAGGAGGGTTGTCAAGTTTTCATTCAGCCAAAGGAACTAAATTATTAATTATTTATTACTTATTAATTAATTATTAATTACTCCCCCCCACTATTTGTATATGTAATGCACTTTTCTACAAGGTTATTAAAGTAAAACAGAAAGTAAGGCAAGCAGCAAATAAATAAATTTAAAAAAACATAAACATTACAACACAGGACACGTCAAAGCATTGAGTTTTAAGTAAATCTATTTTTAGGGCCGATACATTTATTTGCATATCTTTGTGCTCAGAGGCTCCTGAGAAAACAACTTTGATTAAGTAATTCATTTGCCTACAACACAGTCTGTTCTGTTGGATCTGTCACTTAACTTATAGCCTTAAGCCTTAATACATGATTTGAATTTAATAAAGTTGACAAATTGTTCTTTGGCACTGATAGACCACACAGCACAGATATGCAAGAGGGAGCACGCTGAACACGCCGAACACGCTGACGTGCAGAGAAAATGATCCGAGTCAGCATGTTTGGCTGCACATGTTTATCTGAAATGCTGACTGGAATGTGTGTGTGTGTGTGTGTGTGTGTGTGTGTGCTTATACAGATGCTGCTCTCGGGTTCCTCGGCAGGATTTCAGAGGAACTCGGTTTGCCCATGAAGAAAGTGGAGGTACAGCAGCTCAGTCAGTATGAGGAAGTCGTTAATGAGCAACACGGGAAGTTTAATAACGTAAAGTTTTACAAGAGCGTCAGGAAGGCTTTATAAACAGGTGAAGCCATCAGTTCCCCCTAAATATGTAGCACCTTAACACACCTTAACAAGATCCAGGTAACACAAACACTTTCTCGGGGGAGGTTTATGGAGAAATTTGGGGCAATAAAAATTTTTCAGGCAACATGTTTAAAGGAACAGTTCAGTGTCCACACAGAAGAAAAGTAAGACCTGTAAGGTGTAAAAGAAGTAGTGTAGATTTGTTAGTATTGTTATTTTAACCTACAGGAATGAATTAGATCTAGTCTTATACGTGAAGTAATAAATGTAATAAACGTGCTGTCTCCGTGTCTCAGGTGTGTCCTGGTAGAGTCGTGACCATCCTGACTTGGACCGGCACGAATCCCGCGCTGAAGTCCATCCTTCTCAACTCTCACACCGACGTCGTTCCTGTGTACCAGGTACCGCAAGAACATACACGACAGAGCCTGAAGGTTCCTCACGCTAAATTAAAAGCGAATAGACGCCACGGTGCAGGCAGGATCAGTGCACTTCCAGGTGGCAGGGCGGTCATGATCTCTCAGTGTAATGATTACAATGTAGATGTAATAAGATGTAATGATTTATAATCGCACTACACGGTGTCGCCTGGTCTTTCCAGTCTGGTTCCTCGTGAAGTTTCTTCCTCATGACATGTCAGAGAGCAGAGAGATTTCCAGCCCCGCTGTAGCCTCTGGCTTCTTCATTAGCGATCTAAATCTACATTTGGAAGCCTGTAAAGCTGCTTTATGACCCGGGTCGGCCCGTGGGTCTGTAGCGCCTCAGGCGAGGTTGTGAAAATGGTCAGATACAAGAAGGTGTAGACCCGTCGGTGGCTCCGTCCACACCGTTGGCATCGAGTTCAACTTTTCGAGTTTTTCTTTTCTGGACGGGTAGTGTTTTCAAAACAGGATGTTAGCAGCCAAAATGTGGAAGCCAGCATTACAAAATAATATTCCTCTTGTGTCATACACAGTCGGTACTGTTTATTTTTTTTGACCAGTTGCTATGGTGATAGGGAGAAAACTACAATTTTCTGCTTTCTCAGTTAAAAGGCCAAGTCAAGCACATCAAGTCAAATTTTATTTATAAAGACAACAGCAGTCGATCCACAGTGCTCTACATAACATCATATAGCATCACGTTAAATAGCATCATAAGACTAAAAGAATAAAAGTAAGTTTTAAGAGAAGATTTAAAAATGGCTAAAGCTGGAGCGGACCTCACGTGAAAGGGGAGACTGTTCCAGATTTTGGGACCAACCACAGAAAAGGCTCGATCACCCTTCGTCTTGGTACAACAACAGGGGACAGATAGAAGAAGTTGATTACAAGATGTTGTGTTCAGTGTTCTGGTAGGAGAGTAAGGATGAAGAAGGTCAGTAATGTACTGTGGAGCAAAACAAGGAAGAGCTTTATATACATAAATAATGATCATTTTAAAATCAATTCTGAACTTATCAGGAAGCCGGTGAAGAGATGCCAAAACAGGGGAAATACAGTCCCTCTTTTTAGTTCCTGTTAAAAGTCTATCTGCTTCATTTTGCACAAGCTGCAGGCGAGATGAGGCAGATTGAGGAAGGCCAACATGCAGAGACTTACAGTAGTCCAACCATGATGTAATAGGAGCGTGAATCACAGTTTCCAGGTCTTTTATTTATTTATTTATTTATTTATTTATTTATTTATTAGAAAGAAACTGTTTTAACTTTGAAATAGACCTTAAATGAAAGAATCTTCCCTTAACAACAGCACTAATTTGTTTATCAAACCGTAAATTTGTGTCAAAAATAACTCCAAGACCAAACGCAAATAAAATTCAAAAGTCAGTTCATTGAACAGGAGAGTAAGCAGGACATGAAAGACACGTACTTACTTCTAGCAGCCGTTACTTTCACTTTAAAGACTTTATCTAGGTGAACTCGGACCTGTAAATTCACAAACCTCGGTCTTGTGGACCTTTAGCAAAAGCCAAGGTCAGACTCTGGTGTGTGTAGCCGATTAAAAAAAGGAGTTGCTTATTATTGAGCATTATTAAGTATTAATAGGTATTATTAAGCATTATTAGGCATTATTAGGTATTGTCAGTGCTTGTTATTTTCTTACTGATGCTTGGCACACATGGAAAAATAGTACATCGTATATATTTTTTTGAATCGTTGTAAACCTCAGATGTTGGCACTTTTTATTAATATGGGTGTAACATAATGTGGAGAATTTTTTAAAAAGTATTTATTAAAATTAAGCCCGCCCAAAAAAAAAAAACACCACAAAAGGAGACTTTGTGCTGCAGGTACATGCTTATTTGGGCTAATGAATAATCCGGTTACGTGTGTGACGAGGTCTGATGCGGAATAATTGACTTGAATTTGATACAGGAACATCTGTAAGGAAATACTGCAGGACACTGCAAACTGATAAAAGTTACACATGTAGTCAATAAAACTGAATGAGGAGCAGTGCTGATCAAAAAGCCAGAGATATTCCAGTGACTCAAAAAAAGGATCTAGAGAGATCACGGCTTAAAGCCAGGACAGCTCCACTAAGCAGAATAAGCGTCATGTGTGTGTGTGTGTGTGTGTGTGATGGACTCTGCAGGAGCACTGGAAGTACGATGCGTTCACCGCTGTGAAGGATGCTGCGGGGAACATCTACGGCAGAGGATCCCAGGACATGAAGTCGGTCACTATACAGTGAGTTGAGCCCTGCGTGTTTGTACTCTGTCCTCCGTTTCTGCCTACGAAGCAAAACACGTATCAGTGACTGATAGCCGCTGCTTCACTCGTATTCTACACCTGTGTGTTTTTCAGGTATATCGAAGCTATTCGACGTCTGAAGGCTGCAGGGAAGACGTTCCCTCGCACCATCCACTTGACGTTTGTCCCAGGTAAAAAGGACCTTCTGATTGGTCAGGAGGTGCTCAAATTCAGCACACTACTCCATCATGGATTATATTTCTATAACAGAATGACCCCAAGTGTTTTATTTCTTATTTATATGTCAGTTTAAAAACATAGTGAGTGACAAGTTGCTATAGAACAAACCTACAGGTCATAAATTGATAGACTAAGACTATAGATTATGTTTTTTTATTACACTCCTGTTGTATATTTAGACCATGCTGGTGTGTGACATATAAAATATAATATATTTTAAATAATCCGTGTTCCATGTGACATCATGACCCGACCGCACGTAAACGTCAGACTGTTTTTCTTTTCAGATGAAGAGGTCGGGGGTCAGAAAGGAATGGAGACTTTTATAAAGCACCCCGAGTTTCATAAGCTGAACGTCGGCTTTGCATTGGATGAGGGTAAACGAATAACACACACACACACACACACACACACATATGCACTCCTCACAGTGCAGCTGTGGAAAACACACTTACTGGTCTGTAATGTTTATGACTTTGGTGCCACTGTAGAACATTACTAAGCAGTAAGGGTTAATTTAAGGTGGTATTGCGCTTCACACCATGTAACTATTTTTTGTCTGAGCTCAGCGCCACCTTAAATAGAGCCCAGTGATGGATCACTAACCAAGGACTCTAGCTTTATGGAAAACTTTGAGGCACCTAAGAGGTGTGTGTGTGTGTGTGTGTGTGTGTGTGTGTGTGTGGTGTTGCAGGTCTGGCCAATCCCACAGAAGCCTTCACAGTGTTTTATGGAGAGAGGAATCCTTGGTGTAAGTGAATCTAATCTCATAATCAGTGTCTTAGATTGTGACTGACTCAACCACTCACCATGTGTGTGTGTGTGTGTGTGTGTGTGTGTGTGTGTGTGTGTAGGGGTGACTGTTCGGTGTCCGGGCAGTCCGGGTCACGGCTCCAGGTTTGTGGAAAATACCGCTGCTGAAAAACTGGTCAGTAACATAACATTACTCATAACATTTACCTGTCTGTCTCTCTGCCTGTCTGACTAACTGTCTGTCTGATTGACTGACTGTCTACTGAACAATTTGACCGTATAGGACTTGATCTGTGTATCTGTCTGTCTAGCCATCTTTCTCTTTGCTTTTCTGTCTCAACGATTTGTCGGAGTGTCTCACTGTCTTTCGTAGCATCTACCTGTCTGTCTCTCTGCCTGTCTTTCCATCTAACTGTTAATCTGAATGTGTGTCTGTCTAACTAACGAACTGTCTGATTCTGTCTCACTTTCTGTCAGTCTGCATGCCTGTCTATCTGTCTGTCTGTCTAACCACCTTTCTCCTGGGTTTCTATCTTAATAACCTGTCTCACTGTCTTCTTTACCATCTACCTGTCTATCTCTCTGCCTCTCTTTCCATCTGACTGTAGGTCAGTCTTAAATGCCAAACTGTCCGATTCTGTCTCTCTTTCCTGTCTGTCCGAGTCACTGTTTCTGTCTGTATCTTTACTTATTAATCTGACGCCTGACTGTCTAACCGTCTGACTGTCTGTCTCTGTGAAGAGTGTAAGACAGCTGTCTGACCCTCCGTGCTGTGTTTTTCAGCGTCGGGTCATTAATTTGTTCCTGGACTTCAGAGAGAGAGAGAGACAGCGGTGAGTGAGATTATACAGTGGAGACTCTGTAACGTGTGTGTGTGTGTGTGTGTGTGTGTCATCACACTGATTTTGTGTCTCATTTTCAGGCTTAATACGAGCGAGTGTTTCACTCTGGGTGATGTCACCACTGTTAACATGACGATGGTGAAAGGGGGCGTGGCTTACAATGTAATACCGGCCGATATGGACGTCAGCTTTGACATTAGAATCCCACCCACCGTCAATCTGCAGGTGTGTGTGTGTGTGTGTCAGTGTGTCAGTATCCATCAGACTGAAAAGTTACCATGAACACTGAAAGAGGAATTTAAAGGAAGTTGTTTTTCGCTGGAGCTACGAGGATGTACAGGACAGCAGAACTCTACGTGACGTGTGTGTGTGTGTGTGTGTTTCTGCAGGAGTTTGAGGAGCAGATTAAGGCCTGGTGTAAGGAAGCGGGCGACGACGTCACGTACGACTTTGCGCAGGTCCGTAAGCAGCCGTTTCTTTTCCCCGCTGCTTCATTTTTGCGCTGATTCCAGATCAGTGAACCTGTTTATTTTCCTCCTTCATCAATAGAAAGGAATGAACCAGAAAACGACGTCCACAGAGGACAGTGACCCCTGGTGGAGGGCGTTCAGCTCCACGTGCAAGTCCATGTAAGGACACATACACACACACACGCGTGCACGCATGCATGTCCTCTGAGGCTCTCTCTCAGGAGTGTGCTTGAGGTACATCAGTATGACAAAGTCATTGATTTTTACCGTTTCTCTGTGTCTCAGGAACATGACGTTAAAGAAGGAGATTTTTCCCGCCGCCACAGACAGCCGCTTCATCAGAGCCGTACGTGACTCACTCATCCTCGCTCCTTTTCCCGCTGTTAGCATCGTTAGCATGCATACACCACTGCATGTCTTTACTCTAGAGCTTTACCTCCATGTAAATGTCTTTATATTTAAATAGTCATGAGCTGTTAATCCAACTCATGCGGGATGCAGAAGTGCCGACACATAACAAGCATCTGTCTGTTTCCATCCATCCAGATCAAGTCTATCTAAGTAGCTGTGTGCCTGTCCATACCTCACCTCTCAAACTGTCTCAGAAACCTGTCTCACATATCTACATACACTGCCCTCCACTAATATCGGCCCCCTCGCTAAATATCAGCAAAGAAGGCTGGGAAAAATTGTCTTTGTTGTTTAAGCTTTTGATCCTTTGTTAAAAAATACTCTGCTCTCATGGATATCAAACAATTGCAAACAAACAAAAAAAAACTTTTGTAAATATAGGTGTGCAACAATTATTGGCACCCCTGTGAATTCATATGAGAAAAAATATATTTGAAGTATATTCACATTGATATTTTACTTTTTTCTTTTAAGTTCACCTGGGTGACTAGAAACTGAAAAATGTTAAACCATGACTTCCTGTTTCACAGGGGTATAAATATGAGGTAACACATAGGCCAAATTCCCTCAGTCATTCATAACAATGGGTAAGACCAAGGGATATAGCTGTGATGTGCAGCAAAAGGTTGTCTCACACCTGTCTGTCTGTCCATACTTTACAAGTGTTATCAGAAATTTGTCTTATAAACAGTCTGTTTTCTTCTGTCTCTCTCTCTCTCTCTCTGTCTCTCTCTCTCTTTCTCTGTGTATGTGTGTGTGTGTGTGTGTAGGCGGGTCTGCCTGCGATCGGCTTCTCTCCAATGAACCACACCCCCATCCTGCTGCACGACCACAACGAGTTCATCAGTGAGAGCGTGTTCCTCAAAGGCATCCACATCTACGAGACCCTCATCCCCTCTCTCGCCAGCGTGCCCATCCTGACCACTGAGGCCTAGACACACACACACACACACACACCCTCTACCTTACCTTAGTTTTTCTCTCTATTAAAGCCCTCCAGTATTTTGCACTTCCAGCTGCTCTTCATCTCTCCACTTGATTTTTTATTTTTTTTTAACACCAAAGAGCTGAGGGAACTCGTCCCGTACGAGACCTCGGCCTCCTCTTAGCGTGTGCTTCTCATCCAGCAACTCAGGATTCCGCGAGTTTAATCAGAAGTAATAACCTCAGCGCTACAGCGCTGCAGCCTCGGCGTGGTGCTGCTCTGTTGCAGTGACACTCATTCGTTTTATCGAAGGAGCATGAAGCCTCCGAATCTGAATATTAGTGAGATCGCGAGCGAGCTCTGTGTGTGTTTTAACGAGGACGCTCGTGATATAACGTAGGCGGTAATAACGTTGAATTAGAAGTAGGACGTCTCAGATTTACTCATGTTTACAATCGTTTAGCTGCGTACTCGATGATGTGATGATTTTTACTCGATGTCACAAGGTTGATTTATATGCATATCTCAATTATTAAATATTTTAAAAACTCAAAATGGACCTTTCCGTGTATTTCATCTTGCGCTTGTTAAAGCAGAGCTTGGCCACTAGAGGGCAGAGTTGTGCTTCAGAGCTTTTCTCAACTCCGGATCCTCCACAATTTTGTTTCAACCCCAAACCCCAAGGGCTAATAAATTATCCAGATCAGCTGGAGTTATGTATGGAAACCTTGAAGCTCCACAGATCTGGAGTTGAAGAGAACATCTGAGGAACCTGAGTAGAAGAAGAGAATTTCTCACACTGAAGAACTTTTTTTGAAGTTCAAACCGATGTGTATTGTCTTTACTCGACTGGTAAGTGAAAAATTAACGTGTCAATCAAAAAAAAAATTTTAAAAATGGGCGGAGCTAAATACACACACCGAGTTACACGCCAATTAAAACAAAGCACCTTTCTTAAAGCAGTTGTCAAACTTTTTGTGTGAAATAAGTTCCACGGATATCTGAAGCGTTTAGATGTTTACAGTAATTTTTTTTTTGTCTGTTTATTAGAGCCATAGAGTGTTGACATAAAAGTTCAAGTGAGCAGTGAAACGAGAACTAATTAAATACATAAACATATAAGTAAATTTGATAATGGAGGCTTGTGATTTCCAGCACTGTAAATGAATCAAATCCACATCTGACCCCATTTTGAGAGCCACCGCTTTTGATCCATTACAGAAAAGCAATTTCCCAGGAAACCCTGGGATATAATATGTGAATGTAAACATGTTTATTTATTTCAAAACTACATTAGATTGCTTTAATCACATATTGAATGGGCTTTATCATTTAAAGGAAGGGGATTTTTGTGGCAGTTTTCTGCTGTGACTTCATGTGTCTGATCTCTGAAGTTTATCTGCATCTTTATATCTCTAAAATGTATCTGTATGTATAAAAAGTGTTTGTTCAGTTCCAGCTACTGAATGGTGACATCATGGTTATCACCATGGCAACAACTGGAACAGCCGCCATTAAAATGCATTCTATTAATGTAGTGGCAATGAACTGTTGGTCTGTGTTGTGAGATCATTTTACTGGGGATTTTCTAGAAGCTACACACACACACACACACACAATCAACAGAATACTATATGTTACCAGAAGTAAGCTGACTATCAAACTCCTAAATCTGATTACGTAATAGTACCGGCCCCCGTTTTCCATACGTAACTCGTACGGAGTTGGATTGGATTGTTGACGATGATCCTGGATTCGTCCGGACTTCGAGGCTGTTGTCGGACAACTTACCAAGAAAACAAGTCTGTAAAAACTCAAACCTGCTCAGGACCATCTTAATCGACGTAAACAAGATTAGATCACACACTGAGAAGTGTATTATAATTTTAAAACGGTGTGCATGATGCACTAAATAGGCTTAGCAAAGCGAAGTCATGTCTTTGCTTTTGAGACTTCTCGAGTCATCCCGAATCGTTTGTATTAGGATTGTGCAGTAATCTCAAACAACTAACTCAAACTAATCCGGTTCTCGGTTGCGCCCGAAGAACCGAATTAGCCCATTTAGAATGTTCACGGTGATTAAACCTGATGTACTTCAGCATAGACTGGATTTGTTAAGGGTTGTATGAAGAACCAGGCACAGCTCTTAAACCGGTGGAAACACAGGGTGGTTCTTAAAGGTGTCGGCACCATCACCGGGTCTGTGGACACAGGGATTAGAGGGAATCATTGCAGTGTGGAACTAAAAAGTATTTTTAAAGAAATGGAGATTGATTAACAGACAGGTGAAGTGTCTCTGCCTACATCCCTCTCTCTGTCTTTCTCCTTTTCTAGTCTTCTCACTGCTGGAGCTGGCAGCCTGAAGGCCAGACTCATTAACGCGACAGTGAGACGGATTAAAAGCCAGAAAGATCTGTAGAAGAGACCGAGAGAGAGAATGAGGCATGAGGGTGGCAAAAATACCTCATTTTTGCTGCATTCGATTCAGGCGATTGCATCGGAATTTGCCAAGTCGTAAAATCTTGTCCTGTACCATTGCATCTGTATGATTTTTGAATAAACGGACTCGTAACGTGTGCATGGGGGCTCACGACCTCAAGACTGTCAGAACTCGCATCGTGTACGCCCGCCCTTACATAAACATCAACTTACAGAAAACTTCACCATATCAACAATTATAATGATCTTTTTCTTCATTAAACAAGAACACATTTTTAAAAATGTGTTTATTATTAGTCTTAGACTATGTGGAGCAGCTGCTGTACGAGTCCCTGTGAACGAGCCGTTACTATAGAGACGATAACGTATTAGAACGAGCGCATTAATATAAACCTGAGATTTGCAGCTGCGCTGCTGTCAGAGCTGCTGTTCTAGAAAACTAATCAACACCTTCTGACCAATCCAATTCAATAATTTAACAGCACTATGATGAATATGTTACAGTGTGTTACTTCCTCGTTGTGTGGAGGCTCAGTGGTTAAGGTGCTGAGATAGTGACTGTCAAATGGAGGTTCTGGGTTCAAATCTCAGGACTGGCAGAGAGCCACTGTTGGGTCTTTAAGTAAGTCATCGACTTGAATCCTCAGTTGATTGGATTGTTTTCAGTCTCGTTCGTAAGTCACTTTGGATAAAAGCGTCTGCTGAATGAATATGAGTAAATGTGGTGTGTGATTATCAGCCAATCACTATCATCATCCTCTTACTCAGTTCTGTGATGTCTCTGTAGCAGCCAGAAGCTTTGACTGTGCAGACAGAATGTGAAAAACCTTCGTGCACACACACACACACACACACTGAGTTAGATTATAGCCTGGCTCTGTTCTGCATGCCACTGCACGAATACATTAGTGAGATACAAGTCTGAGACAAAGCTTGCTGAGAGCTGTATCCGGCCTAATTATGGGAGACGAGGAGAGTGTGTGTGTGTGTGTGTGTGTGTGTGTGTGTGTGAGAGAGAGAGAGAGAGAGAGAGCGAGAGAGAGAGATGCAGAGGAAGAGAAAGTTCCTCCTTCCTGTAGCGCACAGCATGGCCGATGTTGTCAGTAATTAGGCTGTGCAGTTTGGGGCATGGCAGCTGGATTACAGGCTGCTTCACTGTGTGTGTGTGTGTGTGTGTGTGTGTGTGTGTGAGGGAGGGAGAGACTGTGTGAGAGAATATGGAGAACATGGCTGTGTCCCAAAGTCTGCTTGTCAGAAAACTTCAAATAACAAAAGGTTCGAGGCCGAGTACACAGTCGCTACAACGTTGTTAGCAAAGGCAATGGTGTAACTTTGCTCTGTTGTAGCCAGCTAGCTAGTCAGCTAATTAGCAGCGTAACAAAAATAGCTGATGGATTAGAGAGACGGGGCACTACTCGAAATGTGAACGGGGTGGCGTCTAACATGGCAGTTGTATTGGGTAAGTCCCACCTCTCAGTAAAAAGAGCCAATCACCTTGTTGATAATGAAGTTATTCAAAAAGCCTGGCCTCTCGGATTCTCACAGTGACACAGGAGGAGACGTAAAGCTCCTTTACTCCATCAGCTCTGTCCAGAATTTTTTCCCACCATGTTATTGAATCCAAAGACAACAAGCATCAAGTAACCAGAACACCACAAGTGTTGGATAAAAGAAAAGTTGGATGAAGGAATAGTAAGGGTTTGTCTCAAATAAAGTAATATAAAGCTCAGCGTGTGTGAGAGAGAGAGTAAATTTGCTAAAAGAAGTACTTCTAGATCCTCGTCCTTGCAAGCTGTTACAAATTTCTGACCCGTTTTCTTCTAGATTTAGTTAATGATATAATAAATTACACTGTCGGTGCAGCACAACATTTCAAAATGAATATTCAAACCAGACGAAGAGAATCGGACTTTCTGAAACGTATAATCTGTAAACCTGGGAGAAATGTTTAGTTCGATTTGCATTACGGAAACATTTATACACGGCTTTACTAAAAGATTGATAAAGAAGTGAAGCCCATTGTATGAGATGTTATGGGAGAGTCGTTCTCAAAAATATATTTCTAAGAAAGAACGATTAGACGATTTGATCTTTTTTTTTTTTTTTAAATTTTGGTTAGATGTTGTTATATATGTATATAAGGATGTGCAAAGAGACATTTTATACAAGATTTTGTAACAGATTTTCCTTTAATTTCCGCCACTGGATCGTGTGTTTTCAAATAGTCAATTGATACTGTGATGAATCCATGATGTTTTTTTAGACTAATATCATGAAAATTTCAAACCGTAACACCCCTACTCAGGACTGAAGTGAGGGAAGATGAAGGTGAGGGAGCTAAAAGAAATCAATAAGTAACTAAACCGGTGACATATTGTATAATGATCTTTCTGTAGAAAGACAAAAGCAAACGTCCTTGGAGTTCTTGCGTGTTGCATAATTAGGCTACCAACCCCTGTTCACTGCTTGATCCTAATCGGAGTAATGTGGCTGTTTTTAACTTATTTATATCTCGACATCATGGCGAAGTCCTTGTTACTGTTTGCTGTCTGCCTCAGAGGCTGTTTTCAGTGTCGGGTCCCTGCCAGGCAGTTGTTATGCTACTGAATGATCTGAAGTAGGTTGATGTGAGGGAATGCAGGACTGGAGAGCATGGTGAGTGCTGGTGGTGATGAGCATATCCAGACCTCACTACTTGAGATAAAACCCATTAAACAAACTGATTATTTATTTTCCAGTTTACACCGTGCTATCTGCATTAGAGAGATACAGTTGCCTGCGAAGGTACTGGAACGGCAAGGCCAACTCTTTTGTTTTTCTTATCCACTGAAGACATTTCTGTTTGAGAGCAAAAGATTAGTGTGAGACGACAGATCAGACTTTCAGCTTCCATTTCCTGATATTTACATCGACTGTCTCTGCCAGAAAGCTTAAAATAGGCCGTGGTCGGATCTTCCAGCAGGACAATGATCCAAAACATACATCAAAATCAACACAAAAGTGGTTTACTGCCCACAAAATCAAGGTCCTGCCCTGACCATCCCAGTCCCCTGACTTGAACCCCATAGAAAACCTATGGGGTGAACTGAAGAGGAGCGTCCATCAGCGTGGACCTCGAAATTTGAAGGATCTGGAGAGATTCTGTATGGAGGAATGGTCTCAGATCTCTCGCCATGTATTCTCCAACCTCATCAGGCATTATAGGAGGAGACTCAGAGCTGTTATCTTGGCAAACAGAGACAGCACAAAGTATTGATTAAAAGGGTGCCAATAATTGTTGCACACCTATATTTAACAAAGTTTTTTTTTTTTTTTTTCAAAAGTGAGCTGTGACAGTACATTCTGATCTGTCGTCTCATATTCATCGTTTGATCTCAAACCCAAACGTTTTCAGTGTATAGCAAAAATAATAGATTTGGCTTCATGGTGTTCTAATACTTTTGGACACGACCGTGGGTAGATTTCCCTGCTGGGGGAAAAAACCCCAAAAAAACAACAGAAACCATTCTAATGGTTTCCACTACAAATACCATTACAAACCATGAGCTAACCATTAAAACCATTATTGGTCCTAGACATAACATGCCACCAGTAGAGACCCACGGGGAATATTACAGTTTCCATTAAAACCAATACAATTCCCAGTATAACCATTAAAAACATTGCACATTTCTACTGTTTCTCTTGTTTGTTTGTTTTTTGTTCAGAGGGGCGGTATTACACATTTTAAACTTGTAAAATCGGTGTGCATATTTTTGGGGGGTGGGGAGAGAGAGAGAGAGAGAGAGAGAGAGAGAGAGAAAAGGAGCGCGCGGGCGGCTCCAGCAAGTCCGCAGTCTCCTCCCGGCATCCTCACAAATCAAACCGTCGGCTTTCTCCTCATCAACTCGCACCATTATTTACATTTTCAGTATTAAAACGGAGCCCCAGCGCCACACACACCGGATATCGCATCCCTTTTTCTCGACGAAATCATTTCCCAGGCGTGTTTTTTCCCCTCTGTTCTTCGACGAACCTTCGCTCGGCGTGTGTGCGGTTTTTTTTAATGGAACATGGCGATACGGACTCGGTCCTTCAGCGTCGTGTGTTTGCTAACCGTTCAGATCATCATCCTCATCTTCAGCGTGCCGTGGAGCGGAGTGGAGAGCCTCACCTTCCCGCAGCATTACACGTGAGTAACGGGACACGCACAGGAGAGAAAATAATCACTGACTGGCTTTTTAAACACATGAACTTCAGTCAAGCTGTCAATTTCCCCGTGCTGAAGCCCGAATGACCTCATGATTGGATACATAGTGCCCTAGATAGGCTGTACGAAGCCGTTGGTTGTGTTCCAAACCGCATACTATGTCAAAAAATAGTGGCCTACGCCACCTATAGCACGTCACATACACATACACATTATGGTGGCCTCAGGTGGTTATATATTACACATACAGACTGCGTTCTGCCGTTTATTTTTAAACGTATTACTCGCGCGCTCATGAGAACGCGCAGCTTTAACGGATTTAACGGTCGCCTTTGTCAAATGTCAACTACTGCATGAACATACTGGCTGTTCTGGAAATGGACCCGTATTCCCCAACTCTGCTCTAGGGATTAACTCTGTTCTAGGGACTGGAACTGGTAGCTGAAGTTACACAAAGTTACACTGGACACATTCCATCACATAAACACCTACACAACATTCATGACCATCTCCCTATGCCCTTCTCCCTCCTGAGGCCCCACAGGTCACAGTGAGAACTCTGAAGGGTCTCTCTGTAAGGGTTGGACGGCATTAAAACAGACATATACGTGCCATTTTTAAAAATAAAAAAAAGCCGAAGCCAGTGTTTTATTGTTGCACCGTCACTGACCTTTATGTAAACCAGAACAAGAATCTCGGATTAATCAACAGATGGAGTCTAAACGGACGTTGCCGTCTTAGCTCAGTGTTTTCTACGGGGAAGGTTGCCAGGGTACATCGTTTGTACACCATCTATTATGCTGTTTATTATGTAGTGTTGTTACTGTGGTGTGGTATTGTTTATTCTGCATAGTGCGGCTTCCCCTGCCATGGTCGCTGCCATGTTTAGATCATGTGACTACCAGTAAAACCCAGGGCAGAGGCGCTATAGAAGAAGACGCTTTATATATGTACTCACTGGCTGCAATTTTTGCTTTAGACCGTATCCCGAATAGCCAGTGCTCTATGTCATTCAGTCATCCTCAAAGTCTGCACTTTGGTGACATGTGGTGAGGTCTTGAGTACTCAATCTTGTCTTAGTGCTTTCAGTGCTCTAGTTAAATTATCAAGACATCAAGATAATGATACGTTATCTCCAGAGAATGTGGCCAAGATTTTACTGGGATGTTGTACAATGATATTCTAATAGATTTCTCTTATCATACAGTCTAACCTTGTTTTCTTTAAGGAACAGTTTGACCAACAGTTGATCAACTCCAGATTGAATTTCAAGCCGGTTGGAACGAGTCAGAGTGTAACACACAAGATTGATTTTAACGACCGGACTCCAAACATAGGCTCAACAACTTAAATCTGACAGATCTCGTCAGCAGCCAATGAAACTTGAGAGCTTGGAGAAGAAAATGCAGGCGAAATGTCCGGAAGCAAAACAACAAACAGGCATTCAATGCCACAGTCTTTTTTTAAAACACTGTCATAGTGTATCCAAGACTTAAGTAGCAGAATACAGATGTAGTAAACATGCACTGTTGTGTAAACATGCTGTTATAATGCGCTCCACTCTTCTGAGAAGGCTTTCCACTAGATTTTGGGGCATGGCTGTTGGGGATTTGTGTTCATTCAATTACAAGAGCATTAGTGAGGTTGAGGTCAGGCACTGATGTTGGGTGAGGAGGCTCCAGTTCCAGTTCATCCCAAAGGGGTTGAGGTCAGGGCTCTGTGCAGGACACTCCAGTTCTTCCACCTTCTTCCAACCTTAACACACCACGTCTTCATGGAGCTCGCTTTGTGCACATTGTCATGCTGGAATAGGTTTGGGCCTCTTAGTTCCAGTGAAGGGAAATTCTAAAGGCATCTGGAAATGCTGTCCTGAGTGGGAATAGGTCCATCTCACATAATAGTGTGGATGAAAACATTCCTGCTAATAATAATGTGTGTCACATTATTGAGGCGAAGCTGTGGATGAAGGATGGCCCGCTGGAGCTGTAAATCCCCTGTGTATTACCTTATGTGTTCCTGTAGCAGCTTACTGAGCTCAGGACACTAGAACATCTGGACTCTTCTTGCCATCGTGTGGGTAGAAAAAAAAAAGATATGGGGCGGCACAACTTGCTGGAACGAGGAAGTCACTGTCCAATCAGAGTGGAGCTCTGAGAAGGTTGGAATGAGAACCTATTTG
This sequence comes from Cranoglanis bouderius, assembly GCA_023630585.1. Classification (NCBI taxonomy): domain Eukaryota; kingdom Metazoa; phylum Chordata; class Actinopteri; order Siluriformes; family Cranoglanididae; genus Cranoglanis; species Cranoglanis bouderius. The sequence goes on from CM042558.1 coordinate 19,033,818, forward strand.
TGGATGATGGATGGCATTTTTATCTGTCTCTCTCTCCGCTCTCTTTCTCTCTCTCTCACTGTAAGTGAAATGAAGCAGAATCGCCACAGCAAGCACTACTCATGCTCCTCTAATAAAGAATTTATGCTGCATCAGTCAGTCAGGACACGGGCCTTCTTTCTCTCTCTTTCTGTAACAGCGAGGATTCGGGGGAGTGGGGAGTGGAGAGGATCCACGTGCAGAGTGTGTTAACGATATCCAAATCTCAGAATGCAAAACACAAGCCACGGTGAAAACCTAAACTATAATGAACGCAGAAGAACCAGAAAATCTTGAGCATTGCGCATTTATTATTAAATCATGTGTAGACATTAGATGTTAAAAATTGCAAGTGATAAAATCTGATGTGTTTGCTCTCACTGTAGTAGCAATTGCTTGCACAACCCCATTGCCTGTTATATATATATATATATATATATATATATATATATATATATATATATGTATATATATATAGTGTAACACATAGCCTCTTGAATGCTGAGTAGCATAGGGTGATGATGGGTCTGAACGAATCTAACCCTAACAACAGCAACGAAACCTGAAAAAGACATTTGTATCCCATGTTTGTCACTGCTGTCACCATGGGAACTTGAGATATGGATATAGACAGACACATTTTTCTCACAGACCTGCTGTCATACTCCATGCTTTTGTTCCTGTTGCAAATCTCTGACATTAAGAAGAGCCGTGCACTGAATAACAGAAAATAAACCGAAATCAAATTTGTCAAGTGGTCAAACTGAGCCTCGTGTCCATGCGTTTTTATACAGATTTGAAACCACATTAAAATACATTTAGATTTAATGTGTTTTTGTGACTCGGACGACAGAAAATCTTTCCTGCACGAATCGGATCTATCAAAAATCTGATTTTAGCGGTTTTGAGTTGTCATGCCGAGCAAGACGAGACTTCGTAAAAGGAAGCGAAGGCGATGAAAGCAGCTATCCTCTGCCTCCTTCAGGCGGTTCAGATTTTTGCTCTTTCCCAGGTGTTTCGTGTACCTGAGGGCTTTGTACTGGTGTGTAGGGAACTGTGAGAGCAGAAGACCGGTTTATGAAACACTGAATTAGAAGAACAGGGTCAATCTCTTTTCCTGAAGCTGTTTTTTCCTCCCTTTCTTCTTCTGTAATCTCAATGTCCTCATTTTTTTTCCCTTTCTGTAGTGTACAAAGCGATTGAGGAATTACTGGTTCATGCTGCTGTGTTGTGTGTGTGTGTGTGTGTGTGGGTGTGTGGGTGTGTGTGTGTGTGTGTGTGTGTGTGTGTGTGTGTGTGTGTGCAGTCTCTGTTCTGTTCTGTTCTGTGGTAATCTTAAAAAATTCTGTACTTAATTAAATCTCATATCTGCCAAATGCCATAAATGTAAATATCGTCGTCATATCCGAGGCCCACATTCGCCCATTGGGGTCGAACATTTTATTCCTACATTCATGAAGTTGCCTCAGATTTGAGTGATGTGTCAAAAAAAAAGGTGGTGTTTTTTACTCTTTTGGTGTTAAACTCTTTTAACTCTCCGCTCATGAGGCGACTGCAGAAATCTAATCTAGCAGCCCACACGCGTGTCGTCGGTACAGTTACGCTACAGTAAAGCCGAAAAAGTACCTGTTTTCACCAAAACCGCTTTTGAAAGGGAGATAATTGGGGCACGTTAATTAGCCAGAAACGCCCCACTTAATGACATTGACATTACAGCGGACGACACAATCGCACAGCTGGGAGATGGAAGATTTCCCACAGCGGCATTTATAACAGCAGCCGTTTTCATTTCTCTGCAAACTGCTTTGAAAAGGGAAATAACGCGTGCGGAAGCCACTGCAAAAATAGCAAATGTTAATTAGCAAGAAATGTCACTCAATGACAACCGATTGTACCAGCGCTGCCCCCTGGTAATATTATTAATAGCGTGGCTAATTCTGTTTCTTTAAAACTTTTAAAAGGGAGATGAGTACTTAAAGAAAAGAAAAAAAAAAAAGACCAAAAAACGATCATCAGCAGTTTCTCCAGCATTCTTACAATCTGTAATCTATACCCATTACATCTGTAGCAGTGGTAAAAAAAAAAAAAAAACTAATACGTTTATCAGCGAACCCACCAAGCAAGTGAGAGCTCTAGTGTGCTGCCTGGAAACTTTATCATCTAGGCTAGAACATGATCGCTAATGTAACTCTATAAATGTAAGTAGCTAACTAGGTTGTCATGCTTTTAGGTGCATTAATGTAGCAGGCGAGTGATGGTGCATTATCAGACAGAGAAAATGAACAAAACCTGGAATTTCCTGGAAGGGAGGAGAGCTCCTTATCCTTTCCCGAAAACGCGTCTGATGTTTGTGGCCTCGACAAAACAGCATCGATGAGCTACACTTTGGCTACGAGCTGCAGCGTCTCCTCACACACAACCCAATGGACATCTTCATTTTTGAGAAAAGTGTCTGGTTTTACTAAAACAACAAAGAGACAGAAGCTCTCTTCTAATGATGATAATGGCAGAAATCATTATTTTGACTTAAATTTCTTATCAAAAACAATGATGATAATTCCAAGCAACAATTCTTACCAAGCAATAATTCTTACAAAACATCTCTGTTAAAGTTACATTGACTAGGACTGTCATGACATCATGTTCAAGCAGCTTTCAGACCTTCCACTGCTTGAAAGCCAAAATTCAGCTCATAATGATCTCTGAGGATGTTCACAAGTACATTAGCTGTCCATTTTTCTTTGTAAGAAACTCTTATGAGCTGTAAGCTATAGTATTAGCATGTTAGCATTGCTAGCTAAAAGATAGCTGCTTGAAAGCCAAGTAACAACTCTTTAAACATGCAATATTCGGCTCATGACGATCTCTGGAGACGTTCACGGGTCGTCACTGTTGTTCGTAATGAAAAAAAAAAGTATCTACTTGATTCGTTATATAAAGCCATTCATATATTTGCTAACAGCAATGTTGCTAATTCTGCATTCAGCTTCATTGCTGAACAAAAAAGAAAAAAGATTTTTTCAGATGTAGATTTCCACATCACATATAGGTTTCTAATAGAGGTCTAATAGAGGACCGATTGATCGGTATGGTTGATTAATAGGCACCGATAACCGATTGCTGGAACTGCAAAAATCCACACCGATAGTTTTTCCCGGTTCCGTCCGCTGCGGGAGCGGCTGAGAAGGGTCCGCTGTCATTATACGGTACAAGAGCGGCCTCTAGAGGTGAAATAAAAACTATCACTGACAAACTTTGTTGTGTTATTTGAAGTGTTTTTTGATTCATTTTGGATGTCTCTATTTTTATTTGTTATTTTTGTAATGAGGTTCAGCAATATTTTACTTTGAGTGTTATGTTTTCATTCATTATCAATTAAAAAAAAACAGTTGATTAATCGGTTATCGGCAGGTAGGTACCGCCCAACTTAGTTATCGGTAACGGCAATATCCACTATCAGTCCACCTCTAGTTTCTAGCACAGTTAAACAAGACCTGAATCGTTCCTGTATTGCATGAAGCTAATGGACTTATGTCACGGATGTAATTAATTAAATCTGCAGATGAACGCGAGGGGTCTGAAAGACGCTGTGTTGTCTGTGGGAGACTTCATTTAGCTAAATGAGGCAGTTATGCCCTACAGGAAAATTCACACGCGGAGAATAAGTGCTGAATACAACACACACACACACACACACACACACACCAGGCTCATTACAGTAAAGTATTCCAGAAAAGTTATTTTTGTAGACTGACATAAACAGACAAAACAGTTAAAGTAATAATTGCTAACGTTAAAGAAACAGAAATAATGTGAAGGTGAGGTCAAATTTTCAGTTTTCTTCTGAAATCAATTGTAATCCACTATTAATAAAGAACTGGAGTTGTGATGAGAAATGTACAAAAAAATGTCAGCTACATAGGAAGTACAACTGCATACACAACTCATAGTGTCATAGTCCTGACACAGGCTACTGAGACTTTTTTTGTGTGTGTGTGTGTGTGTGTGTTTTTTAAATATATATAATTTTTTTTGGTGGCAGAGGTTCATAACAAATAGAACTAAATGATGCTTACACCACAGAATTTGTTCCCAGCAGTCATTAATTTATGATTATGTACATTTTTTTTGTCAGGCTGTAATGTTGGTCATGTTGGGTGAGGAAAATGGGTCTGCTGTTTTACGGCTCTGCTCTAGTGTGTGTGTGTGTGTGTGTGTGTGTGTGTGTGTGTGTGTGTGTGTGTGTGTGTGTGTGTTGTACATGGCTTCTGAGGCCCAATGCAGCTTGAATTTTTTATTGCTTCGTTCCAGTGACATAGAAAAAGGCTCTCTGGGGCATTGTGAGCGCTGGAATGCGGCCCTGCTTCTTAAAAAAAAATTACATTCTGCTGTAATGCGCATTTATGCTGAGACTCTGAAATGCAGCATACTGTGTGTGTATATAAAATATAAAAGTATATACAGTACTGTGCAGATGTTTTAGGCACATGCAAAGAAATGCTGTAGAGCAAAGATGCCGTCAAAATAATGAAATGATATGTTTCTACATTAAAAAAAAAAAAAATGTTAAAGAGCAGTAAACAGTAGTAAATGAAACAAAGTCAATATGTGGTGTGACAAAAAAATAAAAATTGTAGTCTCCGGTACAATGTGTGCAGTTTTATAAGGAAATGAGCTGGTAAGTTTTATTGAGCATCAGTTCTTCTGGACACTTTGACTTTCGCACTACTTCTTATTTTCGCGGCGAAACCCAGCAGCCTTCATTGTGTTTACTGTCTGAAAAGTGTCTCTTATGTAATACGCTGCTTTCTTTAACGACATACAAACATTTTTCTGTAACATTTCATTTTGTGCTAGAAAACTAACGTTTGGGAATCTAAAATGTTTTTGTACTGACTTGATCATGTAGACGTCATAAAATAACAAATCTATAGCAAAGTTTGTACTAAAAAAAATAGGGGGCCTAAAACTTTTGGACAGTACTGTATATAAAATAAGGACTGACCAATATATTGGCTGGCTAATAAAAAAGACTTCAGTATAGCTGGAAATCACAAATAATGTCTCTGAAATGTTCTTTTCTTGCATTTGTAATTGTCATGTTTTACAGCTACCAAAAACACATGTTGACGACCATACCAGTGAAGCAGTGTTTAATTACAGCCACCAGTGTCTGTCTAATTTTTGATTGGATAAAATTATATCAGACACACATAGACACATGCGCACACACACCTTGGACAGGATGCCAGTCCGGGCACCATGCAATTTAGCATAGCTAATCCATTTACCAGGTACCGTGGAGCACGCTCTCTCCCCCCTCCCCCTCTCTCTCTTTCTCTCTCTCCCTCTCCCCTCTCTCTCTCTCTCTCTCCCCTCTCTCTCTCTCTCTCTCTCTCTCTCCTTTCGCTCTCTGTCAGTGAGGTACGCAAAGTCTCCATCTTCAGTGCTCCTTATAGGTTCCACACGTCTCTGGATGGAGCATCCTTATTCCAAAAGATGGAGGTGTTCAATTGGATTGAGATCTGATGACTGTGAAGGCCATATGGAGGCCAGATGTTATTTTCATTCCATGTTCCTACTGAAACACAAGCCAGTTGAACAGTGTTTGGAACTGAAGTTCCTGCATCTGGCACCCCTTTGAATGCCGCGTAGGCACAGGCCACACTTACACTTTACACGTAGTTTTAAAAACGTCGTTTTTGTGTTTGAGTGTGTGACTCATTTCCGCTCATCTGTGTTTGTTTTGAGAAAACATGACGCGGCACACATCGGTGTCACTTGTTCACCGTACAGAGGAGTCCAACACGCCTTTGAAATGCCACATGCAGAAAACGGTATCCCCGCCACAATATGCTCCGCCATCTTACTGCGAGATCACATGATGGTCATATGTCAGCGTATTTTAAAAACAGCTCTGATTTCAGATTTGTACATTTTGGAGAATGGATTTGAGAAGATGAGATTTGAGTAGAGATGGCACCGATAAGCTGCCCAGGTTCCGATATCAGTACTGGGCCGATGCCAAAGACGATGGATCGGATATCGGAGGAAAAAAGAATGAATTTGATCCAATCCTCTAACGAATGGAAAATTATTGGAATTGGATTTGGAATTTTGTTTGGAACTATAAATGTTTACATATAAAGAGACTTGATTGTTTTTTGTTTTGGTTTTTTTTTATATTTGATTTTCATTATATTTATACTATATACTTTATTATATTTGCAGCGTACCTCATTTGTGTTTATAGCATATATATAGCATATAGAATGAATATGGTTATTGGCTGACCCAAGGTTTCAGTACCAACATCGTTATTGGAAAAGAAGTCGTCGTATCGTGCCAACTCTAGCTTTCAGTGTTCGAAGATGCCGCTTTAGTGTGAATGGAAAAACAAAACGTATAAGAAAGGATTTAGCCGCGTTAGTGTGGACCATCCTGCTCTGTATTTTTACTCAGAGTGGCAGGACTTTATCATGAAGTACACATGACTGAAAACATCTGGAATTCCTGTTATGTTTTTCCACTCATTTATTTTATTTGTCACCCGTATAAAGAAGTTCTTCTCACTGTAGTGTGTTCGCTTATCTGTATCAGTGTGTCACATATTATTATTATTATTATTATTATTAGTAGTATTATAATAGCGGCCATGTTGCACTGATTTATGCATGTGCTCTGGCACTAATCCTTAGCAGTTCCACTAGTCAGTGTGTGTCATTGATTAGTGTAACTGCTCCCTCATCAGCTGTGTAAGCAAAGTGTTTCTGCAGCTGTAGGAGGGAAAACCAGCTGACACGACAGGTCACCGTTACCGAGCGTGATGTTTGAGGGTTAATTATTGTGGAGTCAGTTTTACAGCTTACGTGAAGGGTGTTTGTATGTTTCAGCGCACGAGAGCAACTATACTTACTGTACGTGTGTATGGGCTGTGTGTGGTTTTGTGTGTTGTTGCCTTTGGCTGTAATGGTGCAAAACAATTACAGAAGTGTGTAAGTTTCAGTATCGTTAGCTGAGTTTTTTTTCCTCACGATAATAGTTTGGTGAAAGGAAAGTCCAGGCCAAACTGCTGGGTTATGCCCCGTGCCTTACGAATGATCTGTCAAAAAAAAAAAAAAACGCTGGAGATCAAACATTATTAATTCTCAAGGTGAACTTGTTAGCAGTGAAGTGTATGGCCTGTCAAGTAACTGATAAATAACTGCACGGAGCTGTGTGAGGCTTGCTACAGACTTATTTATGAAGGCCCCTAAAGCATCGTTTTGTTTTTTTTTACCACAGGAGTTGTTTAACTTATCTGCCGCTGGAGATTAAACCCGACTGAAAGCAGGTTTGGGTGGATGGTTTTGCTGAGGACCTTTGCGGCATCAGAATTCGTATTGACACGTTCATATATAAGTGCAAACTGTCAGTTTTAATGTGTGGATATTGACGTATACTGTTTCACTTTTAATATAAATGTACATTTTTATTGCCTTAATATGCAAATCGTGCTGGTCTACATCAGAGCACTCGCATGCTACCAGTCCGAGCGTGCTTGTGCGAGTGCGCTGCTGTAGATCGGATGTGTTCGTGCGAGTGCGCTGTTGTAGATCGGATGTGTTCATGCGAGTGCGCTGTTGTAGATCAGATGTGTTTGTGTGAGTGTGCTGCTGTAGATCGGATGTGTTCGTGCGAGTGCGCTGTTGTAGATCGGATGTGTTCGTGCGAGTGCGCTGTTGTAGATCAGATGTGTTTGTGTGAGTGCGCTGTTGTAGATCAGATGTGTTTGTGTGAGTGCGCTGCTGTAGATCGGATGCGTTCGTGCGGGTGCGCTGCTGTAAATGGAGTGCATTTCATGCTGCCTGTCTGTAAAGGAGGATAACAATCATTGTTTAGTCACAAAATTACAGCGTGTCATTTCTCTTCCTTTTATGTCTCACTGCAGCTTGTCTTGTCTCTCCCCCCCGCCCCCTTTTCTCTCTCACTCTCTGGATTATGTGCATTGGGACAACATTATATAACATTTCTGGTGCTGTTTGTTCATTTCTGACAATCCCTGCATGAAATTCCAATCTCTTTTAGACCATACATATATTTCCATATGTTCCATGTTCTAATTTTCATTCATCAAAGTGTTTATTTACTGATAGACATCTAACACCAGACATCTTATCCGCAAAGGGGCCGGTGTGGGTGCAGGTTTTCATTCCAATCAAGCAGGAGCCACACCCGATTCCACCTGATTAATCAGCTGATCTTGGCTTTCAGTGGACTCAGGTATGGCTTCAGCTTGATTGGAATGAAAACCTGCAGCCACGCCAGCCCTTTCCGGGTAAGATTGGACACGCCTACTTTAGGCTAAAACTAACAATAATCAAATGATTGAAATATGACTATAACTATTTATGCTTTTAAAAAATAAAAAATAACAGACTAAAACTAAATGCAAACTAGCTATTAAAATGAACACTGCCTTCTCTTTTCATTACAGCACCCCTCATTACTGCACCATAACTAGTTTACATAAAATTTTTTACATTTAAATGTCACAAGAATCACTTAATTATTTAAGAACACGTTTAAAGCTCTCCACCATCGTATTGATCCATATTGATTGGATCAATATTCATCAGATGTCCTTTAAACGGTAACTCATCACTCCTCAAATACTGTGTGTGTTAAATGATGTGGTGTCTTCATGTGATGTGGTGAATGCTTTCAACCAAAACATAGTGGACTAATTCCACCTCACTTCCTGTCTGTCTCTCTGCAGGATAATGCACTGGGCCCGGCGGATAGAGCAGGAGATCGATCGAGTCCTGCAGCACATCAGTGGAGCGCAGCAACTTAAAGGGGTGAGTGTGTGTGTGTGTGTGTGTGTGTGTGTGTGTGTGTGTGTGTGTGTGTGTGCGCCTGCATTTGGCAGGTAGTCCAGTTCCCTCAATGTATTCTCATTCTGAATAATCTGCCTATACGTGTGCGTGTGCCTGTCAACTGCTGTGCGTGTCCTCCGTCGATCTCCCTCTCTGGGAGCAGCTCAGTAAAAATATCCTGGCCTTTTCAGACTTTCCTGCCAAATATTTTATATGTTATTCATGTACAGTGGGCTGAAATGTCAGTAAGGTGAGTCATCACCAGCAGTGAGAGCTCATTAAATAAAATCAATCTCTATTATAAGCTCAGGCAAATATCCTGTTCATAAAGTACATCAAATATGAGCGCATGCAGGTGATGTAGGTGATTGTGCTAAAGGTAGGCTGTAAGGGTCAGAAGAGTTCCTCCTCCAGTACCTTTCTGGACAACTAGGTGACCAAAGGGAAATGGGGGAACTGTGGATTGTAGGAGCACTAGGGGACGTAGTGGAGCTTTGGAAGGTAGTGGAATTAGATGAGGTAATAGAGGCAGGGGAACTAGAGAAGTTACAGAAAATGGAGAAGGTAGCATAGTTGGTAGGGTACCTAGGAGAGATTGGGGAACTATGGATGGTAGGGAAGGTGGGTAAACTGCGAGACGTAGCTGAACTGTGGATGGTAGGGGCACTAGGGGAGGTAGTGGAACTATAGAATGTAGTGGAACTATGGAATGTATGGGAGGTAGTGGAACTATGGAAGGTAGGGGAACTAGAGGAGTTACAGGAAATAGAGAAGAGAGAAAGTAGGGGAACTAGGGCTGATAGAGGAACTATGGAAGTTGGGGAACCAGGGGAGGTAGGGGCATTAGGGGAGGTCACGATACTAGGGAAGGTAGGTTAACTAGAAGAGGTAGGAGAACTAGGGGAAGTAGGGGAACTCTGGACAGTAAGGAGGGTAGCGGAACTAGGGGAGGTAGGGGAACTATGAAGGTAGTGGAACAATGGAATATAGGGGAGGTAGAGGAACAATGGAAGGTAGAGGAACTAGGTGAGGTAGTGGAACTATGGAAGGTATGGGAACTTGAGGAGTTACATGAAATAGAGAAAGGAGAAAGTAGTGTAACTATGGGAGATAGGGGAACTATGGAAGTTGGGGAACCAGGTGACATAGGGGCACAAGGAGAAGTAATGATTCTAGGGACGGTAGGTTAACTAGAAGAGGTAGGAGAACTAAGGGAAGTAGGGGAACTCCTGGACAGTAGGGAAAGTAGAGGAACTAGGGGAGGTAGGGGAACTAAGGGAGGTAGGATAGATAGGGGAACTGTGGAAGGTAGGGGAACTATGAAATTTAGGGAAGGTAGGGGATCTAAGGAAGGCTAGGGGAACTAGGGGATGTAAGGGAGAAAGGGAAGGTAGGGGAAGTATGGAAGGTGGAAGGGAAGGTAGGTGACACAGGAAATGTAGAGGAACTGGAGGGAGGTAGGGTCTCTATGGAAAGTAGCGGTAGTAGGAGAACAACTACTGCCAGGTTAGTTAGGGGACTAGCGTTTGTGGGTTTTTTCTTGTGTTATATATTATATAATTTTTGTATTATATGTGGCATCATGGTGTAACTGTGTGTTGGCCAGATTGCTGCTAAACTACATATCTTTGCCTGTGCAACGACAATAAAATAATCTTATCTTGTATTAAAAGAGGTAAGATAATTAGAAGAGGTAGGAGAACTATCTGTAGTCTGTGTCTCCAGGTGAGGTAGGGAATCTAGAGATGGGATCTGGTGGAAGTAAAGGAACAGTTTTTTTTCCCCCAGAGCTTGTTAGTCCTTGATTATCAGGAAGCAGGTAATAGGAAATGTCCTGTGATGGATGTGAAGTCAGTGGCGAGGCGTTGAGTCACTGTGTCATTAAAACATGACTAATGCATGCATGGAACAGATGTGTGTGTGTACAACAAGGAACATCTGTGTGAAATTGGATTTGGGTGATTTGATGACGGCATGTCTTTTGGGAAAGTTCTGAGATTGATTTCTGTAATAGAAAAGTCCAGTGTGGCTCAGAGGAGATATGCCGTCATTACCAATCAGACTTGTTCGAGTAAATGGACCTGATCCAATTTGCCCTCACACTTCTCTCCTCTGTGCTCTTTCTGATGGAAGAAGCTTTCCAGTGTCTGTGTGGGAGATGAAGGGTTGTAAAATTGGCTTCGCAGCCTCTGCTCTTATTACAGTACGGTTCTCAGACCTGATTGAATTCGGTCACGTGAGTGTACTGGGAAAAGGAGAGAAATGGTGTGAAAGGTATAATTAGAGTTCAAGGAGCCCCAGTGTTACAAACTCAACACCTCAGCCAAGTGTTATTGCCATATGTCCTGCAGAAACGTGACCTTGGGTTAAATTAATTGCTTACCTCACCATAATCTCTACCAGATGTTAGCTAATGAATTTAATTACACAATATAACAGTCATATATTATGCTAGCATTATTGCATTAGTACTAATGGGTAGGTGTAAGGATTAAGTTATAACCTAAGGCTTTGCTGCTTCGTGCAAATTTGAAGTACGTTCACACTAGCAAGCGACAGGCGATCATTCATTTTCTATGTATGTGCGCAACACGACAGCCAGCGCTAAGCTACTAAGTGACAAGACAATTTTGAATTGAGATTTTTTCATTTCTACGTAACTTGGGTATGATGACAAATCCAAACATTTGGCTCGAAGGATTCCTCGCACGTTTCTTCTGTTCCCCGCTCACAATTTCAGTTTCTACCTGAGATTAGTTCCTATTTATTGTTTGATGCACAAAACGAGTGGTTTCGTCTTATCCTGTCATATACGACCTCTCGTTAAATGGGTTTAGAGACGTTACGAAGGAATAACGAATCTTAGAAGGAAGTAGCAGTAGATCGTTGGTGCGTCTGGTGAGTGTACTTAGATGGTATAGTTTATAGCTAGTATAGCTTGCTTTGCTAGTCCACCAACAAGGCTAGTACAAAGCATAACAAGTAACATGTAAATCAAACAAATATATTTTAACACACTTGGCTACGACGCTGTAACTGGCTACAGCTAACCTGCTATGTTCGACCATAACAGCGGGGTAAATGCATTGCTAGCACGCTGCAGCCAAAAGGTTTTTGAGAAACCGAGTGCTTTGCCTGAAATCTCTACAGTTTTACTCAAACTGGCCATGATTTATAGTCCGGTCCCCAGAGTGACCCCTGAGCGTAATCTTTAAGCCTGCGAGGAGGCGGCAGATGGCACGGTGGGTTCGTGCCAGCTGGACAACGGTGCCTGAGTAACTAGCTCTGCCTTCAGCTTGCTCTGTATCTGGTGTTCCATTTAAGGATATGTTTACAGGTATGATTTAACAATATGCCTTCAAATTGGTAAATGTGTTTGGATAACAAAAAGCAGCTTTACTTTCTACCTAGCGTTAGATAGTTCTGTCTGTTACAAGAGCTCACTCTGCTTTAAAAGCCTAGGTGTGAGTAAACAAACCACCCATGCGCTGTGCACGAGATGTAATGCTGTGATGACGATGCCAAATCTAGAATGAGACACTGCTCTGGGTTCTAATAAAAAAAATGAAGTAAAAAATGACTGAGATGTGAAAATGAAAGCACACGTGTGTGAGAGGGATGTAGATGTTTCTAGAAAGAAGGCACTGGATCTGTTTAGTTGTCCAATTCTAGATGCAAATACTATAAATAAACTCTGGTTATGAAAGATGTGTGTGTTTGTGTGTGTGTGTGTGAGACAGTTGGACGTGTTCGTAGGAGGCATGTGTATCTCATCTCACAGTGATTCAATTTAGTTGATTCTTTACTAAATGATTCAAAGAATCACAAATTCTCAATTTGATTTACTGATTAAGATACGATACATAAATAATCTCTATTTAGTAGATTTCTGTGTCTGAAAACTGCCCAAGTATTTTATTTTGTTTGTAACTTGAGCACGTTATGCGATGGAATGTCCATGATGCATGGCAGCATTTATACAGTCCAGGTATAAGTGTATCAATCCAGGATTGTTGAGATTCTCCCACAGTTTTGCAGAGAGCTTTATTGACAGAGAAAAGGCACCATGTGAGCAGATTGCATAAGTGTTTCCTGCGCACTTCTCTCACTGCTAAGTAAAACACCAGCACAGGAACGAAACGTACAACAGCACGTAACTCATTATTAACAAAATCACAGCGCAGAGGTCAAAAGATTCTGATTTCGTAGCTTGTTCAGTAGAATAGAGCCATGTTCTCCCAGCTTCATTTTTTCCCCCTTTCCCTCTCTAGATCTTCCCCCAGGCAAGTCTAGATCCCCTGTTTTTTTATTTTGATTAGTTCCTCTAGCCTTCTTAACTCCCCTGCATCTTCTAGTCCCATGGTTTACTTGGTTTAGTTCCCTTTTGTCTTCTTGCTTACATACCTACCCCGGCTGACCAAGTTCTCCTACCTCCACCTTGTTGTCTTATCCTAGCTCCTCTTTCTCTTCTCCAACCTCTTTTAGTTCATATATTCCTTCATCCTCTAGCTCCCCTACCTTAGCTAGTCTAGTTGCTTAGTTTATGGTTTTTGATTGTGTTGTTTAGCTAGCTTTCTTTGTTACCCCTCATTTTCTAGTTCCACTAGATTCTCTACCTTCCCTAACTTGCCAGTCGCCCCTACAATGTTTGTTGTTCACCAGGCTAACAACTCTGCCTCCATTTCCCTGCTAGGTCCTTTACTACTGCTAGCTCTCCTATATTTTCCCTGCTTCCCCTTAACTGCCTTGACCTCCACTATCCCCCGTTCCTCTACTATCTCCTGTTCCTCCACTATCCCACGTTCCTCCACTATCCCACGTTCCTCCACTATCCCCCGTTCCTCCACTATCCCACGTTCCTCCACTATCCCCCGTTCCTCCACTATCTCCCGTTCCTCCACTATCCCCCGTTCCTCCACTATCCCACGTTCCTCCACTATCCCACGTTCCTCCACTATCCCACGTTCCTCCACTATCCCCCGTTCCTCCACTATCTCCCGTTCCTCCACTATCTCCCGTTCCTCCACTGTCCCCCGTTCCTCCACTATCCCCCGTTCCTCCACTATCCCCCGTTCCTCCACTATCTCCCGTTCCTCCACTATCTCCCGTTCCTCCACTATCTCCCGTTCCTCCACTATCTCCCGTTCCTCCACTCTCTCCCGTTCCTCCTCTATCCCCCGTTCCTCCTCTATCCCCCGTTCCTCCACTATCCCACGTTCCTCCACTATCCCACGTTCCTCCACTATCCCCCGTTCCTCCACTATCCCCCGTTCCTCCACTATCTCCTGTTCCTCCACTATTCCCAGTGCAGTCGAGCAGGAAACAAAGAGCGGTTTTTATCGCATTCTAATTATTGTGACCATTTATAATTCAGTGTTAGATTTGACACTTCATCGTAGGCCAGTTTATTTTTTATTTTTTTATTTTTTTCAGCCAAAATTTTTAGTCTTTGACTGCATCCCTAATAAATATAGTTAACTATTGTTAGCTATATACTTGTCTAATGCGAGCTACTTCAATCAATGGAGGCGATTTAAAAACCTGTCTGTGAGATGTGGGGAAGTGGGCGGGGCTGTCACTCATTCCAGATTCATTTGTCGATTGGCTCATCTGATAGTAGACTAGTAGACCGGTGTATTATTGAGTGATAACCTGCTCTAGCGTGCTCCGATGTTAAAATGTCGGGTTCCTGCGCAAAATATGTACAGGCCTGTAATTTCCCCCTTTACCCCTCACCTGCACCCCCTCTGTGGTTCTTTAATACCGCAAAGGTACTGAATGTCCTGGTGATAATCTTTATACCTGTAAATGACAGCCTGCAGCCTGAATGTAGCAGTGAGGATTTCTGTTCTTGCTGTAAAGATATCTGGAGGGTTAAACGGCTGTAAGATGTGGAGGAGGAATTCATTTAGAAATTGAATCATTCAAAAATGAATCATCTGGTGGATTTATTTATTTTTTTTGTTCTCTTGGCTCCGTTTCAGCTGTACAGCGAGAAGAGGAGGCAGTACACCCTTGTCAGGAACAATCCCAGAGAGATAGTGGAGAAAGTGGCCTCGGACATCGAGAAGCTGCTGTCCAAAAAGAAGAAGGCGCTGGAGGTGAGGGAGGGAGTGTGTTATGTGTTTTAATACTTTTGTCAAACTGACGTGTGTGTGTATACTGTATGTATGATATTGAAATAAGCTCATGAACAGCAGAGAGGGAAAAAAGTTTTGCTTTTTTTTTTACACTAGAAATAGGTCCAAGCCAAATAACACTGTAAATAATAATCTTTTTTTTTTTCTTTTTTCTAACAGAAACTCGCCACAGAAGCAGAAAGAGTGCAGACAGCACACCGATGGCAGGATGGCATCAAGGTTAGAAGGTTACAGTTTTCTTATTTAACGTCTACAATCCTTTTTGAGCGTGTAATGAAAACGCTGGGATTTACGAGGTTTTTTTTTATCTGCTACATTTAACTCGGTTGCTCCTTAATTATTCAAAAATCAATTATGTGAAGCCTCAGGGAACATCCCTCTAATGAGCTTCATGTCGGCCTCGTGCTCACATTCAGCAGCGTAAGTAAGGAATAAAACACTCAGGGACATGCTGTTAAAGGAAAATAATTAATAACAGTAGAGTTACTGTTACCACCCAGAACTTGATTATTTTCCTATAACAGCACGTCCCCGAGTGTTTTATTCCTTTTACACCACAGTAGTTTGCCAACGATTACATTTTTTTATCTTTTATCCATTTATAGTTACATTAATGCTGTGGAACATCAGGGAAACAAGTTAGTTCCTCTTCTCGTGTACGTTATAGCAGCTATCAGGCTTCCTACGCAGTATGTTTCCAGACTATTGCCCCTGTTCTGTTTTCTAAAATATAGCAGAGTGTTTTTCATGGTGTTTGGAGCAGGCACCAGCACAGCCAAAAGGTTGGTGCTAGACTGGATCTGTGGGAGGAACAGTCTGCTGTGATTGGTTATTACGTTGTTAGGCAGCAGTTGCCATCCCCCCTAACACAACCCAGAGCTGCTGTTATAGAAAACTAATCAACACCTTCTGACTGTTGATTGCTTTTATTGGAATGCATTGAGATTTGGATGGCTGGCTTGAGAGGAATTGGAGAAGAGAGAGAGAGAAAGAGTGAGAGAGAAGGAGAAAAAGGGAAGAAAGAGGGCGGTAAAGACAAAATAAAGAGAGAGAAGGAAAGAGGAAAAAGGGAACAGAGATGGAAAGTTGGGGAGGGGGGTCAGAGAGAGAGAGAGAGAGAGAGAGAGAGGAAGAAGTGTACTGGTTACGGGCTCCTAAGCGCGCACACACACACACACACACACACACACACACGGTGTGAGAGATGATGATGATGATGATGGAGGGATTCATTGTGGCTGAGCTGACGTGTTCTCCTGCAGGTGGTGATGCTCAGCAGCTTGTTATTCCAGCTGACTTGCACATAGAGCTTATACACACACACACACACACACACACACACACACACACACACAGCTCATTTGTGTTTGTGTTTGTGTGGTAAAATCTCATTTATAGCTCGTGTTAAAGCATGCTTTATTATAGATGGCTTCATCTTTTCAAATAATTTTTCTGTTTTCATTTCATTACGAGCTTCAGCGTGAAGAAGAACTCTGTCTCCATCCTCTTCTTTTTTTTTTTACTGACGGCGTCTGAGTTCCTACCACAGAAGAGCTGGTTCTCGCCCAACAACAACAACAAAATTGGTTCTGTTCCAGCACCAAAATGGTCCAAGAACCAGTGACTTCAGGGGGTTGAAGGGGGCGTCGTCGTTTCGTTGTCGTGACAACAGCTTGACCTGATATTTCTCATATAGAACAGATAGAGCAATAGAATTCGATATCAAGCTTCAAATGAGTAAAAATGTTTAGAAATAGGCTTAATAATCTTATATTTGTTTAAAAACAGTCTAATAAAGAGAAATATTTGATGCATTTTCCTAAATGTAAGACATTTTACTTGCTAAGATATTTTTAAGATAAATTTTCTCAGTGAAAGAGGGCTCGGGAATAAACGAGTGTTTCCCGGTAGCTGATGATAATGAAAACAAAACCGGAATAAACCAGGCGTCTCTGATCATGTGTGTAATCGTCTCTGAAAACATCTCGAGACAGTTTGACGTCCCGGAGCTCGAGGCCAGGAGGACGACTCGTAAAGCAAATCGAGGTGTTTCATTTATTTTAAATGAATTTCTTTGTGACTGTGCAGGAGTGGGAGATCGAGTACTACGACTCCAAAGCAGAGATGGATTACGTGAGTGTCTTACTGTTTCCGTGTGTGTGTGTGTGTGTGTGTGTGTGTGTGTGTGTGTGTGCACATGCGTGTACATTTGTATTCTACACTGGAAGATGTGTGTGTGTGTGTGTGTGTGTGTGTGTGTGATTGTGTGTGTGTCTCTGTAGGGTTCTGTGTGTGTGTGATTGTGTGCGCATCTGTGTAGGGTTCTGTGTGTGTGTGTGTGTGTGTGTGTGTCTTTGTCTGTGATTGTGTGTGCTTCTATGTAAACTTGTGATGTGTGTGTTTGTGAGGTGTGGTGTGTGTGTGTGATTGTGTGCGCATCTGTGTAGGGTTCTGTGTGTGTGTGTGTGTGTGTGTGTCTTTGTCTGTGATTGTGTGTGTGTCTCTGTAGGGTTCTGTGTGTGTGTTTGTATGGTGTGTGTGTGTGATTGTGTGCGCATCTGTGTAGGGTTCTGTGTGTGTGTGTGTGTGTTTGTGTCTTTGTGTGTGATTGTGTGTGCTTCTATGTAGGCTTGTGATGTGTGTGTTTGTAAGATGTGTGTGTGTGATTGTGTGCACATCTTTGTAGGCTTGTGAGAGGTGTGTGTGTGTGTGTGTGTGTGTTGCGTGTGATTGTGTGTGCTAGTGTGTGATTGTGTGTGTGATTCTGTGCGCATATGTGTGTGTGTGTGAGGGATGTGTGTGTGTGTGTGTTTGCCTGCGATTGTGTGTGCTAGTGTGTGATTGTGTGTGATTCTGTGCGCATCTGTGTAGGCTTGTGTGTGTGTGTGTGTGTGTGTGTGTGTGTGTGTGTGTGTGTGTGTATGTGTGTGTGTGTAAAACAACGTTCGACCCTGCTTCTCTGAGCAGGATGGGGAGGAGATGGAGCCTCAGATGTCTCTGAAGTTGGAGTTTGTGTACGACCCGAATTTCAAAAACAATGTGAACTACTCGTACACGGCGGTACAGATCCCCACCGACATCTACAAAGGAGGTACTGAGCAAACTGAGCTTTACTTTTAATACTAACACTATGTCCTGAACTCGTCCACTGGGTTTGGATCTGATGTTCCAGCAGTGAGCGAGTGTAGCTCCACTTCCTGTCTCTGAAATCACATTCAGTACTTTAGCAGCAGTCAGGACGGGGAAATGCTGACTAAAGTCAGAAGACGTTTTACTCAAATCCATCAGCCAGGACGTGTTTGGTGTCTTTTGGAGCTACGAGGCTGCTGTAGCTAACGAAGTAATAAAAGATTCTATCTACCAGTTAAGAATTATGCAAATCATCACACACTCACCTGGTCTTTAAGCTTTGTAGCTTGTGTACACAGATTTGTTAGAATTTAGTAAGATTAGGTCTCTAAAGGTTAAACAGGTGGAGCTGAATAAGATTTTAATTTTTTTTTTTTTTTACTCCTTGTTCTACATATTTTTCCACATTATTTGTGCTAGTAAAAAAAAATGGACCGTTGCACCTTTAATTAATTTAAGAGTTTGATTGATTGATTTTGTGCTTTTGTTTTGAACATGAACAGGAGCTCAGTGAGCTCATCAGACAGAATCAGACAGTTAGCGTATCACTGATGCAGCTATCTGGGAGAGGTAGTAGTGGCAGGTTCGTCATCAGGGCCAGGCGAGTGTAAGGGAGCTTCCTAACGTCCTAATGCTTCTTGCGTCCTACACACAGTGCATTAGTAAGTTCTGATGAGTAATCAGGAGCGCTCTTTGTCCCTGATTTCTAATGTTTGTTTCTCTCGTCTCTCCCATCCCGCCCTGAACTCGCGGACGAGCGGAGGGTGATGCTGAGGAAGGACGCTAGTTAGAAGAGACGCAGTGTCTGGTTTAAGTTGTGTCACAGGGACTCCAGGTGACAGGAAGAGCAGGATGAGATGGTGGGGGAGAGAGAGAGAGAGAGAGAGAGAGAGAAATAGCTACATCTGGGACAGAGGGATTGTTGATGTTGTTTTGAATACGCAGGACTAATCAGTCGCTCCCGCATTCCCCTGTTGCGCAGCAGTAAAATTACAGCTCCCTCATCCAGAATTAATCCAGACTCCTCACCACAGCAGAGCTTACAGAGACTCGTCGCTGTGGGACGAGAGAGAGAGCGAGAGAGAGAGAGAGCGAGAGAGAGAGAGAGCGAGAGAGAGAGAGAGCGAGAGAGAGAGCCCCAGTGGCCAGTAAACAAGCTCTCTCTTTTTTTTTTTCTCTATCAATATATTTTGTTTATCTTCTCTCTAAATATGTTCTCATTTTGTTTCTTTTTCTCTCTTTCATTCTGTATCACATTTCCCTCCCTCTCTCTCTCTCTCTCTCTGTCTCTCTATCTTACTGTGTGTGTGTCGTCTTTCTTTTCTCTGAATCTGTTTCTCCTACATCCTCCTTCATCCTCTTTTTATGTCTGTTTTGGTCTTTTTTTTATCTTTTTGTCTTTGTCTAAACATGTATTGCTTTAATGTTTCTTTTCACTCACTTTTTGCCTCTCTCTCTCTCTCTCTCTCTCTCTCTCTCTCTCTCTCTCTCTCTGTGCTGTAGCGCCGGTGATTCTGAACGAGCTGAACTGGACTCAGGCGTTGGAGAGGGTTTTTATGGAGAACAGTAGAGAAGACCCCTCGCTGCTCTGGCAGGCGTTTGGCAGCGCCACTGGGGTCACCAGGTATTATCCAGGTACGACCTCTGACCTCTAACCCCACATCATATGTCTCCCAAACTAGAACTGATGTCTCACATCAGGACACAGGATGTGTTCTGAACAGCGACTGTTTTACTTTCAACTGTTCATCAGCTAAGAAATGACTGCGAGTCAGTTTAAAAATGTCCAAATATCCAAATGATTCTGTCATTAAATAAAAGTCTAAAGCTGGCTGTATGTGTTTTAGCTTCATATTCGTTCAGTTTTTATCTCGTGTTTATCTTTCTGCAGCCACGCCGTGGAGAGCGCCGGATAAGATCGACCTGTACGACGTGCGACGGAGACCCTGGTTAGCCTCACTCTCTTCTCGTATACGAATATATTTTGCAAGAAACATTTTCGCTAGACCGTTGGCCGCTTTCCTGTCAATCACACAGATCTAGCCAATCAGAGTGCTCCCCTCCAGGTGCATTCAGCTGCACTGTGATGTTATATGAGCAGCAGTTAGACGTGTCTCGGAGGGAAACGTGTGCGGTGGCAGCTGTGGTGTGTTAGGAGAGCTAGAACTAGCTAGAGACTGGGAATTCACCCTGACTAAACTGGGAAAAAAACTGTAAATGTTTGGAAACTATTTTGTGTTGCTTTTATGATTTTTTTTTTTTTCTTTTTTCATAGGTACATCCAAGGAGCTTCATCCCCCAAAGACATGGTCATCCTCGTGGATGTGTGAGTGTTTGTGTCCCTTTGACGTGTAACTCTGTGGATGAAATCTGCTTGTTTTGGACAGTAAAACCACGTCACACACCAACGAAAAGTTTGGAAATGACACAAATGTAATGTTTTGGAGGAATTTCACAGTTTTAATGGGTGGCTATAAAAGTTGTAAAGCACACAACATGTAGAGCAGACGAATGTAAAACTTTTCCCCCACTTTCCAGCTTTTTGAGAACTTGCCCTCCCTCACAAAAAAACAAACATTTATTGCCTATTATTAACTGGAATATAAAATTAATAAAAATAATATTGTCGCAGGAGAGCAAAGCAAGCAAACATCATTTTAAATCACTGTAAAGTGTGAAATTTGTAACTTGTATTGTTTTTCTTTTCTGTTCAAAATGTCCATCCTAGGTTTCTCTTTTGTCCAAAAACCGAAACCTTTTCACTTTTTCTCTAATAAACATTTAAAATAATATGCTAACTATATAGTCATGTAATGATAGTTAAGTCGGACACACATAAATAGAGTTTAATTCGCATTAACGAACAAAAAATAACACAAGAAATAAAACCCCAACTGTGTCAGTCATTCTGGATTCATATGCCGATTGGTTCATCTGAAGTTTTTATCGGGGGCATAAAGGTCTGAACTGGTCATTTGCATATTAATTTATTTAGTATTTTCACCTGTGTCCCTCATGCTCCCCACCTACAGTTCAGTTCCAATACCTCGGATGAAGAGCAATGACTATTTCTTTATCTCTGTCTGTCTCTTCTTCTGATCTTCTCTCTCTCTCTCTCTCTCTCTCTCTCTCTCTCTCTCTCTCTCTCTCACTGTAGGAGTGGCAGTGTGAGTGGTTTAACTCTGAAGCTGATTAAAGCCTCAGTAACGGAAATGTTGGACACGCTGTCTGACGACGATTACGTTAATGTGGCACGGGTGAGTGAAGGCACACACACACACACACACACACACACACACACACACACACCACGAGGATGGTCTAGGTCGAGGAAGTGTAGACACTGGAATTCTTCAGGGAATCGTTTTACTGATTGTTTCTCTTTTGTTTTTCTCCCATTTCTCTCTTTCTCTCTATATTCCCTCCCTCTCTTTCTGATTGGTGCTCTCCCTCCATCTCTCCTGCGTTCAGTTTAACGAGAAGGCGGAGGCGGTGGTGCCGTGTTTTAAACACTTGGTCCAGGCGAATGTGAGGAACAAAAAAATCTTTAAAGAACACGTGGCACAGATGCAGGCCAAAGGCACGACGGACTACAAATCCGGATTCCACTTCGCCTTCAACCAGCTGCTCAACGTAAGACGCCTGCACACCTGTCTGTCTGTCTGTCTGTCTGACTGTCCATCCGCTCTGTAACTCGCAGAACTGTAGAGCAGTGTACGCGTCTGTCTGTCTGTCTGTCTGTCTGTCTGTCTGTCTATCTGTAATTCACAGAGCTATTGATCAGGACACAAATAAACATCATTCTGTCTACATGTCTGTCTGTCACTGTGTGTGTGAGTCTGCCGAAATATTTCTTTTCCAGCCATTTATCCGTTTGTCTGTCTTGTCTGTTTGTCTATCCGTCCATCAATCCATCCATCAGTTGGGTCAAGAGTGTTAGATTTATCTTTTCTTTAGACCTCAGTAAGTATTGTTTTTTTTTTAAAACACACATAAATTGCACATTAAAGAGCATGCAATATACATACAAATATAATTTAACATCATGATAACTTTCTTTTTTTTGCAGAAGACGAACATCCCCAGAGCGAACTGTAATAAAATAATCATGTTGTTTACGGATGGCGGTGAGGATCGAGCTCAGGACATCTTCGAGCAGTACAACTGGCCCAACAAGACGGTGAGTGATGTGTCTACACACGCAAGTAAAGACACAGCTACCAAAAAATGTTTAGGATGTACCCCAGATCAAGTCAGGTGTGCTCATGGGAATTAAAATATACAACGATTACGTCCCCAGATGCAGTCAATCACACGTGTTGTTGGTGTTTGAATTAAGCTTCTTTAGTTTTGCACTGAAACTACAAGGCAGCTACAGCTAACAAATTATCAAAGTGTATCTCACCAAAAATCTTTTCTGAAAAAAACTCTCCCAGTCCTTTATATGCTTCTTTCAGACGACGTTGTTAGAGGGCGTGTCACAAAAAGGCGCCCTGACGTTCTAAGAGGAAGCTGATCTGGCGGTGCTTTATTTTCACATACAGGTGCATCTCAATAAATTAGAATGTCGTGGAAAAGTTCGTTTATTTCAGTAATTCAACTCAAATTGTGAAACTCGTGTATTAAATAAATTCAATGCACACAGACTGAAGTAGTTTAAGTCTTTGGTTCTTTTAATTGTGATGATTTTGGCTCACATTTAACAAAAACCCACCAATTCACTATCTCAACAAATTAGAATATGGTGACATGCCAATCAGCTAATCAACTCAAAACACTTGCAAAGGTTTCCTGAGCCTTCAAAATGGTCTCTCAGTTTGGTTCACTAGGTAAGCCACAAACATACATTGCCAAAGAAGCTGCTGTTCACAGAGTGCTGTATCCAAGCATGTTAACAGAAAGTTGAGTGGAAGGAAAAAGTGTGGAAGAAAAAGATGCACAACCAACGGAGAGAACCGCAGCCTTATGAGGATTGTCAAGCAAAATCGATTCAAGAATTTGAGTGAACTACACAAGGAATGGACTGAGGCTGGGGTCAAGGCATCAAGAGCCACCACACACAGACGTGTCAAGGAATTCGGCTACAGTTGTCGTATTCCTCTTTTTAAGCCACTCCTGAACCACAGACAACGTCAGAGGCGTCTTACCTGGGCTAAGGAGAAGAAGAACTGGACTGTTGCCCAGTGGTCCAAAGTCCTCTTTTCAGATGATTGCAAGTTTTGTATTTCATTTGGAAACCAAGGTCCTAGAGTCTGGAGGAAGGGTGGAGAAGCTCATAGCCCAAGTTGCTTGAAGTCCAGTGTTAAGTTTCCACAGTCTGTGATGATTTGGGGTGCAATGTCATCTGCTGGTGTTGGTCCATTGTGTTTTTTGAAAACCAAAGTCACTGCACCTGTTTACCAAGAAATTTTGGAGCACTTCATGCTTCCTTCTGCTGACCATCATTTTGAAGATGCTGATTTCATTTTCCAGCAGGATTTGGCACCTGCCCACACTGCCAAAAGCACCAAAAGTTGGTTAAATGACCATGGTGTTGGTGTGCTTGACTGGCCAGCAAACTCACCACACCTGAACCCCATAGAGAATCTATGGGGTATTGTCAAGAGGAAAATGAGAAACAAGAGACCAAAAAATGCAGATGAGCTGAAGGCCACTGTCAAAGAAACCTGGGCTTCCATACCACCTCAGCAGTGCCACAAACTGATCACCTCCATGTCACGCCGAATTGAGGCAGTAATTAAAGCAAAAGGAGCCCCTACCAAGTATTGAGTACATGTACAGTAAATGAACATACTTTCCAGAAGGCCACCAATTCACTAAAAATGTTTTTTTATTGGTCTTATGAAGTATTCTAATTTGTTGAGATAGTGAATTGGTGGGTTTTTGTTAAATGTGAGCCAAAAAAATCACAATTAAAAGAACCAAAGACTTAAACTACTTCAGTCTGTGTGCACTGAATTTATTTAATACACGAGTTTCACAATTTGAGTTGAATTACTGAAATAAATGAACTTTTCCATGACATTCTAATTTATTGAGATGCACCTGTACTATTTAGTGCACTAGTGTGGAGTTTTGGGATGACGCGCGCATTAACTTCAATAAGAAGTGATGATACAAAGTCAAAATGACAAGCCAAAAAAGAGCCATTCCTTGTGATGTTCTTTAGTTTTGTGTAGGAGCTATGAAGCAAACATAGCTAACAAGTTATGAAAGTGTATCTCGCCTAAAATCTACATATACTTGCTTTCAAGGACATTATATTGTTTTCGCATGAGTGATTTTATAGGCAGTGATGATCCGTGTCAGCGTGTTCAAGTTTAAAGTTATTGTCCCAATCACTTCTAACGCTCTGCCGCAATTCCATTTTTAAATATCTGGGAGGCGGGGCCTAAGGGGGCGGAGTAATACCAGACTGTGCTATGGGAAAATTGCAGCTTGTGGTGGGTTAATTTACAGAAATGGCTTAGTTTAATAGTTTAATAAGGCCGGGCGATATGACGATATAATATTGATATCGTGATAAATTATATTATGGTACACTTTTCTGAGATATTGTGTGTATCATGATATCTTTATATATATTTTTTTATAACTGTTACAAACTGTGGAAACAGATTTGACTTTTTTTTTTAGTGTTTTGAATCTTTTCAAACATTAGAATTGCAGATTCTATTTGTGTCCAGAAGTTTTCCAGTGTAGACATTAAATAAAAAAGTATAACAACTAATTTTTTAAAAGTTTTTTTTTTATTTTATAAATGCAACACAACGCAACTGCTGCTTTTAAGTTCCTGTTCCATTCATTCAATTTAGTTTATATAATATAATTTATATACAATAATTTATTCACT
This sequence comes from Cranoglanis bouderius, assembly GCA_023630585.1. NCBI lineage: Eukaryota > Metazoa > Chordata > Actinopteri > Siluriformes > Cranoglanididae > Cranoglanis > Cranoglanis bouderius. The sequence goes on from CM042558.1 coordinate 19,058,816, forward strand.
GTGTTCACACTTTGTTTTAAAATCCTGTCCCGTGAAAACAAGTTATTATTGGAAATACGTCAAGACCACCTGCATGAAGGATTATTCAAGGTCAAGCATAGCGTAGTCCTCGATATAGAGGCGGGGTTTAGTATTATTATTGCTTTGAGTCCACACTACACACATCTTTATATTCACTTTTTGTGTGTGTTACGTGCTAAACATTCCTTTCTCATTGTATTCAACGCCTCTGACACAGCTGACTCCGTTTACAACACCTTAAACACCCCACTGCCTGATCAGTGCGTGCTCGCTATGCATTTGTCTTTCCTGTTTCGGGAGGAAGTGCAGCTCGGTAATTAGCGTTGTGTGTGCTGAGCTGAAAAGTGCACCGTGTCATTCGGGCCGAGAGGTTTCATGTCGGACGTTTTCAATTCTCCTCTGAAGGTGCGAGTGTTTACGTTCTCAGTGGGGCAGCACAACTATGACGTCACGCCGCTGCAGTGGATCGCCTGTGCTAACAAAGGTGAGTGATTGAGTGTGTGTGTGTGTGTGTGTGTGTGTGTGTGTGTGTGCATCATGGGTAGGTTGCTAGCTAATTAATTCGGTTATATAGGGGCCAGGGTAAGGACTGTCACTTAAACCCAACATCTCCCTCCAGAGTATTTTAAAATTAGACCAGCTGTATTAGCATGATCACTGCCTTGTGAAACTCTCTCTCTCTCTCTCTCTCTCTCTCTCTCTCTCTCTCTCTCTCTCTCACACACACACACACACACACACTCCTTCCCTTCTACCTCCTGCAGGTTACTATTTTGAGATCCGCTCCATCTGCGCCATCAGGATTAACACCCAGGTGAGAATCCATCACACTTATGATCTTACTCTCTCTCTCTCTCTCTCTCACTCACTCACTCACTCACTCACTCACTCACTCACTCACTCACTCACTCACTCACTCACTCACTCACTCACTCACTCACTCACTCACTCACACACACACACACACACACACACACACATTCACTTATCACACCCAGGGTGCTCCTGTAGAATGATAAATTGTGCTTATTAACTAGTAGAGAATCAAACCTTAGTATGCTGGACTAATTGTGTCGTGTGTGTGTGTGTGTGTGTGTGTGTGTGTGTGTGTGTGTGTGTGTGTTACAGGAGTATTTGGACGTGCTCGGTCGCCCCATGGTCTTGGCTGGGCGAAGTGCCAAGCAGGTTCAGTGGACCAACGTTTATCAGGACGCCCTGGTGAGAGAGTCTCTCTGCATCATTAGTGTGTGCTCGCACGTCCCAGAACCGCACACCGCTCTCTCGCTGCAGTATGGCTGAAAAATTGCTCTAACGTCACACCGATCGATTTATGTGGTGTGAAGTGGGGGGGGGGAGGTCCAGATTACATTTACAGATACACCAAAATGAAGGATGTGAATATCATAAAACACTGCTCAAGTGGACTGGAGTCAGTAGCCTGAAGATGTTTACTAAAAGTAAACTGAAATGTCATATATTCTAAAAATGTATATTTTTTCTCGTTTTGGCAAACTCACGGCGCAGCTATAGATATGGTAGCGGCGATGGAGAAGCGTTAATGAAACGTGCTAACATTCTCACTTTGTCGTTAGAGGGAATTCACCATATAATCTGATTTTATTGAGATCAAGTACAGTGTGATGAGTAATGATCTTAAGACCGCTGAAAATAAGGAGTTGCAGCGACAGTGAGGAAAAAAGTGAAAACGCTCATGTACATCTTTAAAGTGTACATCTTTAGAGTGACTTGAATAACTGAATTACTGAAATCTTAATAACTTGCTGTGGTGGCCAATCAAAATTTAGCATACTACATAATAAATACTGAAAAAGCATCAAAATGTATACTTTTCACATACTATTTAGTGCACTAGTATGCGATTTGGGACTATACACACAGCTCTCTAGTTAGGAGAAGTGTTAACACAGAGTCAAAAAAAAGAGCAAAAAGGCATTGGAGAAACAAATAACCTCTGGATTATACACACACACACACACACACACACACACACACATAGGGGACAGTGGGACTACAAGAAAATGACCTTGTGGTTTCAGGACATTGAATAAATGACTCAGCAAATTTTTTTTGCTAGGTTTGAAACAGCAGGAGAAAAAGACAGCAGCTCGTGTTGACATGCAAAATGTAGGGAGGATATTATCTAGCTAATGAATGTTAATGAACAGTGGGAGTCTGCTTCATGAATATTAATGACTCGTGTGGGGTGTGAGGGAGAAACAAGCTGTAGATGAGGCAGGAAAAAAGGAACTCTACAACAATTTATTAAAAATTTACTTGAGATGTTTTAGATATATTTAGATAGGCCCGTTATTTATATGATTTAATAAACATGTCAATTTATACTGCACTAAATTTATTATAGATAAAAAAATGTAATATTGAATTGAATTTATCCAGTGTGCTTTCAGATGGCAGACAAGAAACATGCGACAAACTGAGTAGAATAAATTACAGACAGACATGCAGGCAGGCAGACACAGAGAGAGAGAGAGACAGACAGACAGACAGACACGCAGGCAGTCAGACACAGAGAGAGAGCGAGAGAGACAGACAGACACGCAGGCAGGCAGACACACACAGAGAGAGAGAGAGAGACAGACAGACAGACACGCAGGCAGGCAGGCAGACAGAGAGAGAGAGAGAGACAGACAGACAGACACGCAGGTAGTCAGACACAGAGAGAGAGAGAGAGAGAGAGAGAGACAGACACGCAGGCAGGCAGACACAGAGAGAGAGAGAGAGACAGACAGACAGACACGCAGGCAGTCAGACACAGAGAGAGCGAGAGAGACAGACAGACACGCAGGCAGGCAGACACAGAGAGAGAGAGACAGACAGACAGACACACAGGCAGGCAGACACAGAGAGAGAGAGAGAGACAGACAGACAGACACACAGGCAGGCAGACACAGAGAGAGAGAGAGAGAGAGAGAGAGAGAGAGACGCAGGCAGGCAGACACAGAGAGAGAGAGACAGACAGACAGACACACAGGCAGGCAGACACGGAGAGAGAGAGAGAGACAGACAGACACACAGGCAGGCAGACACAGAGAGAGAGAGAGAGAGAGAGAGAGAGAGAGAGAGAGATACATAGACAGAGAGATAGAGAGAGCAAAACAGACAGATGAGAGACACAGAGAGACAGGCAGGCAGAGAGACAGACAGACAGACATACAGACAGGGAGAGAGAGAAAGTGACGGACAGAGACAGAGAAACAGACAGAGAGATACATAGACAGACAGAGACATAGACAGACAAACATACAGAGAGAGAAACCGACACAAAGAGAGATAGACAGACAGACAGAGAGAGAGAGAAACTGACACAGAGAGACAGACAGACAGACACAGACAGACAGGGAGAGAGAGAAACTGACACGGACAGACAGACAGTGGATTGTAATTGTGAGGATAAAGGTATCTGCGTAATGGATTAATGTGGTCTCCATCGTCTGCTTCCTCTTCAATCCTGTTGGTTGCTCTTTCATTTATTCCTTCATTAAATGCTACAGTGGGGATTTTATATTGAGAGACCAGCGGGGGATTATAATAAATCAATCACAGTCGGTTAACGAGCGTCCCTGACCAACATGTGCAACTGTTGTTTTGTTGTCCATAAAGAAGTCTACACCAAAATTTCCCTCTCTTGCATTTTCATGCTTTCTCTCTCTCTTTTTTTTAAAAAAAATACTAGAACGAATGGAGCAGACAGAATTCTTAGTATTGATGATTTAATGTTGGTCATTGACAGGGTTTGGGATTGGTGGTGACCGGGACGATGCCTGTGTTTAATCTCACAATGGACGGAAACTCTCAGGTATTTCTTCATCATCAGAATCACTAGGGCTGGACAATATGACGATATGATATTGGTATTGTGATCATTTTGTTTTTATCACAATAAACTTTTCTGAATTATCATCAAAATTATAACAATTAAAGACGCAGATGATTTGATGTTAAAATTTTGTATTGAATGTTTAGAAAATGTTGTTTGTTTTGTTCAGAATTTGTTTTATTTTTTTCTCCTTTTAGTGGTAAATTACAACTATACAGTAGTAATAATATTAAAACACCACAAAATGAAAATTAACAAAATTGCAAAAACAGTTATCTAATTTAGGTTGAGTGGGTTCAGCTGGAAAAAAATAGGTAGGTAACCCTGGTGTATCATAGAAATGATATCAATTATCATCATCATGTCATCATAAATTGCTGGCAAACGCTGTGAATCTGTCTATAGACTTGATCATCGGACTAAAGGTGCGTTCACACATACAGCCACTCACAGCGACAAAGCGACTGGAGACCACTGCGTTTTCGATGAGAGCTTGCGACATGTGCGACAGCGACCGTTGGTGATTAGATTTGGGCGTGTCCAGCGACGCGACAAAGATAAGAAAAGTGTAACTTTATGCAAATTTGGAGCGAAATGGTACAGCGACTACCAGTGAGAGTGAAGACAGTAGAGCGCACGTGATCCGTAGTCCGTGATCCGCCACGCTGCCTGCGAGTCCGAATTGTTTTGTGGAATCAAACGGTTCGGCACTTGCGCTTTTGCCGCAGATAGATGGTCGCAGTGGCAAAGAGCACACACTGCTTCTCCTTCATCTCGTATGATGCGTATATATACACTTTTATATACAAACACTGTCCCTCCAGAATGTTTCATTTTAGCAGCAAGAAAACTGAAAAACTGTGAGAAGTGGAGTCCTAGTTGCGCCACCCACTGATAAATGATACTATGGCAACCAGTAGTAGAAATGCCTACTTGTGACTTCATAGTACAGCGACGGGCAACTTGCAGAGATAAAATCGCTGTATGTGTGAACGTACCTTAAATAAGTACCTATAAGTAAAAACATGGTTTGGTAATGCAGACTGGTGCCGCTGCTGTTTATTTTTATTTTTTATGTTTATTTATGTAACATTTTGTGGCAGACGTGGCAGATGAGCTTTGGCACACTGGCACTCCTTTCTCAAACTGATTATACTATGGTGTTTGTACAGAATCAGCTGATCCTGGGAGTGATGGGCGTGGACGTTCACCTGGACGAACTGAAGAGGCTCGCACCGCGCTATAACGTGAGCTTTGCTCTCACAGAATAATCACACAGTAGATCTAAACACCTAAGTGGCAGTGAGAAAGCCCACTGCGTGAACAGTGTATGTGGCCAGTGTTTGTTCTTCCGGATATTTAACAGAACTGTATCTCATAGAAACACAACCAATTCACATTGACAACTTTTTGGAAATTTACCTAACATTTGCAAAACTAATAGAAATGTTCCTTTTTTTTTGTAGCTTGGAGCAAATGGCTACATTTTTGCCATCGACCCAAACGGATATCTGCTCCTTCATCCAAACCTACAGGCCAAGGTGATGAGCACAACAGTGTCTGAGCAAAAGAAAAACGCCAACCAAGGCTAACTGAAGTGAACTGAACTGGTATTTCTTCTGGTCCTGTATAGCAAACAATGCTATCACTAATTAGGCTCTCGTCTTATGGGAGAAGGGGACTGAAACCAGTATACCTCTGATCACCATGAGCTCACACTTCTTCTACACAGAATTCAACAAACTCAGATTATTGTGATCAGCCTGGATGTGATAGTTGGGAGGTTTCTAGGACGTTCTACCAAATTTAACACCATTTCATTTGGCTTGTCTTTTTTTATTTATTTTTTATTTTTTTTAATTATTTGTATGTACTGCCAATGTGTGATTGGTGTGAAGGGATTATGGGATTGATTATGGACTTGCATGACCAATCGTATCATACTGATGACTAATGTTTAACACCTCGTCTTGTGATTTTTTTGGCTTTGTGTGAAAATTTGTGTGTGGCTTTGGAGAAAATGACTATCCAACACATTTTATAATTAAGATGCAGGGAAGCTGAATACATGATGCTTCCTAATGAGGTTAATGTGGTTGTATTATACGGTACAAACTGTGGATAATCTGTGACTTTGCATATGCAATATGTCGACATATTCACGACAGTGTAAAATGGGCGGAGCTAATTTTGGTTAAAGTTCAAAGACTCATTCCTGGGTTTGATTGGTGAGTTCAGCTGGAGCAGTGTTTCTCCTTCAGACTCTTCAGACCTTTTTTGAAGGGATTTTACACCTGATTACTGCAGAGATTAGACAATTTGTAGACTTGAATCTCCTGTAGAGAGTGCTATGAGATCACCGTGCTTTTAGCCAAGGCAGAGTTTGAAACCGGGAAACACCAAAACAATATCGGACCTAGACAACCTGATAATACTGAAACTAGAACATAAGCACGCAGGTCACCAGGACAGACATGAAACTGTAAAACATCAACGATCTCACCAAAAACCAACCCATCCAAACAAAAACTTGGGTTATGGCCATGACTGAGAAAAAAACACAGGAACTAAACAGCAAGCTTCTGTATCACAATGCATTTCTGTTCTCAGGTGGTGGACCTGCCTGAACCTGTGACCCTGGACTTCTTAGATGCCGAAGTGGAAGACAGCAATAAACAGGAGGTATAAACAAAAACAGTAACAGAACCAGAAACATTTCCTCCGTGAGATTCGGGTTCATTTAGAGCAGGTTTACATGAATTACATTATTCTCAGTAAAGACTGGAGTGAAATGGAGAACTGCTACTGTCCAGTTTTTTTTAAATGTACTTATTCACTGATTTTAATTGACTTTTACTGTAGTAATTCTTGCCCAGTAAACTTGCTTTCTCTGACCTTTTCTTCCTAAGATCCGAAGGCAGATGATAGACGGCCGAGCAGGTGAGATGACCATCAAAACTCTCGTCAAGTCAATGGATGAGGTATGTGAATACATTTAAAAGACATTATGTGCTTTCTGTGCATGTGTAGTTTATAATATTTTATTATTATTATTATTATTATTATTATTGTTATTCCCTATGTCTAGCGCTATATAGACGAGGCAGTACGGACGTACGCTTGGACCCCCATCAATGACACTGACTACAGGTGAGACCTGCGCTCAGTACAACCAAATTCATAAGATGTTATGACCTGCATTGCGTTTCTCGGCCTATTCCACATGCTGTATGTTTTCTTTTGTATGTTTTGATACCAAAACATCATTGTGAATATGTCCTGTTTTATGGCTTTGCCCCTAGGTGATGGAGGAATTATTTTTTTGGGTTGTCTGTTCGCCTGTTAATCCGTTCATCCGTCTCTGTTTCATCCTGCACGTCCATTTGAGATTCTTGTTAGCGTGATATCTCAAGAACGAATGCTTGAATGTTATACGTATATCATACATATGTTATGTGTATGTACTGTATATCACTGTAGCCAGAAGATGAACTGAGTAGATTTTGGAATTGATACAAACAGGGTCAAGGTCACAGCAAGGTCAAGTGTCTTAAATACTTTTGCTTTAATAACTTCCTTCCTGTCTGAAGTATATTTTAAGGGTATTTCAGGCATACAGATTGGTAACAAGAAGGACTAGATCCACGTATGAGAAAGTTGCCCTTGTTTGAAAACTGCCAGGGAATGAAATGTGCAATGTGTTAAAGTCACAAATAAATGTCGCAATCAGATTGAAATAGGTGTAGAAATAAAATATTCAGTATAAGGTGATATGAATATGTCAAGTGTGTGGATTTACAAGTACAGGAATGTTTGATATATTGCGCAGTACGAGACATATCCCTCATATTCACTATTTAACAATTCTGTATTAACATTTTTTTCTTTGTTTTCTCAGCTGATTTAAAAAAAATTTAAAAACACACTTCAAAATAATGTTTCTCTGTATTCTATGTACTGAAGAACATCATCTGTATATTTATTTCAGCTCTTGTCATGATATAGTTATATCAGCATGTCGTCACAGCTTTGTTTAAAGATTCAGTTTCTCCACCTCTGTTCACAGACAGCTAATCCTCCTAATGTTTTCTTGTCTGGTGTCTCCTGTGTGTGATGCGCTGTTGCCCCCTGCAGTCTGGGCCTGGTATTGCCTTCATACAGCGAGTACTACATCCAGGCTGACCTGAGTGACGTCATGCTCCAACTGCAGTGTGAGTAAAAAAGAGGCTAAAGCGGTTCATCGTTATGGCCATATCGCAATATAGTACTGATATCACATAAGCCTGGGGGTGTGTTGATAGTCTGTGGCATTGCCATGCTCAAAAAATCATTCAAATGAATGCAGAATCTTTATCTGTAACACATCAAGGGCTCATCAGTTTGTTTTAAAATAGCGTAAGGCAGATAGCGATTGCTGTATAATTGCAATCTGCTAGTTTTTTTCTAAACATTGTAAGAAATTCATAGTATGGTAACTGCACAATGTAATTAATCACAGTTTTGGTGTATCTCCATATCATTTCACAAAAACTGTATCAGCTGAAGCATGGTGCAGATTCAGCATTGATGGACCTTTAGCATTCTCTGTTATTACAGAGGTTTTTAGTTCAGTTATATTATTCTTGTTTTTGAGTGTCGGTGGAAAAAAGCCGAGTGTTTTACAGAAAATCATTCAAGACATCAGGCGTGTGAGCGAAGGCTGGGAAGTCTCTCAGATTTGACAGCCTGAGACTCGACTTGGCAGTCTGTAGCACTTTTTTCCATTTAAAAAGCACTGAACTTTCCAGAGAACTCATTGGCATCGATTAGAAACCTGATGCTGAACTTGATACTGAATCACTATTTAGAGCTGATGTCTTGGCAAAGTGTGACCTATTGAAAGCTTGTGCCTCATATCTTGTTGAGATTTTCTGGTATAATCTGACATCTAGACAGTTTTTCAATAAGCCATATCGAATGTCTCCTGTCTATATAACGCTCTCTCGCTGTCTCTACAGATCTACAGTCTCTGCTGCCCAGCTCTTTCGAGACAGACGGACATGTCTTCCTGGCCCCGAGGTACTGGCATCAGTGCACTGCATGGAGATCTGTTTTATGTGTGTGTGTGTGTGTGAGAAAGAGAGAGAGAAGCTGAATTGAGAGGTGTGTGTGACTGTGAGTGTGAGAGTGCTAGACGGTGAAGGAATGCTATAACGGCTGTATTTTTTCCTCCTCTGCAGAGAATACTGTAAGCGCCTACACATCGCCGAGAACAACACCCAGTTTCTGGAGAGCTTCCTGTCGCTGATGGTGGAGATCACACCAGAGACAGAGGACTGTGCGTACCTCTCCATCTCCCTCACACTCAACATATATATAGATATATAGATATATACTAAAAAAAGACAGTGACCGCGACAGGCGACACTAAAAAATAGCTCATTTTTATATATAACAGGCATTATACAGGCTGTTTAGAATCTTGAAATTGATATGGTATCAGTAACAAATTGTTCTCATTCTTTAGCTCCATATTATTGATTTAATAAAAACAGGAGAGGGAGATTCATGTATACAATATCAACACAAACTCAACAGCAGCCCTGAAGGTCTGATTGATGTGTGACGGTTTTGTATTTTTGTAACAGGTGACCAAGGCCTGATTCACAACGCCATTTTGGATTCGGGGATCATCTGGCAGCTGGCCACCAAGACTTGGAAGAACAAGGACCTGAACACGTGAGGAGATTTAATAGATTCGATTGAGAAATGTTTCTAAATGCAATGTGATAGCGCTTTTTCACATTTCCGGGTTCTAAACGATTTACATTTTCATAAAAGGTGAAGTATGACAATTTATGAATGACGATGCTGATCCACCTCACATATTTTTAATCTCATTACCACTGTGGAGTCAGGATCTCGGCGAAAACAAGAACACGAACTCTGCTGGCCCTTTTTTACTAGTCATATCATCATTGTAGTGTAATGAGTATTTTAAAAAGTTCATTTGATTAAAAATGTCACATTACTGATTTGAGGTATTCACTTTATTTTGGAAGAAATGCTACATTGCTGTCACTTTGTTAATCGTAGATGATGAATAGTTGAGGCTAATTTTTTATTGGAATATTCAGCATTGTGCATGATTTCTCGGGGGACTGCGATATGATGATGTATTCTGCTAGAATGCGTATATAAATAACATGAAATTTTTTAAATAAATATTCATGGGGTGAGGTCATTTGTATTACAAACTGCACAAACACTGTTGATCTTGGAATTAAAGTGATTACAGTATATGTTTGTGAAGATATAAACCGTCACTGTTATTATTCTGGATGTTTAAATGGTATAGCGATCCTAATTTGTGCTGCTTGGACATGTACTGTGTATATATAAATGCTCTTGGTTTAGAATAAAAGCGGTCTTCTGGGCAGGTATGGCTTCCTGGCGTTGTTCGCGTCCACCGATGGAGGTGTCACGAGAGTGTATCCAAACTCGTAAGTGTATAAAAATAAGTGTCTGATGATGATGAATTTACATTTGATCGACTGTCTGCTTGGTGTGAACACTGTGTGTGTGTGTGTGTGTGTGTGTGTGTGTGTGTGTGTGTGTGTGTGTGTGTGTTTGACGTTGTCTCTTTTAGAGCGGCAGAATCTTGGGATGAAGATTTAGAGCCTCTGAATTCCAACTTCTACCGCCGCAGTCTAGACAATAAGGGCTATGTCTTCAGAGCTCCAACTCGCACGTGTGAGTTACACACTACACACTGCAGTCACATGCTGACGTCACATGATCACATCCAGGATGCCGTGTAGTGTTATCCCAGTTCTAACACTATAGCGAAATGGAACGAGTCTCGTTATTTTCATAGGCTTTATGTACATTCCCAGGCAGCGCCTACTGTAAAAACCTCACTATAGCGTAACTGATGCACACATTTTGTGATCTTTGACCTGCAGCTTTGGAGGACTCTTTGGTCACAGAGAACGGCACGGTGGGGATCCTCGTCACAACTGCTGTGGAGGTTACGGTGCAAGGCAAAACCCTGAAACCAGCAGGTGTGTGTGTGTGTGTGTGTGTGTGTGTGTGTGTGTGTGTGTGTACTAAGTATGTTTCCACAACCCTACAAGTAAAATCCTTCTGTGTTCTCTTAGGTTTTTGTTAAGCAGAAGTGACCGGGTTTAGGATGCGGCCGCTGACTGTGTCTGTAAATGTATTCATTATGATTTGAAGTGCATTTGTGTATTTTATAGGAATGAGTTACGCCAAATACAGTAACAGTCTGTGTCTGATAAATCATTGCAGTGTAGATGAACGTCTAATCTAGCTAATCAGTAAATTCGATTCAGAATTCCACCTGGCGAGGCAGGATCTGGGGGTGGGGCCTCGACGCCACACTGTGATGTGGAATTTCTGCTTTTCCTCATAATGTCTTAGAGTTCATAAGCAAACTTTAGCTGTAGATTGGTGACTGTGTGTGTTCACTCGTGTGTGATTAGTGGTGGGGGTTAAGCTCGATTTGGAGGCGTGGGTCGACAAGTTCAAGATTCTGGCCAGCAACGTGTCTGACAGCAGGCAAGGATCTCACAAGGTAGGATTGGAAACACACCGCACTCGGTTATTCGTAAAGAATATATAAATCTGTGAAACTACTCGCTCATCCTTTTTGTATGTTTGTTTGTTTGTGTGTGTGTGTGTGTGTGTGTGTGTGTGTGTTACAGTGTGGTCCTTCCAGATCCTGTGAGATGGACTGTGAGGTCAACAGTGATGTAAGTGATGTAGCTTTGATTGCATTGCTTTCTTGTGACATTCAGTAGATGCTTCATGACTTCTGAGCTAATCCCGCTGATCTTTCAGGATCTGCTCTGCTACTTGATTGATGATGGTGGCTTTCTGGTGATGTCTAATCAGAGAGACCACTGGAAAAAGGTATTATGCTTTGGAAATGAGCTCTTTTCTGCTTAGAAAAAGACACAACTTGCAACCTTGTATTATGTTGGAAAACCTTATATCATGACCAAGTCTATAAATTGAATGTTAACAGTACAGGTGTATGAAAATTGAGCGTAACGTTCAAAGGGATGTTATAGATTAAGGAGTATGGCCCTTTCGATACATTAGAACCAATTATATGTTTCATCGTTCTTGGAACTCACTCCTTCCCTTTCTCTCTCCCTCTCACTGTCTTTCAGGTCGGTTTGTTTTTTGGAGACGTAGATCCCTACCTAATGCACGCGCTCTATAATAGCTCCATCTACGCCCGAAGGCAAACGTTCCAGTACCAGTCGACATGTGAGCCCACGGCCAGCAGCCGCACAGGAGCAGCACCACGCCACTACATCGTGGTGAGTTTGAGAGAAATGATGCACGTGTGTGTGTTGGGCAACCAGAGTTATTGCAAAACATCACTTTTGTTGTCAGTTGAAGGCCTGAGTTATTACAGTTAATGAGGTCTCTGAATTGGTAGTTCATCGGATCATGAACATCCATCACTTGCTCTGCTCATCTGTTTCTGTCTTTTACAGCCCTCCATTGCTGACTTGCTCAATTTGGCCTGGTGGACATCTGCGGTTGCTTGGTAAGTCTCAAAGTGAAACCTATACACGAGTCACTATTCATATCTACAGCATACGTGTTTACATAATCCAGTAGAACCTGGAGAGCTTATTGTTTGTGTAAAGACACAAAGAAATATTGAACTTGTTCCTTTTCCAGGTCTGTACTGCAGCAGCTCTTCTACGGCCTTGCGTACAACACCTGGTTCAACACGGGTCAGTGTCTCTCGCTGCATCCTGATTAGGATGCCAGTATTTATGTACTCACATTGTGCTGTGACCTTTAGCCTTTATGTCCTTTTTGTAGAGCAATGCAAAACCAATTTTGTAAGATATGAAGCTGTATGTTTACAGATTACAGAGATGAAGAACAAATAGACAGGACGTGTAAATACATAGCTGTTCTGTATATCTGTGGCTGTTTTGTGTTTGCAGGTGATTTTGCTTTTGCTGAAGGTACAGAGACCAGAGGAAGCAGCAGCTGTGTGACTATTCAGAGCCAGTTCTTCTTCACCAACACCACCAACTCGTTCAACGTGCTGCAGGACTGTGGAAACTGTTCCAGGTACAAAGCACACTTTAAACGACTCTGTCTTACATGTGGACACCACTGTTTTCAGTACATCCTCCAATTTGTTAAGAGAACATTAGATGCTCTTCTTAGTGGGAGAGTTTATTTAGTCAGAGAAATTGCTAGAATATTGTTTTAAAGTGGCCACGTTAAGAGGAATCACTCTGAGCCTACAGCAGTTTGTGAGAAGCCATCATGTTTTTCTTTAATCTTCTTAAAAATTGCAATGTACGGTATCCTTTATTTCTCTGCAGGTTATTCCATGCCAAGAGGATAGAAAACACCAACCTGCTGTTCGTGGTGGCCGAAACCCTTCCCTGCAGCTCCTGCGAGATTGAAAAGCTCACACAAGTCAGGATGGAGTGTATCCTTCCAATCACCACACTGTCTGCTTCGCTCCATTTAATAACACATAACAAACACTTTCTCACACATTTACAGTGTTAAGTTGAGGATCAGGTTTTATACTGATATTAAGTCAACAATGAAATTTAGGGGAACGTTGGTTTAATAAGGACGGAATAGTGTTGGCACCATAAAGTGCGCCTGATCTTCTAAAATTGCTGTATATTGTTTGGCTTTTAGACGATCATGCAGATCATTTATTGTATCTAATGATGATGGTTTCTCAAACCAATACAAATCAGTCACTATGGGTTTGTTTGTTTGTTTGTTTTTTTAAACCATTGCAATTGTTGCATTCATTTTATTAAATTAAACTTGGTTAGGCTTTGATTTGCTTATTTGGAATAACTAATAAGATTACATTTTATATTTAGATAATATTTTGCAATATCTCTCTCTAAATTTTTTTATGGCCAGTGAAAAGAATAAACATGAAGTTTAGAGGTTTTCCTTAATGTGATCCTTCCAGTTCAGGAGGAAATTCCCTGTGATGTGTTGAGCTCTGCCCGATATCGGAAAGGACCTGAGAAGTGCTTTGATTACAATGCTATGGTAAAATGCTAGTCTTGGTGATTTGGCCCATTTTGCTATTTCTCTATTCTCTGTGTGTCCTTTTTTTTCCTCTCTTCATCTGTCTTCTCTCTTTTTCTCTCTCTCTCACTTATTCTTGCATATTACACCAAGTTGTGTATGGCCTTTAATAGATTACTCTTAAGATTTAACACCAACTTCTCACTGTGGTTGCTTTGTGACTATCACAAGCTGTTTATTTATATCACTTTTGGTTGCACATATTCCCAGGCTCAGAACCTTTAAGTTGACCAGGCAAATTTGGTAAAATTCTTTGGGCTGAATTCTGAATTATTTGTGTTTGTATTTGTATTTCATCGGGTCATTAAGACTCTGCCTGCTTTATGTTTTCAAATGGTGCTTAAGATTTTTGCAATTAATGCAATTAATGCCTACATATGCGTGTCTCTCTCTTTCTGTTCCTCAGGAGAACACGTCGGCGTGTGGGCGGGCTCACTCTTTGCGCTGTCCAATTGGGATCCTCATCTGGGTCCAGTTAACATTGTTTTACCTCGCTGTTCGATCTTAAGCCTCTCTCTTCACCTTGCTCCTGTCTACCCTCGTAAAAATTCCTTAATCCCTGCAGCTTCTTCGCTCTTATTATCCTCTTCAGTGCTTCTTTTCGCTTCTGCTGTCTTCCCAGAATTCCCTTGCTCCTTTTGCCCTATTCTGAAGTGCTTTGATATTCTCAACACATCCAGATGGGTTGATTGAGATGCTGTGTGTCTTAGTAACCTGTCATTGTGCATATCTTCTACAGACTATTCTGGGTCTTGTATTTAAGGAGAGTTTTTAAAAGAAAAATTATTTTGCTAAACCGGTTGCCATAAATGCAAATAATGTAAGTGTGTGTCAAACCTGGCGAGAGATATATATATATGTGTATATATATATATATATATATATATATATATATATATATATATATATATATATATATATATATATATATACATACACACAGTACTGTGCAAAAATTTTAGGCATCCTATTGTTTTTAGTACAAACTTTGTTAGATTTTTTATTTTATGACTTCTACATTATTAAGTCAGTACAAAAAAACATTTTAGATTCCCAAACATTAGTTTTCTAGCACAAAATTAAATGTTACAGAAAAATGTTTGTATGTCATTAAAGAAAGCGGCATATTACGTAAGAGACACTTTTCAGACAGTAAACACAATGAAGGCTGCTGGGTTTCGCTGCAAAAATAAGAAGCGAGTGCGAAAGTCAAAGTGTCCAGAAGAACTGATGCTCAATAAAACTTACCAGCTCATTTCCTTATAAAACTGCACACATTGTACCGGAGACTACTATTTTTATTTTTATTTATATTTTGTTGTCACACCAAATATTGACATTTACTACTGTTTACTGCTCATAACAGTATTTTTTTTTTAATGTAGACACATTTAATTTAATTATATTGGAGACATCTTTGCTCTACAGCATTTCTTTGCATGTGCCTAAAACTTTTGCACAGTACCATATGTGTGTATATGTGTGTGTGTGTGTGTGTGTGTGTGTGTGTGTGTGTGTGTATATATATATATATATATATATATATATATGTGTATATATATATATATATATATATATATATATATAACAGGAGCACTGGATCTTGACCAGTGTTTACAATCATGCTTATAGTTTAGTTTTATTTATTTATTTTTTATTTAAAAAAAATTTTTTTTTTTTTTGGCTAAACGTCTTGATCTTTTCTAGTGTTGCTATCATACCAGGGCTTTGTGGTTGTGGAGTTTTAAGTTTGTCCCTTATTATGTCTGTATTCTCTGCCTGGAGGTAAAATGACATTTAAAAAAAAAAGATATATCAAGATGTCTAAAAGGCATATTGTGTGCACAAATCTAAGTTTGCTACCCAACAGTGCCTTGGTGCACTTACTCCTCCTATTGGATAGACACAAGGTACGGAACTTGAGTTTGGCCAATCCTGGGTGAATCTGAAATATTTGAAAAATCTGAAATAACAGTAATAAGATCGCTGCCCTTCGTTTCAGTACTGTCGAGAACTTCCCCTCAAGACTATAAAGTCTGCACCACCTAGGTCACAAAAAAATGGGCTGGAAATTCTATCAGGTGTCATGAATTAATGGAGTTTTATTCTAGTTCTTGAAAGTAGAATATTAATTAATTTCTAAACTTCTTCCTTTACCATTTTTTGCACACTCTGATTTTGCCATGTGAGGAACTGATTAGCCATGATATGACATTATCACTAACCATTTTTTTCCCCCTGGTTCGACATACTGTATAACATTTTAACCACATACAATAATAGAATAACTATTATACTTGGCTAGCTGTGTAACGTCAGAACACCACTGCAGTTGATGTAAAGTTAGCATTGCAAGGTGCTCAAAGCTGTTAGATCGAGTTAGCTAGAGTTTTATGCTGTGTTACATCAACAAATGAAAAAAGTATGTTAGTGGTGATGCAGTCAGTTTGCAATTGGCTGATCAAATTGAACTTCTCCCTTTGTTGAAAATGGAGGCGGCATTGTTAATAAGGGTGCCTTAAAACCAGTATTTTAGACTATTGCTAGTACATGAATTAATAATAGTTTTTTTTGTATCCTGGTGCTGTTGATGATATCACCTGGAACATTAATACTACATTGATCTCTTCAACAGTGGCTCTCTCACGTCCTCATTTAATGTTCATCTATAAACTTCACTTGACCTAATGAAGTGAGATGGCTTAAGATGGCATGTGGTGAGGGGAAGTCAATGATGGTGTGTTAAAAAACATAAAAACTACACTCACTGAGCACTTTATTAGGAACATTATACTAATAGTATAGAATCTCAGATCTTCGTGGCATGGATTCCACAAGATAATGGAAACATTTCTTTGAGATTCTGCTCCATGTTGACATGATTGCATCAAGCAATTCCTGCAGATTTTTCAGGTGCACTTTCATGCTGTGAATCTCCCGTTCTACCACATCCCAAAGGTGTTCTATTGGATTTAGATCCGGTGACTGGGAAGGCCACTGAAGAACACTGAACTCATTGTCATGTTCATGAAACCAGTTTGAGATGACTTTTGCCTTGTGACATGGTGCATTATCATACTGGAAGTAGCCATTAGAAGATGCTAAATTGTGGCCATGAAAGGATGCACATGGTCAGCAACAATACTCAAATATTTTAGATCATATTGCATTTCTCTTGACTTTATTTACATATGTGACCTTGATGTAACCCAAAAATAATCAGATTACATTACTTTCATATTGTGATACTTGGATTACGTTACTGATTACATTTTTTATGAAGTAATTTGTAACTGTAACGGAATACATTTTTTAAGTAACCCTCCCAACCCTGTTTATTGCACTGTTCTGAGTAAACTCTATAAAGACTGTTGTGAATGAAAATCCCAGGAGATCGGCAGTTATAGAAATACTCAAACCAGCCCACCTGGCACCAACAATCATGCCACGGTCAAAATCACTATCACATATTTCCCCATTCTGATGGTTGATGTGAACATTACTCGATGCAGATATACTGGCCTGTATATCTGCATGATTTTATGCACTGCACTGCTGCCACACGATTGGCTGATTAGATAGTTGCATGAATGAGTAGGTGTACAGGTGTTCCTAATAAAGTGCTCAGTGATTGTATATGTTGTATAGTTCCATGCTCCCTATTACAAACTCTCTAAGTTCTCACCTCATGCTTCTCTTTGTCTGTAGGAAAGTGATCTGCTCATTTGCAAGCGTTGTATTCATGTAAATATGAAGCTTCAGAACTATGCTTATCTTACAGAGTTGTGACTTTTTTGATGAGACGAATGTGTTGTTTTCTCTGTGCATGACGGGAAAGTGTCCGTGCGACTGATGATTCCAGGGCTAATACCAAAATGGTTTCCATTTCATTATGCAGTGCACTGTATGGCCTAAGGCTAAGCTTTAATAGCCACTCAACACCCTGTTTAGTGCATTAGATGTCAGATAGGGAGCCATTTCAGAGCACAGAACTTCTCCACAGAGCGACAATTGCAGCTTGGAAACTGCCCAAGACTCTGACGTGATAATGTACGTTTAAAAAAAAAAAGAAAGAAAAAAAAAAGATTTTTCGTCATTTTTAGAAGCTTTTTTGAGATGTGAGATGAGATACTGCATGGAAATATGTATTTACTTGAAGTTTTTTTTTTTCAACATTTAGTCATGCCAATGTTTTATTTAAATGTCTTATTTATGGTATGCGATTCCACCGCTTTAATTCAGGCAGGAGGAGATATAATCAGTATTTGGTCTTAATATGACAAATGGTAACATTCTACCTAAGCTCTAGTAGAGAAGGTTTGAGCTTAAAGTGATGACACAGTTATTCAGTTTTCCTTAAATCCAGATCTTTGATTTCATTTGATGGTTTGTGTAGATTTTCACTTGAATTTTGTGTTGAGATGTTTTAATATTTACAATGTTTGAATTAATATCTTTAGATAATTTAAAAGTCAAAATGGAGAGACTGATAAAGTAAGAATGACAGCATGATATCACTCTGTGTGGCTTTGATTTTGCTTGATGTTTGTATTTTATTAAAAAGACTATTTTAAATTATTATTTATTTGCCACTTATAAAAGTATGTATACCGTCATTATAAGCTTTTAGAATGGCAGTGGATTTATTAATGTGAATAGGTGTTTGTCTCCCTCTTTATTTTATCTTCTGTTTTTTTGCTGCTGTGAGGGGGATTTTTGTTTTTGTTTCTTCAGTCTTCCGTATTGTTTGTTTTGTACAGATAGCACAAAAATGTCTTGAAGCACTAACTTTGTATCATATTATGTCATTCACCTCTTAGAAATTGGAAAAAGAAAATGTTTATAAGAGAATTGGTGATAAAGACTTTCATATTTTTCACGTCAAACTTTGTGGAAGATGTGTTTGTTGTTTATTGTTTGTTATTTATTCCCTGTATAGAAATAGGTCTTGGATTACAAAAAAAAACACTTCACAATGGAATAGAAAGTTGCAGGACTTTATTATAATAACATTGCAAAAGTTTAAACATATTTCATACAGTGACCACTTCCATCTTCTTTCCTTCTTTACTCAGCATCCTTGCCCTAAAATGGGGGGGAGGGGGGGTTAGTCTCATTTTAGTTAAAAGAACATGGTAAAAGTTACACGTCTATTAGCTATCAGTTTCTCAAGATCATTTTGAAACTTTTTAAAACCCTGTTTTGTTCAGGTTAAAAACACTCATTTAATTATTTTTTTTTTTTACTAAAAGTCAAACTTTTACACTTTTTAATGGTAGAGAGTGATACTCAGCTTCATTTTCACACTCAAGGTAACAAAGTGAATTAAAGTTTAAATTAAAGTGTCAAATTACTGCTATTTGTAAATCTGAACTAAGAAGATGATGTTAGCAAAGATCCTCTATCTCTTACTTCTAACCTGCCATCAGGAAGATCACTAAGAGCTTAATTTCCATTATGAATATTTATATCAGGAGAGAGATTGAGATCAAGAGAAGACTGATTGGAGGTCTGACAATAAATATTATTACTATGATGTATTGAAATGCCTGGGTCAATGAACACAACAGGAGTGCCGACTAAATGTCCTCGTCAGAGGTGTGGCGATATCAATGTACAAGTTTTATAACTAGCTATATGTGAAAGTACTGCACTTTTAAAAATAATTTAAGGTAAATAATAGGACCTTAAGTACCACTGATGTACATTTTAAATTTCTATAAGCTAGTTAAAGGTACATCACATGCACCTTCCCAGTAAAAGATACACACTAATGGTATAGAAGATCTTCTTGACCAGCGACAGGGAAAAGTACAGTTTGGTACCTTTATTTTGGAGAGTGTGTAACTGGTAGTGTTAAATGTAAAACCTGTTCTGCCATCTTTTAAGTGATCTTTGGGCATTCATGCTTTTGGGAAAAGGATCGAAACCTACCTTAACAATATCTCTGCTCTTGGCTCTCAGCTTGTTGACCTGACACTCGGCGATGTCAGCACGCTCCTGAGCTTCCTCCAGCTCATGCTGCACTTTCCTGAACCTGGACAGGTGAGTGTTCGCCTGTTCCTCCTGTAGAAATCATGTGTATGAGCATAAATGTGGAAGAGTTACACCGGATATACGACAACATGCCAACAACAAAGTGTTTTTCTTGAGCTGACATTTTACATTTTGTTTGGACCCCCCCCCCAATATATATGGAGTGGTTACTGAAGATTAATATTAATATTAATATTAATATTAATATTAATAAAGGTACTTGATTTTAGTTTTTTGAGATCTTTTGGATAACCTGGAGATCTAAGACATGTAGCTCACCTTATTTTCCACATTTGATTTGGTACACCTCCCTCTTTGTATTTGATGTAGGAATAAAAATCAAAAAGTATAAGTTCTATTTAAAAAAAAAAAACCAAACAAACCCATACATGGGTTCTTCATGGTTTTTTAAAAAATATGTAGTTAACAGTTCCAGCTGTGTGAATGTGTTCTTTTTGGAAACCTTTCAGAAATCATTTAAGAAAATTTGTTTTCCTTGGTTTCCGTCAGAGGGACCATGCTGGTTTGATTTTTGTGGAAAATTCAGGAATAGAAATCTCCAGTGGCTCCAGTAATTATAGATATAATACACATTTGCCTCAATATTCGAATACTTGGATTATGATGATAAAATCTGTGCTGTAGTCATAAGATGTGTTTTTATTCGTTTTTATTTATAAATCATTGTTATTAGGGCCTGACCCTGTAGAAGTTCAGTTCATGTGTGTCCCTGGCGTCGTGTAATGAAGTTGGGAAAAGTTTACATGGTGCTGATTTAGCAGAGAAATCTAACATTGTTGTGTTTTAAGCAGCAGTGTTGGTGATTCTTTACATTTCCCGCGCGCGCTGTGAGGTTCGAGAAAGTTCTCTTCACGCGCCGCTGCGCTCGAGACTCATTTTTAAATCCGGCGGGCTTCGTGTTTGTAACGGACGCACGGCTGAAATTCGCTACGATTTTCGCAATTATTAGCCAGTTAGCTTATTTAACTAAATCGATAAATCGATTAGCGACAAATAATAATAATAATAATAATAATAATAATAATAATAATAATAATAAAAAAGTTGGATTCCAAGTAAATTCGTAAAATATAGCTGACAGGATGTATGAAGTAGCTATAGCTAGGTGATAGTCGGCTACTTTGCTAGCTAGCGACGAATCCTGTCAGGGCAACTTCAACGACGAGGTACGTATTTGTTAGCTCGTAAAAAGTCGGTTGTACCAAATTGAATTACCAAATTTTTGTTCATAAATTGCGCTGTCTGTTTCCTTGTTAATTCTAAACTTGACAAACACCTCAGTATAAAAAGAAAATTTAAATTTAAACCACTACAATGCGACGAAGCTAACATTAAGTCGTGTCTACTTACAGCTTCCTCAGCCTGCCTCTTGTAAGCCTTCACCTTCAGCTGCAGTTTGTCCACCAGATCCTGCAGTCTATTCACATTCTTTTTGTCCTCCTCAGTCTGGAGACAGAGGTGAGTACTTAGAATTGAGTAAAAAATGTCAGGAGTTAAAAAAAACAAAACAAAACAAACAAACAAAAAAAACCCTACAACAGCTGCCGTTGTACCTGATAGATAAGCTCCTTCATTCTCCTCTCATATTTTCGGACACCTTTGATGGCTTCAGCGCCACGTCTCTGCTCAGCTTCAACCTCACCCTCCAGCTCATGTATCTAGAACACGCAGTCACTTTCAATGAGTAATTTTCAATTTAAACAATATCAATGGTCACTCATTCACAGTCAAATACACAAAACATACCCTAGCCTCCAGTTTCTGGAGCTGCTTCTTTCCACCCTTCAGGGCGAGGTTCTCGGCCTCATCCAGACGGTGCTGGAGATCCTTGACTGTAGTCTCAAGGTTCTTCTTCATCCTCTCCAGGTGACCACTGGTGTCCTGCTCTTTCTTCAACTCCTCTGCCATCATGGCAGCCTAGTGTATGTGTCATGTCACGGGTTTAATTAAAAAAAAAATTTAAGTAGCTGCAAAATCTATGGAGTTGCCGAACACTCACGTCTGTGATGGCCTTCTTGGCCTTTTCTTCAGCATTCCTTGCCTCCTGGATGGTATCATCCACCTCACCTTGTATTTGGATCAGGTCAGCCTCAAGCTTCTTCTTAGTGTTAATTAGGTTTGTATTCTGTTGAAAAATAAAATAATATTAAAATATATTTGCTGACCATGGTCGGAATTTCTGCATGTTTTAAAGCTGCTCTGCACTAACCTGAGAGTGCAGCAGCGCCACACGCTCGCTGGCATCAACCAGCTCCTGTTCAGCCACTTTGCGGCCTCTCTCTGTTTGCTCCAGTGCAGCTCTCAGTTCCTCAATCTCTGCCAGCATCAGGTTATTTCTGCGCTCCACCATAGTGACCTGCTCCTTCATTTCTTCCTGGTCTCTGACAGCCTCATCAAGGTGCAGTTGGGCATCCTGCATTATTGGATATAGTAAGTATTGTACATAAGTACTTTCAGGGGTGTGTTAATAATGGTTTATACTGGTAATTTCAGTATCCATGGGATATCACACTGTATAATTGCCACTAGTTTGAGAAGTGAATCTCAAAATTATTGAGTATGTGCTTCATTAAGTAGATTAATTTTCATTTATACTGATAATTGACTGCCTAATACACTTCACTACATTCACTACATCTTCAACAAGCAGCATTGCAGCACATCCTCCCAATCATGCTTCCTCATGGGTAGTTAGCTGTAATATCAAACAACTGGGGAATTTATCTCTGCATCAAGCATTGCCGACGTTAGCAAAAGTTGGTTATTTAGTTGATAATGGCTTATTGTCATTGTATTGACAGGATGATAACATTCTGTCCCTATAAATCTAATCTGATGAAACACGCTGGGATCCTACTCACTGGGGTACTAATATATACTTTATATCAGTCAAACACAAATTTTGTACATTTTCTGCTAGTTTGAGTAGAATTAGCAGTTCTGGGGAAGGTACACAAGGATCACAGCCTATTTTACCAACATTGAAGTACTGTTATGTTCTTCCAAAATAAGGTGAGTAATTTTAATAATCTTTCACGTCTATTTATGTTTGTATCGTACAGACAAATCAGAAATTTTGTCCCAAATATGGCAACCACAAGGGAAAAACCATTCAAGTAAAATGCTAGGATGAAAAAAAAAAATTCAGATTTGTTGAAGATTGAAAATTGAAGATTTGTTCATTGACTGCCTGATGTTGTTCAAGACTGGTCATAATGTTTCTATTCAAAACTAGTTTTAAGGTTTAGTGACATAGGTTTAATTTAAAACCTACTTTAAGTTGTCCTTGAACAGTCCTGAGCTGTTTCTGGGCCTCGGCAGCCTGGCGGTTGGCATGGCTCAGCTGAATCTCCAGCTCATTCAGATCTCCCTCCATCTTCTTCTTGATTCTGAGAGCATCATTCCTGCTCCTGACTTCAGAGTCCAGAGTGCTCTGCATGGACTCAATCACCCTCTGGCTGTTTCGCTTGATCTGTTCCATCTCCTCATCCTTCTCAGCCAGTTTCCTGTCAATCTCACTCTTAACCTGGGTGAGCTCAAGCTGGACACGAAGGATCTTTGTTTCCTCATGCTCAAGTGTGCCCTAAATAAATATGTTGAATATTAAGCAATTTAGTGGAGACCCAGTTCCATTTTGTCAAATTATTAGTAATTTGTACACAACAGCATTATTAGTAAATGATGTGATATAATTTAAAAAAAAATTAAGCAATGCTAAAATACCTCAGCTTCTTCAAGGGCAGTCTGGATTTCTGATTTCTCAGCCTCCACTGTCTTCTTTGCTTTCTCCAGCTCATGGATAGTTTTTCCAGTTTCCCCAAGCTGCTCAGTCAGGTCAGAGATCTCCTCTGTAGAAATGAAAATCATTATTTGATGTTTGATATCATTACTGATATCACTGCATCACTTAATGTGCTTGTGCTTAGTTCACATACGCTGTAGATTCTTGTTCTCTCTCTTCAGGGTCTCCAGATGGTCAAGAGCTTCCTCAAATGAGTTCTTCAGCTTAAAGAGTTCAGTGCTGAGAGATCGAGCCTCTTTCTGAGCTCCCTCCAATTCAGCCTGGCCTTCCTCATACTTCTGCTTCCATTCTGCCAGGACCTGAAAATGACACAGATTACATATTTAGTGGTGTGTTTTGATTGTTAGTTTGCGATTTACAGGAAGCGGTTATCCAGTGACTAAATTGTTGAAGGAAGGTTTTGCCTGAAACACCTTCATACTAGTTAGATTTTGTCAATTTAAGGCCATGTTACCTTGTCAAAGTTTCTCTGCCTTTTGTCAAGGTTGGCTGCAAGGGCATTGGCTCTCTCCACATCAATCATGAGGTCCTCCACTTCACCTTGCAGCCTCTGCTTGGTCTTCTCAAGAGAAGCACATTTGGAGTTCACAGCTTCGATGGTTTCCTCAGCCTCTTGAAGCCGCTGAGCAAGCTTTTTCCTTCGAGTAGAATCACAATGAGATCTTTTAATATATACATATAAATACATTTTGATTAATGTTTGGTTTTCTAAATTATATTAACTTACTTGGCCTCCTCAAGCTCCTCAGTACGCTGTATGGCATCAGTTTCGTATTTTGTTCTCCACTGAGCCACCTCACTGTTAGCCTTTGACATTGCACGCTGAAGCTCAGCCTTGGCCTCCTGTTCTTCCTCAAACTGCTCTCTGAGCAGATCACAGTCATGACGGGCTGATTGGACAGCATGAGCGAGGGCATTCTTTGCCTAAGGCAGTGTTTGAGTGAAGATACATTAAGGTTCAGGAAAGTGGGGAAAAGAAAATCCTATAAATGCTTCTGCTACTATAAAGGACTCTGCCTACCAAATCTTAATACTAAGATTAACCATTAATAACACCATAAACCAGTAATTAACGTGCTCCTTCTGTGAATGGCATGTAATTTTACTTTTTGTAGCGTTGTGACTTCTCTAGAGTAATCACTTTATAAGTTAATTGAACACCTGAACTGACAGTGCTCCATATGCAAATGATGCAAATGCGAAAAAAGTTTCATATGATCTATTTGTTTTGTGGACTTGACTTCAGAAATAATTTAAGTGTAATTGAAGTATCATATTCCTTAAGTACAAAATACTTAATAAAAATGCTACTGCATAATTTCTATTGTTACTCATGTTTAATTTCAGCATTGTTCAACAAAGATGACTATCAACTTTAATACCATTCAGAGTTCAAGGTTGACCGGTTGACAATTCATTACATGAATTTAAATGTTTTTGACATGTCAGTGTTCTCTGGGTTATCAAGATTGATTAATGATTATTTAATTGAATATATTTACCTTCACTTCCTCTTCAATGTGTCTTTTGAGCTCTTCAATCTGCTGAGTGTAGTTGTGCTTTCCTCTGGTTAGTTGAGAAACCAGAGCATCTTTCTCCTCTAGATGGCGTTCAAGCTCACCTATAAATTATTTTGTTTAGTGTTAGTTTAGCAGAAGTAAAATTAATATTTGTGTTTGTAGTTTATTCTTCTCACTCACCAGCTTCAGTAGCAAGTCTAGCTTTTTGATAACACACATCATTTAGCTGGCGAACATTTTCCTCATATTTTGCTTTGATTTCACTAAGTTGGTCCTCAAGGGTTCTGCACATTTTCTCCAGATTAGCCTGTCAGAAAACTTGGTTTAGTTGTAGACAGAAGGGATCTTCGAGGAAATATGTACTGTGTTAGTTGTCTAGTCATACCTTTGATTTGGCAACAGCCTCCATGTTACTGGCCAGGTCATCGATCTCCATTTTATATTCACTCTTCTCCTTCTCTAGCTTCTGTTTGACACGCTGAAGGTTGTCGATCTGCTCTCCAAGCTCAGCAACACTGTCAGCTTGTTTCTTGCGGAGTGCAGCAGCTGTGGCTTCATGCTGCAGAGTGGACTCTTCCAGATCACGACGCAGTTTCTGAAACTCGGCCTCGCGCTTCTTGTTCATCTCGATCTGAGCAGCAGTGGCACCTCCAGCTTCCTCAAGCCTCTCACTGATCTCCTCAAGTTCCCTGGAGAGATCAGCTCTTTGCTTCTCAACTTTAGCACGAACTGCACGCTCAGCCTCAATTTCCTCTTCCAGTTCTTCTATGCGAGCCTACAGAGCACAGTTATCAGTAGATAGTCTTTTTTTTTTTTTCTTAAAACCTCTCAAAATCATTATGTATTGACTAATGAACAAACCAAATAGTTACCAGCAATTCCTTAATCTTCTTCTGAAGTTGAGCACTCAGAGACTGCTCATCTTCAATCTTGCTTAGAAGTTGGCTTGTTTCAAAATCCTTCCTATAGGAAGGATTGTAGGAAAATTGAAGTGGATTGTTTTGATAAACATATGTATTCAGTGTCATGTTTAAATGGGCATCTATCATCATATTATTAAATTAGATGTTTGGGGAAAACATACTTCTTAATCTTCTCCTCGGACTGCTGCTTATCATTCTCCAGATCCATTATGTTTTCTTGGGCTAGTTTTAGATCTCCTTCAAGTTTCCTTTTGGCCCTCTCAAGGTCCATACGCAGTTTCTTTTCTTGTTCCAGCGAACCTTCAAGCTGTGTTTGTGAGAAATGGTACACTTAAGAATGGAACAAATTGTCATATTTAAAAAAAAAAAAATGCAAGAATTGCTTATTAAATTCTTACATCATCCACTTGTTGTTCAAGTTTGATCTTGGATTTGGTCAGTGTGTTGACTTTGTCTTCCTCTGCCTGGAGATCATCCAGAGTCTGCTGGTGTGCCTCTTGGAGGGCTTTCTTTTCTTTACTAAGCTTGGCTATGCTCTCATCTTGAGAGGTCATCTCCTCAGTGAGGTTCTTGACCTGTGAAAGACCATTATAATAAATAGGTTATCTGTTTGAATTATTATGCTAAAAGTACAAGATTTTTAAATCAGGTTAGTCAAATGTCAACCTTGTTCTCAGTGGCATGTTTCTCCTTTTCCACTTTGGCCAAAGTGAGCTCCAAATCATCAATGTCCTTCTTCAGCTCAGAGCACTCATCCTCCAGTTTCCTCTTCTTTGCAGTCAGCTCGGCATTGATTTCCTCCTCATCCTCCAGTCTCTCATTTGTCTCTTTGAGTTTAGCCTCAAGCTGGATCTTGCTCTTGATGAGCCCCTCACACCTTTCCTCAGCATCAGAAAGGTTCTCAGTTTCCTGTCAATAAAAAATGTTTATTGAAGATATTTTTTTTATTTGCAAGATCTCTTGAGACACACTATTATTAAGCTACTTACAGATGCAACTTGCAATTGCAGGTCATTTTTCTCCTGTAGCAGAGACACCATCTTCTCCTCGAGCTCTTTCTTTTTAGCCAGTGCCTTTGCCAAGTCCTCCTTTATTTTCTCAAAGTTCTCCTTCATGGCAGCCATTTCCTTCTCAGTCTCTGCACTCTTGAGAAGAGGCTTGATCTTGAAATACAGCTTCATCCATGGCCAGTGTTTCACATTCATGAATGAGCGGATGTTGTATTGAATAGTGAAGATTGATTCTCTATTGAAGAGACATATTTCAGCTGTTATGCTTGTTATAGTGACATACTACAATATGTATTTATGTGGTAGTCATGTGTACATATTATGTAAGAAATAAATAAATATTACCTCCTTTTCATCATCTTGACAAACTCCTTTCTCATGAGGTAGCCACGGCACAAAGCCTGAGTCATCATCACCAGATTTGCAAGTTTTTCATCTCGCATCTCCTCAAGGGTACCCAGCAGACCGGCTTTGAAGAACACCTACAGAATTAAATAAGTGAAAGTATATGTAGTCTAGAAACGTTTAGGGTAGACATGTTTTGAGGCGAGAACAATACGAGTGCAGTTACACAACTGATATATTAAAAATACTAATATTTGTTTTTCTTGATATCTAAGTGTATTTTTACCTTGGTGTGCCCAAATCTATACTGGGTGTGATCCACATCAATGGAGGCCAAGAGTTTCTCTGCGGCCTTCTTGTTGTCAATGAACTGCCCCTCTGGGATGACGCTGGCATTCAAGACTTTGTATCTGCAAATTAATGACATTTATTTCTTATTACACCACTTGAGGGTGTAAATGAATGCTTAAACACTTGGACTTTTTGATGGTTGAAGTGAATTGTCTAGTTTCAGTAGGGGTAATGAGAATTAGTTAATCTGCCATAAATTTCTAATAGAAATAATTTAAGTGTACCTCTGCTTGAAGTCACCATAGAGGATTCTGCTGGGAAATCCCTTTCTGCAGATTCTGATACCCTCCAGCACACCATTACACCTCAGCTGGTGGATGACCAGATGATTCTCCATCAGACCTAAACAATCATGGAATGCACATTAGTAGTTAGAAGTTTGTACACACCTAATCATAGAATGGTCTTTATTGTTACAATTTCCACATTTTAGAATAACAGTGAATTGATTATTATTGGATTATTGGTACGTTAATAATAGAATCTAGTACATTCATTGCATGCCTGGTAAATGTGGTGATATTACTTTGAAATTTGCTCACCTGGGGTCTTGGACTCATTTGGAATCAAGCAACGCACAAAATGAGGGTGAGTGCTTCGCAGGTTGGTCATCAGTTTGCCCAGGTTTTCCTATGTAATTAGAGTAGTTATTGTGTTTATCTGATAAATTGGGTTTTTAATATTACAGTATTTGAATGTATTTAAACATTTATACATTACAGTACATACTCTGAATAAAGCTGATACAGTTTGGAAGGAACCTCCCTTCCTCTTTCCACCCTTCTTGCCACCTGTGCCAGCATCTGTGTTAACATAGAAATAGAATTAAATTTTGTCTCATTCAGACGGTTATGCTTCATTTGTACTGCTCAATTAATCCAGCTATAAATAATCAAAAACAATACCATCAGCAGAGGCATGGCTTGCATACAGGAAGCACAGCAGTTTGTTTGCTGCCTTCTGGTACAGCTGCACAACAGAGTCGTTCAGTGGATCCTTGTTCTTGTCCAACCAGCCGACAATGTTGTAGTCCACAGTGCCGGCGTAGTGCACCAGGGAGAAGTGGGCCTCAGCTTTGCCTTTGGCAGGTTTTGGCTTTTGGAAGGCATTGCTTTTGCCAAGATGCTGGTCGTGAAGCTTGTTCTTGAAGGATGTGTCTGTAGCCTTGGGGAACATGCACTCCTCTTCAAGGATGGAGAAGATGCCCATTGGCTGTTGGTAATATTTATTTTTATTAATTATTGAAATGACAAGAAAGACAGCTTGGATAGTTAGCAGTTGTTTTTACTCTACTTCTCTGAAACACCTTACCTTCTCAATAAGCTCAATGCAGGCAGCCAAGTCCATACCGAAGTCAATGAACTCCCATTCAATACCTTCTTTCTTGTACTCCTCTTGTTCCAGCACGAACATGTGGTGGTTGAAAAACTGTTGCAGTTTCTCATTTGTGAAGTTAATGCAGAGCTGCTCCAAGCTGTTGAACTGTACAAAATGTCATGTCAAGCTTAAGACATACTGAATTTGTATTTTTCTTAAGAATAATGATTGTGTAATGCAAATGTAGCATGTTAGATATTTACATCGAAGATCTCAAACCCAGCGATATCCAGCACACCGATGAAGAACTGTCTTGGCTGCTTTGTGTCCAGCATCTCATTGATACGCACGACCATCCACAAGAACATTTTCTCATAGACAGACTTGGATAGGGCCATGACAGAGTTGTTGACCTGAATAATACAAAATTTAGCTTTTGTGTTCTTTTTACCTTAAGTGTTAATTCTCTTTTTTGTTGTTTGAGATCATTACCTGAGGTACAGTCTGGCCTTTGGTAACAAACTCGTTTCCGACCTTGACTCTGGGGTAGCACAAAGCTTTCAGCATGTCAGCTGAGTTCAGGCCCAGAAGGTAGGCGATTTTATCAGCCACTGAATTGAAAAAAAAGATTGTCTTAATAATCAGGAATGGCATACATTAGGTATTTCATGTATCAACAGACTAGGTAAGTCTTGTGACTTTATTTGTACCCTCAGTGCCATCAGGCTCAGCCTGCTCCTCCCTCTGCTTCTGCTTGAACTTCATGTTGCCATGATGCATCACAGCACCGGTCAGCTTGTAGATGTTAATTTTTTCATCAGCGCTGAAGCCAAGGATGTCAATAGCTGTCTGTGTGACGGAGAGTACAGTTGTCATCAATTTGAATGAGCCTTTGTTTCAGGATTGTTCATAGATAATGATTTGAATATTTATACAGTTAATTCAGCCTTCTGAAATTGTGGCTTACATCTGTGGCAATGAACTCCTCTACATCATTGATGCTTTTCACTGCAATTTCACCCTGGCTGATCATAGGGTAATCGTAGGGATTGGTGGTGATGAGCAGTGCCTCTGTAAATAAATAAATAAATAAATGTTTGTTTTAACTGTTACTAAAATGGTGAAATATTTGGCACCAGTTGGACTTTTTAAATTTCGTACCAAGCAGTTCTGGTTTGTGTCCAGTCATGAGCTGGTAAAAAATGTGATAGCTTCTCTCAGCAGACAGCTGGAAGGTGACTCTTGACTTTTCCAGCAGATCTATAAGTTAAAAAAATGCAGGATCTGTCAATATGACCTTTTTAATAGATGAATGAAGTAACGTACCTTGTAAGATGTTTCTTACATGTTTCAATATCAGCTGAGGCCAGCTTTCCAGAGGATCCAAAGTGAATTCTGATGAATTTACCCTGAATATTGTTGAATAATTTTAAAGTATGCATTAAAAGCCACACAAAATATTTAACAGCTGTTGTATATTAGCTATAATTTTACTTACAAAACGAGAGGAGTTATCATTCCTGACAGTCTTGGCATTACCATAAGCCTCCAGCAGCGGGTTGGCTGCAATGATTTGATCCTCCAGCGAACCCTAGTGGTGATAACAGGCACTTTAATGAGGAATCTGAGCTCAGATTCTGTTAAATTGCAGTAATAGTTACTTTTTACCTGCATTTTGGCAGAAGTAGGCTCTGCCTTTTTCTGACCAGACACTGCGATTGTCGCAAAGTACTGAATGACCCGTTTTGTGTTCACAGTCTTTCCTGCACCAGATTCTCCACTGGAGATTAAAAAAAAAGCCAAATGTTTAAGGTGCTTTTGAGGGATTACATGAACAAACTATTTGGTTAAGATCCAAAAATTATTTAAATCCTCTGGTTGTACTCCTCATAACGAAACTTACGTGATCAGGATGGACTGATTCTCACGATCTGAAAGAGTGAAGAAGAAGGTTAATTAAATTATTATCTTCTTTAACTTTATTTAGCTTTTTTGAGGATTTGGCCCTTTAATGCCGACTATGAGAAGTTAGAAACTTTAACATTTTAAAACATTTTCTGAAGAGATTTATATTATATTTATATATATTTAGATTTATACCAGTGAGCATGAACTGATAGGCGTTATCAGAGATGGAGAAGATGTGAGGTGGGGCTTCAACTCTCTTTTTGCCTCTGTATCCAGCAACAACGACAGCGTCGTACACTGGGAGCCACTTGTAGGGGTTCACAGTGACGCAGAACAACCCTGAGTAGGTCTGCAAAAACATTATCAAACATCAAAAAATTAAAAACTAAACCCAATCATGGTTTTAATTGCATCAATTGGTGGAATACATATCACAAAATATGACAAAATGGAATTCTTGTAAATGCACTTGAGAACAACAAATCAGCTTAATACTTACGTAGATCATCCATGCTGCGTAACGCTCTTTGAGGTTATACAGCACAGTGGGTTCGTTGAGGTGGGTCATCATGGCCATGTCCTCAATTTTGTCAAACTTGGGAGGATTCATAGGGAAAATGTCGTCCTCCTTAACTGTAAGGCTCTGTTGATTTGAGAAAGACATGTTTGATATAACAGCAGTCCCAGGATTTTATATTGACTGTGGATGCTTTTATTTGTGACCAACACATACTTTGCCATCCAGAGTTTCAACAGTGGCTTTGCCACCGTCTTTGCTCTTCAGTGTACCCTTGACATACATCTCTGCAGGCTCAGCCACAAAGACTGCTGTTTTGGCATCAAAAGGCTTGTTCTGAGCCTCAATCCTCTCCTTTTCCGGTTTACGGAGGTAGATGGCCGCCGGGCCGAAGCATTCCATCTCACTGTCAGCCATAGTTGCCTTTTTCTTCAGAAAAGATGAAAACTTTAAAAAATGAACATAATTGAAATTTGTTTCCTTCACAGTTAAATGAAAATTTTCCTTATAAACTGGTTCCTTTACCTTTCCTTAATGCTTAATACAGTGAAGTTAGTCTTGCGGATGGTCAACGCTGAAAAGAGAAACATAACAGTTAAGATATCTTTTTTTGTTGTCTAGAAAATAGATTTTAAAGTTAAACTGTATGGCTTTCTTCTATTAGATTTTAAATAATTTTATTGATAAAAAGTTTGAAAACATTTAGGTGTTTAAGGCTGTTCTTTCCCTTACCTTGGCCTGGGTTTCTGTCTGTGCTTGACGAAGCTTGTGCCTGCATCTTTTATAGGAATGCATCTGTTCACTCAGCGAAAGCTTCATTCTTTATTTGGTCGCGTGTCTCGCCTTTGTGATGACTTTCACTTTGTTTAGCTATAAATACTTTTAATTTATTGTATTGGTCTCTTAGATTATTTAGACACAAGTTTGTTACTAAGAGTATCAAAAGAAGAGCCATGTGTGCACTATATATATTTTTTGTTGTATTTTGTTGGGATAAATATCTTTTGTCATGATGTGGTAATATGTTTTTGTTAATCGAGCCATTATTGGATATGACTGGTTAGAAAATTTTAGAATACAGTTGCTATATAACTATAAAATATGTTAGTTCCCTTTAACAGTGTTTACTGCGGCTAATTTATTTTCAAGTTTGTAACTGGGTTTAATTTATGACCTAAAAACAGCATGCCAATCTGTTTAATGCATTCTAAAAATGAAAGGGTGTCTCAGCTGTGGAAAAGTAGTCAGCTGTTGCTGAAGAGTTTTAGAGATGCCTTAAGTGGAATCATGCATGTGGTGTTTTTTTGTGTGGCAGAAATCTGCAAATGCAATGTTGTACGCTTAACTGGATAAAGATCAAGTTGCTGGATGTGTCCAAAAACACTTTAATAGATTACATCTTGCTTTTACTGTCAAACACATAAATAGAAATGACCAGAATACTCTAGTCTGTATATCCACATACAAGAAGTGTTTTTTGTATAGTTTGTCTATAATGCCGTACTTCACAATTATAATTCGTAAGTTATTTTCTTTATACATTTATATTTATAAGTTATAAATTATTATTTATTTTTTACTTTGGAAATATACAACATGCATAGTCGGTTTTAGATGTTCAGGATCTTGTTATTGTGGTTAAACTGACTCCAACTTTCTGTGCTCTCAAGGAATGAGGGCTGACCTGTGAGACAGCTGGTGTGTGTATGTCAGAGATCTTTTAAAAATGGTTTCAGGATTAAGTGTGTCGTACCCTTTTGGTGTTACAGCTGTTTGGCTTGGCCTGTGCCCCGGGTTAACAGCTGGCATCCCACGTGACAAATTTGGCAAGAGCAGGTAAAACTGAACGTGTCAGTAGCTTTGATATTTTGAAATGAACTGCTGTCGAGCATATTTGTAATGATAAATAATTTTCACCATCCACCAAGCACTCATACATGCCCTCTTCAGTATGCGTGTGAGAAATACCACTCTTGAATTTGAATTCATATTAACTTTCAAAGTGTTTATCTGACTGCACAAGCTAGTGTCAGTGCGACAATTTGCATATCTGGTTATGTGACCTTTTAGAATTCATGAAGTATTAAAGTAATTGTTTTTTCCTCTATATTGTTTTTTTTTTCCTGAGGAAAATCTAGCATTATGAATGTGTTATTAATGTTGCATGTTTCTTTATTAATTAAATTGTCAAATGTAATAGATCTTTAAACTGTTAAAAAAACATTAGTTTATCTAATACATTATTAGTATTTTCCTAAAAGTCTTACATTTTAATGTTGATTTTTAGTTAATTGTGTTTATGAAGCTTGATCCCAGTTATTAGGATCTGTTTTTATTTTTAACTGGGTGTGTTTAACTTACTTCATAGGTTGTATATTTTCACTTAGGTCATGAGAAAACAGTGGGGTTCTAGTAGTTGCATTAATATTAGTTGAGTTCTAGTTGTTGCAGTCCAGGGGTCTGTCTCAGTAACCATTTCTGACACTGGCTCTTTTCAATCTCTACATTTCCCGCTCATCGAGGGAAGCATTTTAAAAGAGCTACATTATTTGACTTCTCTGAATTCCCAGTAGGGACAGTCAGATTTTTATTTATTTTTATGCCTAACCTTTATGATGACCTTGGTTTAATGTTTTATGTGTAATAATGCTTGAAAGGATTAGCATAGCAAGCCTCCAGTTTATTATTACCAGAGTCAGCAGCTGCTTGAAACGTGCAGTACCAGAACCAAACTCTGATCAGAAATATAGGATGAATTTTTATTTCAAGTCTTAGATTTTGCATTGTATACCGCACTTTATTTAAACTTTTTTAAAAAAAGTTGATATTTTGTGAATATGATAATATTTTATTGAACCAACCAGCACTGTGCATTTAACAGTGCAGTTATGAAAGGATTTTTGGTTTTGGTAAATGCTTGAAAATATCTACAGGTGTGCTAGCTCACTGCTGACTGAAAATATAGTAATTATGTATAGTTATAGACTTGGAGATGCTACACAATGTTCAGATACACACTGATAAGGCATTAGAAAACATGCACACACAGAAAAAGACACTGCATGAGGAAACATATATTTTCCATTGTATAAATTCTATTTAGCATTTTGTTTATGCCTTTGAAGGAAACTTAATTTTTTAAAATAAAAATAACAATCACTAACAACAATTATTTTTATAGCAAATAGCATACAATAATATAGGACAGTTCATTAAAGTATTTATGCATGCAAGGTACAGATCAGGTTACAGCACAAGGAATTACAAAAATAATCAAACAATTTTTATACTTAACGTCTGAGCAGCCACTGGTTTTAATTAACAATAGACTCAGTCGTTGTTAAAGCATTTATGGTATCTGCAATCATCTATAAAAAAATAAAAAAATAAAAAATGTACGTATGTTATACAGTATTATTACATACATAATCTTGCATTAAATCTTCCCATGTTTACCAGTAACAAAGAAGGAGTCTGTGGAACTATAAACGGTTGTAGGATATGAGCTGTAGCCAGTCTGACTTGTAAGGAGCTCTTGGAAAGTCTGGCTGTGGTGAAGCACCTAAATGTCACTGGTGTAAAGTTGCAGTCCTTAAGTTGATCCTATTCCTGAAAAAGAAAATGTCATTCTAGAAATGTATTGTGTCATACTGCCCACCAGTTGTTACTGGATTTACGGTTTATAAGTGAAAAAGAGCAACTACAAAATGCATTTTTATCTGTTTAATATTTATAAATTTGTAGTTACCACAAAGGAAAGAATTTTTTTGCCTATGTATCACTAACTAGTTACATTTAGCTTGCATTTTTTTCCCCCAAAAGTGTGTTCAATACCAATATGAACTATTTAAAAACTGATTTTTAAGAGGTGATTAACAATTAATGGAGCTCAGTGGAATCTATGAAGATTAAATTACCTTGTTTTGCTTCTGACGAAATAAACTGGGTATGCTATTGTAATTCACATTATAAGACAGTTCCACTGTCTGCACATCAGATGGCAGTAATGCTCAATACTATTGCGATTTCTCAGGGTACATAAGACAGCTGATCACTCACCATCATTACTGCTAGTATAAGGGGAATTAGGTGGAATTAGGAATGCAAAACATAGAGTGGAATTAGGAGTGCAAAACACTGAGGCATGGACTCCACAAGACCTCTGAAGGTGTGCTGTGGTATCTGGCACCAAGAGGTTAGCAGCAGATCCTTTAGGTCCTGTAAGTTGCGAGGTGGGGCCTCAATGGATTGGACTTGTTTGTCTAGCACATCCCACAGATGCTCGATCAGATTGAGATGTGGGGAATTTGAAGGCCAAGTCAACACCTTGAACTCTTTTGTCATGGTCCTCAAACCATTCCTGAACAATTATTGCAGTCTGGCAGGTGGCATTACCCTGATGAAAGAGCCCACTGCCATTAGGCAATACCGTTGCCATGAAGGGGTGTACTTGGTCTTAGGGCAGTAGTAGCTCAGTGGTTAAGATGTTGGCCTACTGATTGGAAGATTGTGAGTTCAAACCCCAGCACTGCCACTGTTAGGCCCTTGAGCAAGGCCCTTAACCCTCAACTGCTCAGATATATAAATGAAATAAAATGTAAGTCGCTCTGGATAAGGGCGTCTGCCAAATGCCGTAAATGTAAATGTATGGTCTGCAACAATGTGTAGGTAGGTGGTACGTGTCAAACATCCACATGAATCCAGGGACCAAAGATTTCCCAGCAGAACTTTGCCCAGATCCTCATAATGCCATGGCCCAGTTCTGATGCTCATGTGCCCAAGTTATTTTACTCTGGAAAGTGGCCCTACGGGCTCAATAAAAGGCTGGTATTCAATAGCCCTCTGTGTGCAGGGCCAGATGAGAATAAAGACACAACTTATCTGTAATAGGTATGACCTCAGAGCATCACTGTTTGGCACCAATATTTGAGCTTCATTGTGACCCATGTATCTTTGGTTCTCATAACCAAACTGACCACAGTGGTTACACACAATGGAAGCAACTCGGAGCAAAAGAACTTAAAGTGAGTATTTTAATTTTTTTTAAAAATTGGTAGCAACGTCATAATGAGCAACTAGTTATACTAATATTCATGCTAATGCTGT
The DNA here is from genome assembly GCA_023630585.1 of Cranoglanis bouderius. Taxonomy (NCBI): domain Eukaryota; kingdom Metazoa; phylum Chordata; class Actinopteri; order Siluriformes; family Cranoglanididae; genus Cranoglanis; species Cranoglanis bouderius. The sequence goes on from CM042558.1 coordinate 19,095,659, forward strand.
ATACCATCAATGATGATTTATACATATATGCATGCCGTAAAACTGGTTGATTTTGATGAGTATACTACTTTTTATTTAACATCCACTCACTTTTTGATAGTCAGTCTTATAGCTTATCCAAAGCAGTGTAACGAGAATGTCAGTTTTGAGCCGATGTAATGAAGTCGGGTGTGTAGCAATTTAAAGTCAGTTTTTCAAAAACAATAACATTTTCTCTGATATGGATGATTGCATCTTATTAATTTGACCTATCAATGTATGCTGACTGTTAAACAACTGAAGAGAACACTAATTCCACTGCTATACAGCTACAGTACCTCATTAAAGCTTCTTATCATTTAGATTGAAAATATATCTTTGTCATTGTTCAGATAATTAAAGATAAGTTTGCCTGATAGATTTTGCCGGCAGAATAATATAACAAGTACGTTTGTCGGTTTTTACATTTGAAATGGACTGTTTTAAGCAAATTATCCAAATCATCATGGTGAACAGTTTATTTAATAAGGAATATGTTCAATAAACAAAGTATTTTTACTTGTACAAAAATGTCATTTGAGGTGATGTGATGTTCCATCTTCAGCCACCATAACTGTATGTTGTCTACCATTTTGTAGTGATTATTATGCATTTGTATTACTTTTTTTTTTCTAAACAGCCAGTTTAATTAATTAAAGCATGAAATCGGTCTTTGCCCAAGTACACAAATCTTAGAGAATATCGGAAACCTCTGCCAGTTTAGCTGGATAGGTGGGCTTGAGTTCTGTCTTTATACAACTTTCTCCCAGTTTAGTAATATCTAATCCATTATCACCACAAATTTATTCCTATTGCATGTTTACCAAGAGGATGAGAGCTAACACATGCTTCCTCTGAGACACAGTAAGACAGCCACAGCATCTTTTTGAAGTACCAGCTGCCGGAGCTGGAGGCCCCACCCAGGGATCAGAGCCAGTTTTGCTTTCTTGGACTCCTGGTCATGCATGATGCCATGACTATGGCATTGAATTTAAATTTCAAATCTCATAATAGGTCACAGCCTTTGATGGTTGTGCCATTTGGATGCTCTTGGATTCTTAAGAAACTTTAAACCTTGCATAAGGCAGTATAGGATTAAATCTGGTAATACCTGGAAAAATGATAAAATGTCTAACTGTTACTTACTTACAATACCGTAGGTCCATTTTTTAAAATTTGGCTTCTACGTTTGTGTAGGCATGGCAGCTTTTTGCTCCAAACACTGATCACAAATTGCTATACTTCTAAAACAACACATAACACATGCCTATAAATAGCCAGAATTAAAGGGTGAACATTCTTCTATATCAGGGGTTCTCAAACATTTTGAAACCAGTGAGCCCTTAACCATAAAGTACATTTTATGGACCTGTTAGTACAGATTTATTTTATGAGCATAATCTAACTATTTAAGTATTAGTCTTATTTTTCAAATGTGTACAGTAATATTTTGGCTATTTATTAGAGCCACAGAGCTTTTTTTATACATGGGCTTTCCATAAACAGACCACGTTAGGTCCAACGTTTTAGGTCAATTATTTATAGTTATTTTTATTTTTATTTTTATTTTTTTTTTTTAATTAGTGAGTCTTAGGTTAAACTCATTCAAATCAAGTGACCAGTTAGAATAGCTAATAATGACAAGAACTCAATAATAAATAAACTAGCTCTCATAATAGTGGATTGTGATGTCCTCGTAGCAAAAAAAAAAAAAAAATTAAAAAAAATCCCAGGCCCCTTGATTATGCTTCAAGGACCCCACTTTCACAACACTGTTCTATATTGAAGATGATTGATTAAAATTTTTTATTAATCTGTATGAGAGCCTTGTTGCTCAGAATGATTATTTATGCAGGTTGATTTGACTTAGAGGTAAAATTTTAACACAGACTTTGATGTTATTCTTAATCTTCATTATTTGTCACAGTGTATTAGTTAAACTATGTTCTATGTGCCATTTCACACTTGATACACTGATCAGCCATAACATTAAAACCACCTGCCTAATATTGTGTAGGTTCCTCTTGTCCTCCAAAACAGCTCTGACCCATCGAGGCATGGACTCCACAAGACCTCTGAAGGTGTGCTGTGGTATCTGGCACCAAGAGGTTAGCAGCAGATCTTTTAAGTTCTGCAAGTTGCGAGGTGGGGCCTCCGTGAATCGGACTTGTTTGTCCAGCACATCCCACAGGTGCTCGATCGGATTGAGATCTGGGGAATTTTAAACACTTTGTCATGTTCCTCAAACCATTCCTGAACAATTTTTGCAGTATGGCGGGGCGCATTATCCTGCTGAAAGAGACCACTTAGGGAATGTGGTTGCCATGAAGGTGTGTGCAACAGTGTTTAGGTAGGTGGTAAGTGTCAAAGTAATGTGTACATGCCAGGATCCAAGGTTTCCCAGCAGAACATTTCCCAGAGCATCACACTGCCTCCGCCGACTTGACTTCTTCCCATAGTGCATCCTGGTGCCATCTCTTCCCCAGGTAAGCGACATGCGCACCTAGCCGTCCACATGATGTAAAAGAAAACGTGATTCATCAGACTAGGCCACTTTCTTCCATTGCTCCATGGTCCAGTTCTGAAGCTCACGTGCCCACTGTAGGTGATTTCTGTTGACAAGGGTCAGCATGTCCACTCTGCCCCATACTCAGCAAGCTGCAATGCACTGTGTTCTGACACCTTTCTATCATAGCCAATATGAGCCTTTTCAGTCATTTGTGCTACAGTAGCTCTTCTGTGGGATCAGACCAGATGGGCTAGCCTTTGCTCCCATGGGTTGTCCTTCCTTTTACAACCCGTGATGTGCAGGTATGTTCGTGTTTTGTGTGTATGTTGTTCAGTCTGTGTAGGGTGGTCCATTCCGGACTCCACTTCGGGGCTTCTGGCTCTGCTTCAGCTGCTGGCTTTGTGTTGCCACTTCTGCCCCCAGATGCCCCCAGATGACGTCATCATTAGGCGACAATATTTAGCTGTGACAAAAGCCAGTACCAGTTGATGCTCACCTGGCTGCGCTCGTAGTTGTGCTCGCTTGCTCCGCTCCATGTTTTATTGTGGTATTTCTGGTTTTGAACTGTGCCTGTCCTAACTATGAGCTTGATATGCACCTTGGTTTTTTGTTGGCTGTCTAGATTTGTAAATAGTCACACTGCTATTTTTGTAAATATCGACATATTGTAAATATTCGCGGGTAGGGGTGCAACTGCCATTTCTGTTGGGTGTGGGGTTTGGTCTTTGTTTTTGTTAAGGGAGTTTAGGGAAGAGACTTGTATTTTGTTTGGTTTTCTTTATTAGGTAAGTTAGTTTCTAATAACAGTGGTTTTTGTTTGTTGTTTTGGCCTTGGTCCACTCTGAAGTTGTCCCTGGTTTTTTTGTGGTGTATAGCAACTCACTAAATGTATATATTTTATATGATATCCCAATGTATCACATTTTGAGCTAACTCGTGTGTATGTGTGTGATTCCTGGCTAACCCTTAGGCACCATATACTCATTTCACTCCATATTATACATAACCCCTTGCCTTTACTTATGACCTGAATCTAGACTGGGTTGTAACATTCCTTGGACCACTTTTGGTGGGTACTAACCACTGCATACTGGGAACACTCCACAAAACCTGTCGTTTTGGAGATGCTCTGACCCAGTCGTCTAGCCATCACAAGTTGGCCCTTGCCAAAGGCCCATTTTTCCCGCTTCCAACACATCAACTTTGAGAACTGACTGTTCACATGCTGCCTAATATATCCCACCCCTTGAGATAATCAATGTTATTCACTTTACGTGTTGGTGGTTTTAATGTTACGGCTAATTGGTATAAATCTGTTAGAGTGCTAAAGTTAAAGTGATAAAACCATGTCGTAGTTGATGTCTAAATTGTTAATTAATTGGACTCAGATGGAAAACAAAACACTGGGTAGATGACAAAAGAATTTTAACATAGTTTATTCTGTTATTAGAACACAAGTAAGTCATATTATATGACTACTTCCAACACAGTCAGATCTGAAGTTCTCTTATTCTGCCTCCTTGCCCTGGAAAGAAATAAAAGAAAATATATAAGGAATATTAGTTTGCATCATAGAACAAGACGGTAATGAAATACTTGTAAAAATGTATTGTAGACTCTGATTGAATGTAGAGCAATATAATATGGTAGAACACACCTCACATCTATAATCGAATGTCAAATAAATTAATTTTATGTAAAATAGAACATACTTTTCCAATATCTCTGCTCTTGGCTCTCAGCTTGTTGACCTGGGACTCAGCAATGTCCGCACGCTCCTGAGCTTCCTCCAGCTCGTGCTGTACTTTCCTAAATCTGGACAGATGAGTGTTGGCCTGCTCCTCCTTTTATAGTGGAGTCAAAATTATAGAATGCATCTGCTTAGTACATAACTAAAAAGAAGCGGTTTAAGTAAATTTAAGTTTTTGTTGGCAACCTTGGCTTCTGTGGCATTGCATTTTACATTTTACAACTATGAACCGTATTCATAATAAAGCCTTGTTCCAAATTTTTGGGTCAAAAAGATACTGCAAAGCAATAATAACTTACAGCCTCCTCAGCCTGCCTCTTGTAGGCCTTCACTTTCAGCTGCAGTTTGTCCACCAGATCCTGCAGTCTATTCACATTCTTCTTGTCCTCCTCAGTCTGTTCATTTAAATATTAATAATAGCTTTGTGTTATGTGTTTATTTTATTTGGTAGATATTTTGGATGCTTTGTACAGCTTGTAATATACATTATATGTGTATATATATTTACATATATATATATATATATATATATATATATATATATATTAATTACCTGGTAGGTGAGTTCCTTCACCCTCCTCTCATATTTACGGACTCCTTTAACAGCATCAGCACCACGTCTCTGCTCAGCTTCGACTTCACTCTCCAGCTCACGCACCTGTAAAATAAATGTTATTTTTCAAATGCTAATTGGTAACCAAAATATCAGAATATCACAATTACTGTGTTTTAATTTCACAGTGTGTAATATACCCTGGCTTCCAGTTTCTGGAGCTGCTTCTTTCCACCTTTCATTGCAAGGTTCTCAGCCTCATCCAGACGGTGCTGCAGATCTTTTACTGTGACTTCGAGGTTCTTCTTCATTCTCTCCAGATGGGCACTGGTGTCTTGCTCCTTCTTCAGCTCTTCTGCCATCATGGCAGCCTAAATTGAGAGGAGAACATGTATTTCATGCATAACTATATAGAAGGTTTCTTCCAGATGATCTCTACAACAATTGTCAAATAATTGTGATTCTATTACTGAAGTCACTCACATCAGTTATAGCCTTCTTTGCCTTCTCTTCGGCATTTCGTGCCTCCTGGATTGTGTCCTCTACCTCACCTTGAATTTGAATAAGATCTGCCTCAATCTTCTTCTTGGTATTGATAAGGCTGGTGTTCTGGAGTGAAATGTTTGATTAGTATTTTGATGCATTTCATTTCATATTTATATTTTTATATAAATGTTTTTATATATTATATTTAGATTTATTATTTATATTATTTTTTATCAATAACATGTTGATGCATCTTTCCTACTTGAGAGTGTAGCAGTCCCACACGTTCACTGGCATCAACCAGCTCCTGTTCAGCCACTTTGCGGCCTCTCTCTGTTTGCTCCAGTGCAGCTCTCAGTTCCTCAATCTCTGCCAGCATCAGGTTATTCCTGCGCTCTACCATGGCGACCTGCTCTTTCATTTCTTCCTGTCCTCTGATCGCCTCATCAAGGTGCAGTTGGGCATCCTGTATGAAATTTGGAGACGATTTACTTCTCTTACCTGATACCAGAAAAGACAGTAACTAAGACTAAGACATATTGTGTGTATTAAAATACCTTGAGCTGTCCTTGGACATTCCTGAGCTGTTTCTGTGCCTCAGCAGCCTGGCGGTTGGCATGGCTCAGCTGAATCTCCATTTCATTGAGATCTCCCTCCATCTTCTTCTTGACCCTTAAAGCATCATTTCTACTCCTGACTTCAGCATCCAGAGTGCTCTGCATGGACTCGATCACCCTCTGGCTGTTTCTCTTTATCTGCTCCATCTCTTCATCCTTCTCCGCCAGTTTCCTGTCTATTTCACTTTTCACTTGAGTGAGCTCCAGTTGAATACGAAGGATCTTGGATTCCTCATGCTCAAGTGTGCCCTAAAGAACCATGAAAATAATACGGAATATTTAATATGTTACATTTTCTATATTGGATTCTGTATCTGTATTGGATTACCATTCTAATAATAATGGAAACTAAATATCTGTTTTAGTACCTCAGCCTCTTCTAGGGCAGTTTGGATTTCTGATCTTTCTGACTCCACCGTCTTCTTTGCCTTTTCCAGCTCATGAATGGTCTTTCCAGTTTCACCAAGTTGTTCAGTCAGGTCAGAGATCTCCTCTATGAAATTTTGAATCTTTTTGAGTAACACTACAGATTTATGTTAAAAAAAAAAGTAATTTTTGTATAAGCTTAAGCATAATACATACGTTGCAGATTTTTATTCTCTCTCTTTAGGGTCTCCAGCTGGTCAAGAGCTTCCTCATACGAGTTCTTCATCTTAAAGAGTTCAGTGCTAAGAGAACGAGCCTCTTTTTGAGCTCCCTCTAGTTCAGCCTGACCTTCTTCATACTTCTGCTTCCATTCTGCCAAGACCTAAACATGACCACATATAAAATGTCTAAACCTTATGTACATCTATGGATAAAGAGATTGCTTTTCAAACAAATGTTCACCTTGTCAAAGTTCCTTTGCTTTTTGTCAAGGTTTGCTGCAAGGCCATTGGCTCTCTCCACATCGATCATGAGGTCCTCTACTTCCCCCTGCAGCCTCTGCTTGGTCTTCTCCAGAGAAGCACATTTTGAGTTCACGGCTTCAATGGTTTCCTCTGCCTCTTGGAGCCGCTGAGCAAGCTTTTTCCTTGGTGCATAAAAAAGTTTTGTTGACATCTTTGGTAAAAATGCTTTAAGGGATTCATGTTTCTGTGTAAACATGTTTTATGTTGTGTTTTCTTACTTGGCTTCCTCAAGCTCCTCAGTACGCTGGATGGCATCGGTCTCGTATTTGGTTCTCCACTGAGCCACCTCACTGTTGGCCTTGGACATTGCACGCTGAAGCTCAGCCTTGGCCTCCTGCTCCTCTTCAAACTGCTCTCTGAGCAGATCACAGTCATGACGTGCTGATTGGACGGCATGAGCAAGGGCATTCTTGGCCTATAGATCAAATCAGTGTCATAAAACTTATTTGATCACAGATCATGCAAGGTTTTTAAAACTATGCATTGTCTTACTGCTAATAGATACATACTTTTGCTTCCTCTTCAGTCTGTCTCTTGAGCTCCTCGATCTGTTGTGTGTGGGCCTGCTTGCCTCTGGTCAGTTGAGAAACAAGAGCTTCTTTCTCCTCTAGTTGGCGTCCAAACTCGCCTTTGATCACAAAATAAATTGGCACTGTGGTTATTACTTTCTTTGACCATATTTGCATTTTTTTCTTTTTCTATATTGTATTAGTATGTTATTCTCCTTAAAGTATTATATACTCACCATTTTCAGTCTGAAGCCGTGCTCTTTGCGCATTTAAGTCATTAAGTTGACGCACGTGTTCATCATTCCTGGTTTTTAGCTCACCTACTTGGTCCTCTAATGTACGACACATCTTCTCAAGATTAGACTAGAAAATGAAAGCAGTTAATGTTTTTATTATTGCTGTTAGTAGTTGTTGTATTATAAACAAATAAATAAACGAATAAGTTAATTAATTAATTTTGGCGTTTATTTTTGAAGTGTTAATTTTTTTTAAGGATATTTTAAAGAAACTTGCCTTTGATTTTGCCACAGCCTCCAAGTTACTTGCCAGGTCATCTATTTCCATTTTATATTCACTCTTTTCCTTCTCCAGCTTCTGTTTGACACGCTGAAGGTTGTCGATCTGCTCTCCAAGTTCAGCAACACTGTCGGCTTGTTTCTTGCGGAGTGCAGCAGCTGTGGCTTCATGCTGCAGAGTGGACTCTTCCAGATCACGACGCAGTTTGTGGAACTCGGCCTCGCGCTTCTTGTTCATCTCGATCTGAGCAGCAGTGGCACCTCCAGCTTCCTCAAGCCTCTCACTGATCTCCTCAAGTTCCCTGGAGAGATCAGCTCTCTGCTTCTCAACTTTAGCGCGAGCTGCACGCTCAGCCTCAATTTCCTCCTCCAGCTCTTCAATGCGAGCCTAAAGTGTTTTCAGTATAGTTAAATAATGCAGTTTATCTTTACTTCATTATTCTGCATTGAGTTTTTCTTGTAACTCACCTGAAGTTCCTTGATCTTCTTTTGCAGCTGAATACCCAAAGATTGTTCATCCTCAATTTTTCCAAGAAGCTGGCTAACCTCAAAATCCTTCCTGTATATTGGAAAAGCACCATTTATTATTAAAACATAATAACAGTAAGGACAGAAAATAAAATTAATTTGTAGTACATGCTCTCACCTTTTGATCTTTTCCTCAGACTGCTGCTTGTCATTCTCCAGGTCCATTATGGACTCCTGGGCCAGTTTCAGGTCACCCTCAAGCTTTCTCTTGGCTCTCTCGAGGTCCATACGTAGCTTCTTCTCTTGTTCCAGAGAACCCTCCAGCTAAATTGTACATAAATTAGTTAATTTATAATCAACAATAAGACATAAATAAGTTTGGGAGTGCAAAATGTATCCTTACATCATCAACTTGTTGCTCAAGTTTGGTCTTGGCTTTGGTCAGAGTGTTGACTTTGTCTTCCTCTGCCTGGAGATCATCCAGAGTCTGCTGGTGTGCCTCTTGGAGGGCTTTCTTCTCTTTGGTTAATTTAACAATAGCTTCATCTTGTGAAGTCATCTCTTCAGTGAGGTTTTTTACCTATGAATAAAACATCAACTTTAATTTCCAATATTCACTCTAAAAAAAAAAAAAAAAAAAAAAAAAATATATATATATATATATATATATATATGTATATATATATATATATATATATATATATATATATATATATATATATATATATATAAAATAAAAATATAAAAAATATAGTAAAATATTGAGTAAAATTTCAACCTTGTTCTCAGTGGCATGTTTCTCCTTTTCCACTTTGGCCAAGGTGAGCTCCAAATCATCAATGTCCTTCTTCAGCTCAGAGCACTCATCCTCCAGTTTCCTCTTCTTGGCAGTCAGCTCAGCATTTATTTCCTCCTCATCCTCCAGTCTCTCATTTGCCTCTTTGAGTTTAGCTTCAAGCTGGATCTTGCTCTTGATGAGCCCCTCACACCTTTCCTCAGCATCAGAAAGGTTTTCTGATTCCTGTTGATTCAGATGGCTTATTATAATGGCTTTATTTATTTAGAATCATAAATATTTATTTTGTTTTTATTTATCCCCCCTTTGTTTATTTTTCCATACTAATTTCGAATTGCTGCTCATGCTGCATCATGGGGCAGTGTAATTAGTAATAACTGCCCCTTGAGCATGCATGAGCTCATTATTGGCTAGTGTAGCTGTGATTGCTAGGAAAAAGAGAATGCCACCTTTCCCCCAAGATTACAACCAATTTTACTCTCTTGTACTCCCGGCCAAGGAAGTCTGTGGCATCTTCATGGTTTGAACTTACAGTCTCTGGACAATAGGGAAAATGCTTCTCTCTTGCGCGACACAGGAGCCCCATAGTTTTATTTTGAATTTCCCCTGTATACAGAGCTAGGTAGCTGCATGCTAGGTACGTTTTAAAAACTTACAGATGCCACTTGGAGTTGCAGGTCATTTTTCTCTTGAAGTAGAGACACCATCTTCTCCTCGAGCTCTTTCTTCTTGGCCAGTGCCTTTTCCAAGTCCTCCTTCATTTTCTCAAAGTTCTCCTTCATTGCAGCCATTTCCTTCTCAGTCTCTGCACTCTTGAGAAGAGGCTTGATCTTGAAGTACAGCTTCATCCATGGCCAGTGCTTAACATTCATGAATGAGCGGATGTTGTATTGAATAGTGAAGATGGACTCTCTGTTGAAGGATTATTCAGGTCAGTTTGCTGTATCAAATGTAAAATTTATCAATGGTCATGTGAGTATCATACCTTCTCTCCATCATCTTGATAAACTCCCTTCTCATGAGGAAACCGCGGCATAAAGCCTGAGTCATTGTCACTAGCTCAGCTAGTTTGTCATCTCGCATCTCTTCAAGAAGACCCAGAAGACCAGCTTTGAAGAACACCTGTCAAATGCTTAGGTTATTTTACTTACTTCTCATTAGGTTGATTAACAATACTACAATTTATCAAACTTACTTTGGTGTGTCCAAACTTGTACTGGGTGTGGTCCACATCAATGGAGCCCAGGAGTTTCTCTGAAGCTTTTTTGTTGTCAATGAACTGTCCCTCTGGGATGACACTTGCATTCAGGACTTTGTATCTGTTTTTAAATTTACAACATAATTAAGACATAAGAACTGCAGAAACATTACAAATATTGAGCTGCAGTAATTAAATAAATGACCTCTGCTTGAAGTCACCATAGAGGATTCTGCTGGGAAATCCCTTTCTGCAGATTCTGATACCCTCCAGCACACCATTACACCTCAGCTGGTGGATGACCAGATGATTCTCCATCAACCCTAGAGTAGATGAATTAATCAGCTTCCTATTGCATCTTTAACATCTGCAGATCAATTAACACCAAAAAGGGATCAACATACCTGGAGTCTTAGACTCGTTGGGAATCAAACAACGTACAAAGTGAGGGTGAGTGCTCCTCAAATTGGTCATCAGTTTGCCCAAGTTTTCCTGTAGAATTGGAAGCAATAACATGCAAGTTTTGATTTGCAGAACTCGGTTGATAAACACTCATATATACCCTTCTCAAAGGTAAAATGTTTCTTACCCTAAATAGAGCAGACACTGTCTGGAAGGAGCCACCCTTCTTTTTCCCACCTTTCTTTCCACCACTCTCGGCTTCACGGAAGATGTGGTTGAATAAGAATTGAGAGAGACGTTGCTGTTATCTTTTTATTTACTTTATGTATTTAAGACCACACATGCCATAATTAAGGGTTACATTGAACCAAAGATTTTAGATGTTGTTATTCCTTTTCTATAGCTTACTTGGTGCTCGCTCTATGGGATTACCTCAAAAAATCATGTATATTGCTAAAGAGCTAAGAATGCCAAAAGCTCATATTTTATTAAATTTACAGCTATTAAAATATAACAAGGTAAATCTTACCATCAGCAGAGGCATGGGCTGCATACAGGAAGCCCAGCAGTTTGTTTGCTGACTTCTGGTACAGCTGCACAACAGAGTCATTCAGTGGGTCCTTGTTCTTGTCCAACCAGCCAACAATGTTGTAGTCCACAGTGCCGGCGTAGTGCACCAGGGAGAAGTGGGCCTCAGCTTTGCCTTTGGCAGGCTTTGGCTTTTGAAAGGCAGCACTCTTTCCAAGATGCTGGTCATAAAGCTTGTTCTTGAAGGACATGTCTGTGGCTTTGGGGAACATGCACTCCTCTTCAAGGATGGAGAAGATGCCCATTGGCTGATAGAAGAAAAAGAATGTTTATTAAACAAAATGTTGACAAAGGCTTTGTTGCGGAAGGGAAAAAAAATTCTTACCTTCTCAATAAGCTCAATGCAGGCAGCCAAGTCCATACCGAAGTCAATGAACTCCCACTCGATACCTTCTTTCTTGTACTCCTCTTGTTCCAGCACGAACATGTGATGGTTGAAAAACTGTTGCAGTTTCTCATTTGTGAAGTTAATGCAGAGCTGCTCCAAGCTGTTGAACTGTATTTCAAAAGAGACATGTTCATCATGTTGATAATGTCTGTATAACCCATGAGTATGACAGAACCATTAATATTCTGTCTTACATCGAAGATCTCAAATCCAGCGATGTCCAGCACACCAATGAAGAACTGTCTCGGCTGCTTTGTGTCCAGCATCTCATTGATACGCACGACCATCCACAAGAACATTTTCTCATAGATGGACTTGGATAGGGCCATGACAGAGTTGTTGACCTGAAAAAAGTACACCGATTTACATGTCTTCATCTGGCAGGCACTTTTATCTTAGAAGAAAGATGGGATACAAGCACGTATCTGAACAGTTTGGGGATTAAAGGCATTGCTCAAAAGGCCAGCAGTGGTTTGAACTGACAATTTTCTGATTGCTAGCTTAGAAAATTAACCACAAAGCTACCACTTCTTCAGACAGGACACATTACCTGAGGTACAGTCTGGCCTTTGGTCACAAACTCGTTTCCGACTTTGACTCTGGGGTAGCACAAAGCTTTCAGCATGTCAGCTGAGTTCAGGCCAATGAGGTAGGCGATTTTATCAGCCACTATTAAGAAAGAAAGAAACTAACAAGTTTAGCCAGTTTTGTTTTTGACCACTGTATTCAACCTATAGTGAAACCATCACTTACCCTCAGTGCCGTCAGGCTCAGCCTGCTCCTCCCTCTGCTTCTGCTTGAACTTCATGTTTCCATGATGCACCACAGCACCAGTCAGCTTATAGATGTTAATTTTTTCATCAGAGCTGAAGCCGAGGATGTCAATAGCTGTCTGTTATGTGAAAGATGATTTAATATACAATTAGAATTGAACATTCAACATATGTATTTTGAAGAGTTTAGAATTTATGCTTACATCTGTGGCAATGAACTCCTCCACATCATTGATGCTCTTGACTGTGATTTCACCCTGGCTGATCATTGGGTAGTCGTAGGGGTTAGTTGTAATAAGTAGTGCCTCTGTTTAAAAAAAAAAAAAAAAAGGAGACGGAGATTTCAGATATATATTTGAATTACTGGTTTGTCTGAGCCTTAAATGTAAACTGTAAATTACTGTTGTCTTCATACCAAGCAGTTCTGGTTTGTGTCCAGTCATGAGCTGGTAGAAAATGTGGTAGCTTCTCTCAGCAGACAGCTGGAAAGTGACTCTTGACTTTTCCAGCAGATCTATTAATGCAATATTTTAGTCTGGTGACCCCGGCTATAAAATCAATTACCCATATAGAATATACTTCAAATGAGTCTTACAAGTTTCAATGTCAGCAGAGGCCAGCTTTCCTGTGGTCCCAAAATGGATTCTGATAAATTTGCCCTAAAATGAGAAATCAGTGTTTTAGTATTTTAATTGGCTATTGCCCCCTGTAGTTTATTAATGTATGCTAGATGGTCATATATGCAAGTACACACTATTGAAACTTTGTTAAATATCTGGATACTTACAAAACGAGATGAGTTGTCGTTCCTCACAGTTTTGGCATTACCATAAGCCTCCAGCAGGGGGTTTGCTGCGATGATTTGGTCCTCCAGCGACCCCTAAATAAATTGACAGTTGCTTATAAGAGGTGCCTGAGCAATGAGTGTCAGTATGCACATAATAACAATTGACCTACCTGGATTTTGCCAGGAACCGGCTCAGCCTTCTTCTGTCCAGACACTGCGATTGTCGCAAAGTACTGGATGACACGTTTGGTGTTCACAGTCTTTCCTGCACCAGATTCTCCACTGGGAATTCACGTTCACAAAGTAGAGGAAAAAAATATAGGCAAATATTTTTCATGTGATTATATGTAATGTACTCTTACACACACACACACGCACAGCCTGATAGCTAATCCATTTCTATACTTACGTGATCAGGATAGATTGGTTCTCCCTGTCTGCAAAATAAATTTAAAAGAGTGAGTTTAGCTAATTTCTGTGTAGTTTACTTAAAGGATTTTTTCTTTTTTGAAAACAAAAAAGTACCAGTGAGCATGAACTGATAGGCGTTATCAGAGATGGAGAAGATGTGAGGCGGGGCTTCAACTCTCTTTTTGCCTCTGTATCCAGTCACAACGACAGCGTCGTACACTGGGAGCCACTTGTAGGGGTTCACAGTGACGCAGAACAACCCTGAGTAGGTCTGAAGGAGAGTCATGAGAGTCGGTATGCAGTATCACTTTATGCTTTTTTATCTTAATTTTTCAGAGTTGATTCTTTGTCAAACTTACGTAGATCATCCATGCTGCGTAACGCTCTTTGAGGTTATACAGCACAGCAGGTTCGTTGAGGTGGGTCATCATGGCCATGTCCTCAATTTTATCAAATTTTGGAGGGTTCATGGGGAAAATGTCATCTTCCTTAACTGTGAGAGTCTGTATGGAAAAAAAAAGTAATTTGGAATAAATATCACGATATGAGATTTAAAAATAGTTGATGGGTTATATTGGAGGCATTTGCTTCTTTGAAAAGAGTATCTGATCTACTTACTTTTCCACATAAAGTTTTGACAGTGGCTTTGCCACCCTCTTTGCTTTGCAGAACCCCTTTGAGGTACATTTCACTGGGCTCAGAAACGAAGTATGCTGTTTTGGCATCAAAAGGTTTGTTCTGAGACTCAATCCTCTCCCTTTCTGGCTTCCGGAGGAAGATGGCCGCCGGGCCAAAACACTCCATTTCTCCATCACCCATTCTGTGATTTTACTTTCAGATGACCACGATAATAGAAAAAATATAACCAGTGTTACTTTAATTGAAAAGTTTTGTTGTTGCATACTGAAACTGAATTTCATCAAATCTTAAATTTCCACAAATAGGGGACTACTTTTACTGAACTACCGATATCACAATAGATAAATTGTGTAAAAATTTAAAATAAAAATAGCAATAAAAATAATTTTTATACAGTTTACCTTTGTCCCTACACCAAGAGAAACGTATCTTGTTGTTGCTGATTGGAGATGCTGAATGGAAAAAAAATTTTTTTTTTGATTTGTTAAATTAATCAATAACATTGTTATTAATTCCTTGGATCCAGTATGCATTCATTGTCACTCACCTTTCCTGGGTGCCTGCCGATCTTCGGAGACGGCTTCTTATATAGAGGAGTAAATGTTAAGTCAGCAAGACAGCGTGCTCTATATGGGCATGCTCCATTTAGGTGTGAATTTTTGCACACTTGATGCCATCAGTCACGTCTGTGACACTGACCTTCGGATTGTTACGTTAATGTTTTGATCATTTACATTAAATATGCTCTCAGTTATTACTGTACTTTTGAATTCTGATGTTAAGTGGCTTCAGATTGGCCTCGGTGTGAAATCCAATTTAAATTAATGATGAATCAATTCGTTTTTAATGTAATGTCACTGTGTTGAAGGACAATTTGAAAATAAACTGCCAAGACATTGTTGAAATTTCTTAGTATATATTTAAGGGTCTGATTTGTGGCCAAGCTTCTCTTGAGTGAACTTTCTGAAGGGTATCATTTACCGGAGTGCAGACATTGTTTAGATCTTATGTGGATCCTAAGCTCTGTAATGCACCTTGGCATTAGAATAGAGCTCAGTATAGCTGTGGAGGAGCTCTCAGATGTCGCTGGCACACTGCACCAAAGGCCTTGGGAACATTTCTTATGACAAAGAAGGAAATGTACGCGCAACAGTTGTCATACTGTGATAATCATGATATTTATACTTCAGCAGTCAGAGTAATGTTGTGTGGAAGACTTAAAATGTAAAGCTTTAAAGAATATATTCCTTGTTTATTTTGTAGTGTGATGAAATTTTAGAAAAGTAAGAATTTATGAATTTTAATTTATTTGCAGAAATTTTTAAAATTTTATTAATTTAAATGATTTCTAGTATTTGTCATCCATATTGTCTTAATCAAATTAATGAAACAGGTCTACACTTAACATTTGGAAACAGGTCTACACTTAACATTTGGGAAAAAGATATTTTAAGTATTAAGTGTTTTACTTTGGGGAAAATAAAAGTTCCCCTTTTCCACTCTTTATTAGGATACGAGGGGTGCTTAAGTCAGTCCTTCATTTAGACAGGCTTGACCTTTCTCTAAAAAAGAATGTCTTGTCTCCAGTGACCAGATATATGATTGAACTGTCAGTTGTGCATACTGAGACATTATTAAAGTCACGGTACAGACATATCTGGGAGGATATCTTGAGATATTAAGAACTCAATTATAATAAATGGCATAGCATCACTTGATCTTTTGCTCTTGTAGACTGATGCTTATTTAGAATTAAATACAAGAATAGTTGATATTGATTTTGAGTTGAGTTGATATTTGTTTGTCAGGGAATACTTTGGCTTTTGATAGAGGGGCCTAGAAGTAAAGTAAAGTAATACTCTATTCTTGAACTGTAGAAATGCATGTTAATTGGTCCTCAAAATGTTGTTTTAAAGCTGTTTAGTGTGCGGTGTGATTCCCTGAAAGTAGAGTATTACTGAAAGTAATTTGCATTGTTTTTTGCAACATTTGATGTTGTCCTGTCGGAAGTCCCCAAATGTTGCAGTAATTGTCTTTAGTTGATTTGTAATTATTTTCTTGTGGCATAGATTTTCAACTGACAACTTAAGAGGCACCATTAACATCGAGCCAAAAAGCGTTAAAGTGTGTAAATGTTAATGCATGAAAATGTGACTCTTCTAACCCATGGCACTTTTGTTATACATGTTAACATATTAACATGTATATGAATCAGTAAATATACCAACCTCAATGTTTATAGCCTACTGTTACCATCACGGTTATTCATATAATGAGCTAGAATAGAACTATTGCAGAAATTAGCAAGAATATCAGACTTCTTGAGCATCAGTGAATGTTTGCACCTTTTGTAATAGTTTTGTATGAATCCCTCAAGTGTCCTAAGTGTGAAAATATGGATCTCAAAATCATTTAGCCACTGCTGGAAAGGGGTCACATATGCAGAAGATGCTGGAAAACCAAATAAAATTTTTTTTCTGAAGAACAGTGGGCAGTTTAACTGCTCAGGACAAACAAGGGACTCATGAACAACTATCACAAAACATAAAAACATCATCCAGATAACAACACACAGTGTTATAGAATCAAGCATATGTACATTTTTGAGCTGGTTCATTTGTGTAAATTCAGTAATTATTGTGTCTTGTGGACTATATGTCAAGATATGTTATGTGAAATAGCTTATTCACGGCAGTACTTAATTATCTAAATGCAATTTTAACTATTCCTCCTTTTTTCCATTATTAACATTTTGCAGATTCTGAAAGGGGTATGTAAACTTATGAGCACAACTGTAGAAAAAAGAGAAGCAAATGAAATGTAAAATAGTAGCACTGGTTTAGATCCACTTTATAGGTTCGTATGAGAACTGAGAAGAGGATCCAACTTTAGAATATGTCCTTGTGACGTGACTCAGTAACTTCAACTCGTAAAAGAAGGGTTAAGTAGTGCTCATTTTGGGCTACATGATTTTCCTTGGCTTAAGCTTGTATTACCCTCACAAAGATTCCAAGGCTCCCTAAGGAATTTCAAGGAATTCATATATATCAACATGGTAACACATGGCCTATAAAATTATGATTTCTTATCTCCACAAGGTTGGTCTAATTTTAGGAGTTAATGCAAATATAGCTGCTTGCTCAGCTATGTCATTACTGCATTGCTCCTTGCCAGCAAATGTTACGCATGCTATTGTGGTATTGAATTAAAGCCGTTATCACAGTGACTTTGAGCTGTGCTAGTAGAACTGGAGTTGTCTTAGTATTAAAAGGCAAGGAAGGGCATGTCAATTAGGTGAGCATACATTCTTCATTTGTAATCTGTTATGATATTTCTGTTTGTAACTATGCATTTTAATACATTTATTGTATTAAATACATATATTGTTAGTTATTAACTACATTTGCTGTTTAATTACCAAATAGTAATAATTTACAATTGCTAATTGGAATGGTTTGAAAAATGCATCTGTTTTAATGTTTCTGAAGGACAGTGTTTAAGCAGCAAAACATTCCACTGTTGTGAAGTACATCAGTATCTGCTGCTGTGGTTTGAGCATGTTACTGAGGAAAAAATCCAAATGAACAGTACACCTAAATATAGAGGTGATACTGAAGGATTTGCACTGGGATTCATATTTGTGACATTAAAATAGAAACACTATCAATTGTTGGTGTCCCATGTCTCACTCTTGTCTTTAAATCAAATTATTATGATACTAAATTTCTAATTACGATCTTTACATCACATTAAAGAATGCTAACCACTCACTCTGTTGACTGTTTTGATTGACCAGTAATTTTTTTTTTCATATTCATAAGAGAGCTTCCATTTGAATAAGTCATTCATAAGTCTTCTGTGTTGAATAAACCTACTGGTGCATGTATCTGAATGCTGATGCTTTACAAGAAAAAAAAATTGCTGCCAGTAATGATTTGTTGATCAGGTAAAAAGGACAGAAAATGCAGGGACTTGTAACTCTGTTTCAGTTTTATTTAACTGAATGTATGCATGGACATTTAACAAGAATTGCGTATTATATGAACCCTTGTTGGTGTCACATATTGTTGGTCTTCATTTTTACTCAGCCATCTCCTTGCCCTAAAATAGATATATACATTATTAGTAAAAATTATTTTTTGTCACGAAGTTTAAAAGAACATTTACATATGTCAGTGAGAGATAATACTTCTTGTTTACAAACCTGAATGGCGTTTATTTAAATCTCACTGGGATATTTTTTGATGAAATGTTCTGTACCTTTCCAATATCCCTGCTCTTGACTCTCAGCTTGTTGACCTGGGACTCGGCAATGTCAGCACGCTCCTGAGCTTCTTCCATCTCATGCTGCACTTTCCTGTACCTGGACAGGTGAGTGTTGGCCTGCTCCTCCTGTGGTAGTGATACATATCATCCCAGTTAGTGTTGGTAATATGGCGTACATTTCCACTTCAGGCTAGCAAAGAGCCTTTAAGTGTAAGTTTATGGTGTAATTTGTACAAAAGCAAACTTACAGCATCCTCAGCCTGCCTCTTGTAGGCCTTCACTTTCAGCTGCAGCTTGTCCACAAGGTCCTGCAGTCTACTCACATTCTTCTTGTCCTCCTCGGTCTGAAGAGATTGACCTTAATTTAGATTTTATTTTACTTGTAATGAGATATGTTCTGCATGTTCTTAAGTTCATGTAATACCTGGTAGGTGAGCTCCTTCACTCGTCTTTCATATTTGCGGACTCCTTTAAGAGATTCAGCACTACGTCTCTGCTCAGCCTCAACTTCAGACTCCAGCTCACGCACCTAGAAGAGAAATTTCATATTAAAATTTTATTACATGACTGCTCATTCTTTATTTTGGCAGCATAAACATACCCTAGCCTCCAGTTTCTGGAGCTGTTTCTTTCCACCCTTCATGGCGAGACTCTCAGCTTCATCCAGACGGTGCTGCAAATCTTTGACTGTAATCTCGAGGTTCTTTTTCATCCTCTCCAGGTGAGCACTGGTGTCCTGCTCTTTCTTTAGCTCCTCTGCCATCATGGCAGCCTAGTGTACGTCATGGTTTTAATTTTTATGTAATTGTCAATCATCAAAATCTATGGAATGTACACTCACATCTGTAATAGCCTTCTTGGCCTTCTCTTCAGCATTCCTTGCCTCCTGGACAGTGTCTTCCACCTCACCTTGTATTTGAACCAGGTCAGCCTCAAGCTTCTTCTTGGTGTTGATTAGACTGGTATTCTGTTTTAATGAAACACATGAAGACCATTATTTATAATTTACCATGCAATGTGAAATGGACAGCAAAGTTCCATGCTGTAACAGCTAACCTGGGAGTGCAGCAGCGTCACTCGCTCACTGACATCAACCAGCTCCTGTTCAGCCACTTTGCGGCCTCTCTCTGTCTGTTCCAGTGCAATTCGTAGTTCTTCAATCTCTGCCAGCATCAGGCTATTCCTGCGCTCCACCATGGCCACTTGCTCCTTCATTTCTTCTTGTCCTCTGACAGCCTCATCAAGGTGCAGTTGGGCATCCTGATGTGAAAGGAATCATTGTTAATTGATGCCTGAACAGAATGTTGAACTATAGAAGTATGAAGCAAGGATGGAGGTGCACCTTGAGCTGTCCTTGGACATTCCTGAGCTGTTTCTGTGCCTCAGCAGCCTGGCGGTTGGCATGGCTCAGCTGAATCTCCATTTCATTGAGATCCCCCTCCATCTTCTTCTTGACCCTCAAAGCATCATTTCTGCTCCTGATCTCAGCGTCCAGAGTGGTCTGCATGGACTCAATCACCCTCTGGCTGTTTCTCTTGATCTGCTCCATCTCTTCATCCTTCTCAGCAAGCTTCCTGTCTATTTCACTTTTCACTTGTGTGAGCTCTAGTTGAATACGAAGGATCTTGGACTCCTCATGTTCAAGTGCGCCCTAAAGTATTATGTTGGATATTAAGCAATTTGGTACCAACCCATTCTCATCTTTCGATATGGGGAGTTCATGCACAGTCTTACCTCAGCTTCCTCAAGAGCAGTCTGGATTTCTGATTTCTCAGTTTCCACTATCTTCTTTGCCTTATCCAGCTCATGAATGGTCTTTCCACTCTCTCCAATCTGTTCAGTCAGGTCAGAGATCTCCTCTGTAGGGAAAGAAGAATATTAACCCAAATTTGCTTAATTTAATGTAACATTCCGTTATTTCAGTGTGAATGAAAACGTGTAGTTATATTTGGGTAACGTACGCTGCAGATTCTTGTTTTCTCTCTTCAGTGTCTCGAGATGGTCAAGAACTTCCTCATATGAGTTCTTCATCTTAAAGAGCTCAGTGCTGAGAGAGCGAGCCTCTTTCTGAGCTCCTTCTAGTTCAGCCTGGCCTTCTTCATACTTCTGCTTCCATTCTGCCAGGACCTAAATAACGCGGGAATAAATAATTTTATTGTTTTATTCATAGTCATAGATCAACATAGTTTCATTTTATGTAGTTTCATAGTTTATTTTCAGGTGAGAAATATTTGACCTTATCAAAGTTCCTCTGCTTTTTGTCAAGGTTGGCCGCTAATGCATTGGCTCTTTCAACATCGATCATGAGGTCCTCCACTTCATTTTGCAGTCTCTGCTTGGTCTTCTCCAGAGAAGCACACTTGGAGTTCACAGCTTCAATGGATTCCTCTGCGTCTTGTAGACGCTGAGCAAGCTTTTTCCTGTAAAAAAGTATCTAAGATTTTTAGTTTATGTGTGGTTATGTAAATATTCGTGTATATATATAGTATTTTTCTGTCTTATAATTTCATTTACTTGGCCTCCTCAAGCTCCTCTGTACGTTGGATGGCATCAGTCTCATATTTGGTTCTCCACTGAGCCACCTCACTGTTGGCCTTGGACATTGCACGCTGAAGCTCAGACTTGGCCTCCTGCTCTTCCTCAAACTGCTCTCTGAGCAGATCACAGTCATGACGGGCTGATTGGACAGCATGGGCCAGAGCGTTCTTGGCCTGTAAGCAAACAATAATATTAGTTACATCTATTTTTGTTAATGTGTTCTTACTGAGGTATTTACACACTATATGCAAAATATATTTGTCAGATTTACATAAAACTATCCATGTTCTACCTTGACTTCCTCCTCAATGTGTCTTTTGAGCTCCTCAATCTGCTGTGTGTAAGCTAGTTTTCCCCTGGTCAGCTGCGAAAGAAGTGCCTCTTTCTCGTCTAGCTGACGGCTAAATTCACCTTAAATGTGATTGGACAGATTGGTACCAAACTCAAACATGTAGTTGCAGCATTTTCTAGTATATTATTTAATTTACCATTCTCAGTCTGCAGGCGTGCTTTTTGTGTGCTGATGTCATTCAGTTGACGAACATGTTCATCATTCTTAGCCTTGAGTTCACTCAGCTGGTCCTCTAGGGTGCGGCACATCTTTTCTAGGTTAGCCTGGAAAGAGAACCATGTGTATATAATACAAATATTTGAGTGAAGCAGAACATGCCCTTTCTGCCTCTTTAATTTGACTCAAAACCTTATGACATTTAAGGTTTTTAATTACTTTGACCATCTTGATTGCGTCTTAATGTCAAATACCTTCGATTTTGCTACAGCCTCCATGTTACTGGAGAGGTCATCTATTTCCATTTTATATTCACTCTTTTCCTTCTCCAGCTTCTGTTTGACACGCTGAAGGTTGTCGATCTGTTCTCCAAGTTCAGCAACACTGTCAGCTTGTTTCTTGCGCAGTGCAGCAGCTGTGGCTTCATGCTGCAGAGTGGACTCTTCCAGATCACGACGCATTTTCTGGAACTCGGCCTCGCGCTTCTTGTTCATCTCGATCTGAGCAGCAGTGGCACCTCCAGCTTCCTCAAGCCTCTCACTGATCTCCTCAAGTTCCCTGGAGAGATCAGCCCTCTGCTTCTCAACTTTAGCACGAGCTGCACGCTCAGCCTCAATTTCCTCCTCCAGCTCTTCAATGCGAGCCTAAGATACAAAAAAACCCCCAAAACTGTCTAGTCCGAATGAATGGCCTTATTTGCACAGTTTTCTGTCAAGATATTTCACATGACACTGTTACCTGGAGTTCTTTGATCTTCTTCTGAAGTTGAGCACCCAGTGTCTGTTCATCTTCAATCCTGCTCAGAAGTTGACTTATTTCAAAGTCCTTCCTGTTTTGGTGAATCAGGAAATACAAAGAAAAGGTAAATATTTTATCCATATTTGTAGTTTATGTAATTCCTTCCAGACCCACTCACTTCTTGATCTTTTCATCAGACTGTTGCTTGTCGTTCTCCAGGTCCATTATGGACTCTTGGGCCAGTTTCAGGTCACCCTCAAGCTTCCTCTTGGCTCTCTCAAGGTCCATACGGAGTTTCTTCTCTTGTTCCAGAGAACCTTCAAGCTGTGTATGTGGGAAATGTTACATGTACGACTGACAGTCCATCACACATTTATGAAGTATTTCACATAAATTGGTTTCTAAAGTCTTACATCATCGACTTGTTGCTCAAGCTTGGTCTTGGCTTTGGTCAGAGTGTTGACTTTGTCTTCCTCTGCCTGGAGATCATCCAGAGTCTGCTGGTGTGCCTCTTGGAGGGCTTTTTTCTCCTTAGTGAGCTTGACAATGCTCTCATCCAGAGATGCCATTTCTTCAGTGAGGTTCTTGACCTGTGCAAAATAATTCCAGAGCAATGTATTACTAGGTAAATACCTGGTAACGTTTATATATTTTTTGTAATAGGATTTACCTTTACTTGCATGTTTAGTGTAGAAGATATGCACTGTAGTATATCTAATATGTATATTTTAAATTTCAGTTACTACCCCTTCACTTGTTACCACTTAGATTCACAACAATGATGAAGGTGAAAGATTTAACCATAGGCACGATCTGGATTTAGTAGCTGAATCCACACAGGTATGGCGTACAGCATCTGTTAATTTACAGTGCATTGCAACACACAAACCTTGTTCTCAGTGGCATGTTTCTCCTTTTCCACTTTGGCCAAAGTGAGCTCCAAATCATCAATGTCCTTCTTCAGCTCAGAGCACTCATCCTCTAGTTTCCTCTTCTTTGCAGTCAGCTCAGCATTGATTTCCTCCTCATCCTCCAGTCTCTCATTTGACTCTTTGAGTTTAGCTTCAAGCTGGATCTTGTTCTTGATGAGCCCCTCACACCTTTCCTCAGCATCAGAAAGGTTTTCTGATTCCTGTTGATTCAGATGGCTTATTACCATGATTTTAAGTTTGAATTTTGAAGGTCTAGAGTGGCATTTTAATAGGTGCTAAAACTTACAGCTGCTACTTGCAATTGCAGGTCATTTTTCTCCTGTAGCAGAGACACCATCTTCTCCTCGAGCTCTTTTTTCTTGGCCAGCGCCTTTGCCAAGTCCTCCTTCATTTTCTCAAAGTTTTCTTTCATGGCAGCCATTTCCTTCTCAGTCTCTGCACTCTTGAGAAGAGGCTTGATCTTGAAGTACAGCTTCATCCATGGCCAGTGTTTCACATTCATGAATGAGCGGACGTTGTATTGAATAGTGAAGATTGATTCTCTGTTAAAGAGAGATATTGCAGTTGTTGTGATTCAGTTATTGTGACCATAAATAATATTTGTAGTTGATAAAATTCAAGTTGATCCAGTTAAGTTCCATAAGGATTCAATTTGTATTATATCAGTGTGTCATTGACATAAATGTACCTCCTCTCCATCATCTTAACAAACTCTCTTCTCATAAGGAAACCACGGCACAAAGCTTGAGTCATGGTAACCAGAGTGACTAGTTTATCATCTCGCATCTCCTCAAGGGTACCCAGCAGACCGGCTTTGAAGAACACCTACCACAAAAAGGTGAAAAACTATAAAACTACATAGTTTACATACATTTACATGTTGTTTTTGTAAACATACTGAAAGACAGTGGTCACAAATGGTTGTATTATAGTTTTATCGCCCCCCCACCCCCCCATATTGTAATTTTTAGAGGCATGCTCATGAAAACAGAAATACCATGTACCTTGGTGTGTCCAAACTTGTACTGAGTATGATCAACATCAATAGAGCCCAAGAGTTTCTCTGAAGCTTTTTTGTTGTCGATGAACTGTCCCTCGGGGATGACACTGGCATTCAAGACTTTGTATCTGTTTTCAAATTTGCACATTAATTAACATAGATAAGAACTTTTTGCAGAACCTTTACAAATGTTAAAATGGAGAAACTAAATAAATGACCTTTGTTTGAAGTCACCGTAGAGGATTCTGCTGGGGAATCCTTTTCTGCAGATTCTGATACCCTCCAGCACACCATTACACCTCAACTGGTGGATGACCAGGAAGTTCTCCATCAGACCTAGGGTGTCCAGTGTAATAGTACAATATCAATAACAAGTCTTACAGTCAGAGACATTCATGGATATTTTTTGTGTTTTTATTACTAAAAAATTAGGAAAATAAGAAGAATACCCACCTGGAGTCTTGGACTCATTTGGGATCAAGCAACGCACAAAGTGAGGGTGAGTGCTCCTCAAGTTGGTCATAAGTTTGCCCAAGTTCTCCTGTGAGTTTTAGATTTAGGATTTTGTTAGATAGTTTTGCTGGCTGCATTTTATGCATATAACTATTTTTACTATTCAAAGTGGTTCAGTAAGTATGTTTATATGGAACCTAACAATAATAATACACAAAGTAAATATTACAGATATTACTACATTTAAAACATGTAAAAATGTTTTGTGAGGATGTATGGAGGTCAGCTGGGCAGCCAACTAATACTTTGAAGCAGAATAATGAGGGCTTCCAAAAAACACAAGGAAAGAAATCTTAAACTGTGGTATCATAATCGCTCATATGTGCAATATTTGGTCGTAAGTGCAATATTTGTCTTGTGTCTGTCTTGTGTGTATCTTTCTTGTGCAACAATTGTCTGTGTTGTACTTTGGCACTGTATTGTTTCACACTGTACTTTGTAGTGCTTGTATTTATTTATTGTCATTTGTATTAGTGTTTTCCCCTAATTGTAACTTCTATAATTGTTGTAAATTTGTAGCTTTTGTGGCATTGGCATGGGAAGTCACCAACAGAATTTCATTGTGTCTAACAGCCAACATGTGACGTGTATATTTCTGGTTTCTAAGGCATATATGTAAAATGTAGAATCTGCAAGTGGAATGCATTCACTCAAACTTTGCATGTTATCATAGTTGCTGTTAAATTGTTCTTACCCTGAACAAAGCAGATACAGTCTGGAAGGAACCACCCTTCTTCTTGCCTTTCTTTCCACCACTATCAGCTGTTGACAAGTTAAAATTAATTAGTTATTGTTTCCTTATCTTACTATACTCTTACTTTCTCAGTCCAGAAGCATCATAATTACTGGGGATCTAGAGTCTGATTTTCAGCCAAATTTTCTTGTATAATTGGCATAATTATTTAAAGGTGACAGTTTTTCCCCCCAGTTATTTTTACAGATAGTTAAAAAAATTACACTTCGGCATGTGGAGTCATGTGGGCTGGGGATCAGCCAGTGGCTACTAGTAGTTGAAACTACTTATCAATGTTAATCTTACCATCGGCACCGGCATGGGCTGCATACAGGTGGCACAGCAGTTTGTTTGCTGACTTCTGGTACAGCTGCACAACAGAGTCATTCAGTGGATCCTTGTTTTTGTCCAACCACCCGAAAATGTTGTAGTCCACAGTGCCGGCGTAGTGCACCAGGGAGAAATGGGCCTCAGCTTTGCCTTTGGTAGCTTTTGGCTTTTGGAAGACAGCACTTTTTCCAAGGTGCTGGTCATAAAGCTTGTTCTTGAAGGTCATGTCTGTAGCCTTGGGGAACATGCACTCCTCTTCAAGGATGGAGAAGATGCCCATTGGCTGTTGGTGACAGACTTTTCATGAGTGATCGCAGCACTATTAGTGGTGAAAGTATTATTTTTTCACTGATGGCATTGATGGTATTACTGACACCACAATAACTTACCTTCTCAATAAGCTCAATGCAAGCAGCCAAGTCCATACCGAAGTCAATGAACTCCCATTCAATACCTTCTTTCTTGTACTCCTCTTGTTCCAGCACGAACATGTGGTGGTTGAAAAACTGTTGCAGTTTCTCATTTGTGAAGTTAATGCAGAGCTGCTCCAAGCTGTTGAACTGTTACAGCAGATCAATACATTAGACATTGCCAAAGTATTGTAAAAACCAACGGAACACGCATAGAGAAAAACGTTATTATTTACATCAAAGATCTCAAATCCAGCGATGTCCAGCACACCAATGAAGAACTGTCTTTGTTGCTTTGTGTCCAGCATCTCATTGATACGCACGACCATCCACAAGAACATTTTCTCATAGATGGACTTGGATAGGGCCATGACAGAGTTGTTCACCTGAAAATATTATGCATTGAGTTTTAGTCGTTTGGGGATGAATCAAACCTTAATTCTCTCTTCTGATAGTAAATGACACGTTACCTGAGGTACAGTCTGGCCTTTGGTCACAAACTCATTTCCGACTTTGACTCTGGGGAAGCACAAAGCTTTCAGCATGTCAGCTGAGTTCAGGCCAATGAGGTAGGCGATTTTATCGGCAACTAAATTCAAGAAAGCCATGTTATTCATTAATGATTCAGGTTATTTTTCTCTAAAAAATCTTGTAAATATTTTTAAACGTACCCTCAGTGCCATCAGGCTCAGCCTGCTCCTCCCTCTGCTTCTGTTTGAACTTCATGTTTCCATGATGCATCACAGCACCGGTCAGCTTGAAGATGTTAATTTTCTCATCACCGCTGAACCCAAGGATGTCAATGGCCGTCTGTGTGATGAAAAGAAGTGGAAAATTATAAATGACGATAAGCCATATGTTTAAAATAGCCATAGCCTATTATGGCTTATAAGTGTAATAAAATTTTACTTACATCTGTAGCAATGAATTCCTCCACATCATTGATGCTCTTGACGGTTACTTCTCCCTGGCTGATCAGAGGGTAGTCAAAGGGGTTGGTGGTGATGAGCAGTGCCTCTGTGGTAAAAACAAAATCAAGCCATTGACCTGGTATTATAGTTAATGTTAAAAAAAAAAAAAAAAAAAAAAAAAAAAAGATTTAATTGCAACAAGTCTTGGCATTTTCTCACCAAGCAGTTCTGGCTTGTGCCCAGTCATGAGCTGGTAGAAAATGTGGTAGCTTCTCTCAGCAGACAGCTGGAAGGTGACTCTTGACTTTTCCAGCAGATCTGTTGATAAATTTGTGTTCATTTTTATTGCAATGCACTGTATGTTAACCTTGCTACTCGGTTACTGTATTTCTGATAGTAAACATAAGCATATTCTTGCGGAATAAATATTGTAGATTTTTATTAATAGCCATGTCTCATGGATGCACAGTCTGTTCATCTCATATAATCATATATTCAACCTGGACATTTTCTATATAATACTTTTTCAATCAAATCTGCATTATAGATTATACCCCTTCGTTATCACAACTTACAGGTTTCAATATCGGCTGAGGCCAGCTTTCCAGTTTGGCCGAAATGAATTCTGATGAATTTACCCTGAAAACGTAGTTGAAATTAATATACTTCTGTGTTTTTAAAAAAGTATTCTTTGAAATCAAATTTTAAATTCTGTGTTTACTTACAAAACGAGAAGAGTTGTCATTTCTCACAGTCTTTGCATTACCATAAGCTTCCAATAGGGGGTTGGCTGCAATAATTTGGTCTTCCAGCGACCCCTACGAACAGTAGCAGATGTATTTGACAGGGATCAGAGCACATACTGTTACATACGTACACAATGACATTTTACTTACCTGCATTTTGCCAGGCTCTACCTTCTTCTGTCCAGTCACTGCGATTGTCGCAAAGTACTGAATGACACGTTTGGTGTTCACAGTCTTTCCTGCACCAGATTCTCCACTGGGGGGTAGAAAGAATAAACAAATGCCTGTACTTTAGATCACAAATACAGTTGTTTAATAATTAATCACACACATCAACAAGTCTTACTTATGTTAACGCTTAAGCAGTTAGACACTTTATGAAGATAACTTTTCATTTGCTCAAATTCTACATGTATGAAATGTGTATAAACAAAGATGTTGGGTGAGAAATAGCATCTTTACACAGCGCAACTTGAGCTTTTTGAGGGATTGGTTTGATAATACGCTATTTGTTAGTGATAATTTGTAAGAGGAGAGTACTTATGTAAGTGAATGTTTATGTTAATGTACTTACGTGATCAAGATGGACTGATTTTCACGATCTAAAGAAATGAGAATTATTTCAGATAACGTATCATTCATGTCTCATATTCAGTTTTCAATTCATTTCAATTTTGCACACTTTGTGTAAAGCATACTGAATTAAATTAATTAATCTGTTAATACTAATACTATGTAAATACTAAATACTAGTCGGACAATATCATACCAGTGAGCATGAACTGATAGGCGTTATCAGAGATGGAGAAGATGTGAGGCGGGGCTTCAACTCTCTTTTTGCCTCTGTATCCACTCACAACGATAGTGTCGTACACTGGGAGCCACTTGTAGGGGTTCACAGTGACGCAGAACAACCCTGAGTAGGTCTGAAGTGTCAGGAACAATTTTATTGAGTTTATTAACGTTGGTTCTCTTTTCTGTATTTTTAACAATTGCACAATTAATTCATTGCTAAACTTACGTAGATCATCCATGCTGCGTAACGCTCTTTGAGGTTATACAGCACAGTAGCTTCATTGAGGTGGGTCATCATGGCCATGTCCTCAATTTTATCAAATTTTGGAGGGTTCATGGGATAGACGTCATCTTCCTTAACTGTAATAGACTGTGGAATAAAAGTAAATCATACTTCACAAAGGCACAGGTTGCTATAAAATGGTTGTAACATAGTTAAACTGAAATGAATGCTTAATAAGTATAAGGCATGTAATCACATTGACATTATTATTGAGATCCTGTTGAACTCTTCAGTATTCTTGACTTTAAAAATATGCAGCCTGAAACCCTCACTACATATTATTCATTTTACAGTATTGCTTTAAAAATAAAAATTTTTATATTTGCAGCTGGACATTCACTCTGTAATAAATCCGATAACATCCTATAATACAAGTCAGTCTAATTCTGCCTCACCAAATTTTACATATCCTAAGCAGTGGTAGATAAAGAACTGTTATTCTAATCAGTTTTCTTTTCACTTACTTTTCCATCTAGAGTTTCGACAGTGGCTTTGCCACCCTCTTTACTCTTTAAAGTGCCCTTGAGGTACATCTCTTTGGGCTCAGCTACATAGACTGCTGTTTTGGCATCAAAAGGTTTGTTCTGGGCTTCAATCCTCTCTCTTTCTGGTTTCCGGAGGTAGATGGCCGCCGGGCCAAAACACTCCATCTCTCCATCCCCCATGGTGGCCTTTTACTGTGAAAGTCAAGTCATATATTTTTCACAGAATTTCTTTATGTAGCTAAAAATGCATACATCTGTTAGCAGAAAAATACTAGCACTAAAAATAACTGCAATACACCAAGAAGTATTGTTATTTGGGAAATCATACCTTGTTTGATGCCCAGTGAAGAAAATGGCAGGCTAAAAGAACTGACAGATTGCGAGTACAAAAGAGAACGATTGATTACTAAGTCATTTTTCTGTGAAAATTAATTCCTGGTCAAATTAATAATAAGTACTATCACATAATTCTGAAAACTGTACATTTACAGTTGATTCAGGCTAAAAGTAAACTGACTCACCTTTGCAGGGTGCTTGGTGGAGCCTCAGTGCTGATGGGAGCCTCTTATATAGCCCTGTTATTGTTTACCCAGGATAACGGCCATGCTATATTTGGTCATGTGTTTTTCTTGATGTGCTATATTCTTCCATAAGTGGCAACATGGTCCTAGTGACAACCTTAGTGGCATCATTCCCACAGTAACCACACACTCATGTATCTCATGTATCTCCTTCTACCTCCTTCTTGTCCTCTGTAATAGGGATCTTTCTATTTCTATCCCCTTTTACTATTAAACAAAGCATTTTATTTGTAATTCATGTTTTAAATAACAAAGCAGGACTTTGTGAAAGTACAATCATTTCTTTATGCTTCATCAGTTAGAAATTAGTTAAGATTCTATTAACCCTGACTCATTTCCATTAACCCTAACATTGAGCTTATAAAATCAGGCAAGTGCTGGAAGGCAGATACCATGTGTTTGTTTTTTTGTTGTTGTTTTGTATAATGATAATATTTTTTATCATCTACACTTAGATTCTATTCTTCAGTCACTAGGATGAGTTCTTTTTAATTCTGTTTGGCACAGAAGACAAACCTAGATCCGATTTGGTGAAGGACTGATGTCAGTGGTGTTCTGTTTCAGAGTCCCTAAAAGCATGTCGTTTCAAAAATAAATAAATTACCATGTTTATTGAATGGTAATAATAAAATTACACTTTATTATTATAAAGCGTATTATAGTGTGAGAAAATGTAGGACCATGTTTATGCCACTTCACCATGTGCGATCACATAAGGAAACTTAAGGTGTTCTTTAAAAAAATCCTTCTGATATCCATTTGTCATTTTAAATCTGCTAAAGTGGCTAATGCCAACTGCTTAAAAAAGAAAAATATATGTTCCTTAATTCTATTGATTCAGTCTGCACTTGGCTCTTTGGTTTCTAGATCTTGAATGTTGTTTCTGAAACATCGTAATAACCTCAGACATTACAGAGGTTTCATAAACTCTACTGAAAATTCTCCCTTGCTTTCCTTTGGGGGGAAAAAAGGACCTACAGCCCAATGCCAGATGGGCTGAACTCCAGTATTCCACTGGCAGATGCTTACTGAGCAGGGAAATTATCAAAGGGTGTTGGAAGTGATAACTTGGATTCATAAAATATAATTGTGAAACACAATATGTTAGCACAATGTTCATATTAGGAATAAATACAGATATAGAAACTAGCTCAGCATCAGGAGTATGCCTCCAGAATTTTAATCTACTTTTGAAAGCAGTATAAAACACTAGTCGTACCACGTATGAGTTTTTCAGTTGCTCAAAAGGTGCAGTCACCGAAGTAAGTATCTTTGTTCATTTTAGAACTCTCTTCTGTGATAAATGTGGATTTTACCGTTGAATGATTTTAGAGGAAGTCCCCATTTCAGAAATGGCTCCAAAAACTTAGATGACCGCTGGGTCATATACAATGTTTTTCTCACAGAACTCACTGAAGAACTGATTTTAAATTGAATATCAGAACACACTTTTCTTGGTATGTTCTAAAAATACGACTAATGTGACTATTGAATGAGTATCATGTTAAGTTTTGTTAATTGAAATTGGTTTGCCTTGTGTTTACTTGTTATAGTTAAGAATCAATATGCAGTTGGATAGCTTGGAGACAAAATATTATATATATATATATATATATATATATATATATATATATATATATATATATATATATATATATATATATATATAATATTTATGCCATTGTTGAACACTGCTGAAAGCCTTTTGTTAATAATGTCTCTCCAATAAATATATTTGTTCAACATATTCTCTTTTAGTGGTCAGATCTTCCCACAATGCACTGTGTTGGCACTGTTTTGTCTTTCCTTAATGAGAACTTTAAGCATTGAAATGCAGTGACTCATTGGGCTACAAATGGCTGTTATAAATGTCTTCTATAATCTTCGCATGCACAAAAGTCATCTTATGAATTCTGCAGCTGTGACCAACTCAGCAGTAGGACACAGCACAACGGCTTAAGGTAGGTCTATATTGATACTAACGCTAATACTAATATATTGATACTTTTCTGTTTTTACTTGTATAGTTTAACAATGCCATTTTGTTTTGTTGTGCTTTTTTGCTACATCCATTGAAAGATAGTGGATACAAAAAATGTTATTGATGCATGCTTGCCTATTAGTTATATTTAATATTAAACACATACAACCCCAGTTCCCAAAAAAGTTGATATGCTGTGTAAAATATAAATAAAAACAGAATGCAATGATTTGCAAATCTCATAAACCCATATTCTATTCACAATAGGAGATATGTTTAAACTGAGGAAATGTACCATTCTCAAGGAAAAAATAGGGTAATTTTGGATTTGATGGCAGCAACACATCTCAAAAAAGTTGGGACAGGGCCATGTTTACTACTGTGTAGCATCCTCTTTTCTTTTAACAAGTCTGTATACGTCTGGGAACTGAGGAGACCAGTTGCTGGAGTTTTGGGAGAGGAATGTTGTCCCATTCGTGTCTAATACAGGATTCTAGCTGTGCCTTCCAGCATTGATGGTGCCTTTCCAGATGTGCAAGCTGCCCCTTCCATAGGCACCAATGCACCCCCATACCATCAGACTTGCAGGCTTTTGAACTGAGCGCTGATAACAAGCCAGATGGCCCCTCTTCTCTTTAGTCCAGAGGACGTGGCGTCCATGGTTTCCAAAAAGAATTTAAAATTTTGATTTGTCTGACCACAGAACAGTTTGCTGCAGTCCATTTTAAATGAGCTTTGGCCCAAAGAAGACGGCGGCGTTTCTGGATCATGTTCACATATGGCTTCTTCTTTGCATGGTAGAGTTTTAACCTGTATTTGTGGATGGCATGGTGAACTGTTTTCACAGACAATGAGTTCTGGAGGTGTTTCTGAGCCCATGCAGTGATTTCCCTTACAGAATCATGCCTGTTGTTAATGCAGTGCCGCCTGAAGTCCCGAAGATCACGCGCATGCAATATTGATTTTCACCCTTGTCCCTTGCGCAAAGAGATTTCTCCAGATTCTCGGTATCTTTTGATGATATTATGTACTGTAGATGATGAGATATTCAAAGTCTTCACAATTTTACGTTGAGGAACATTATTCTGAAATTCTGAAGACGCAGTTTTTTGCAGATTGACTTCAGAATTTCACAGGGGTGCCCTCTAGTGGTCCATGAAGGAATAACCCTTGGGGGCCATGACAGCATATCATCAAAAGATACAGAGAATCTGGAGAAATCTCTGTGCCCATCTTTACTTCTGAGAGACTCTGCCTCTCTAAGATACTCTTTTTATACCCAATCATGTTACTGATCTGTTGCCAATTAACCTAATTAGTTGCAGAATGTTCCTCCACCTGTTTCTTTTTAGCAACACTTACTTTTCCAGCCTTTTGTTGCCCCCATCCCAACTTTTTTGAGATGTGGTGTGGCCATAAGATTCAAAATTACCTTATTTTTTTCTTAACATGTACATTTCCTCAGTTTAAACATTTGATATGTTCTATTGTGAATAAAATATGGGAATGCAAATCATTGCATTCTGTTTTTATTTACATTTTACACAGTGTTCCAACTTTTTTGGAATTGGGGTTGTAGATAACACCATAAATAACACTTTTGAAATGGTAAATATTGTCCTGTTCTTCAGGTATTGTACATCAGAGTTTGATGCTTGCATCATATAATATATAAAAAAATGCTTTTTTCTGTGCACGGTCTTTAAAATTCTATGTTAACTTCTATGCTGTCTTTACGTTAAGTGTCTATTAACAATGTTACATATTCATTTTTGTTTAAATATTAATGTTTATTCCATTCATGACTATAAATAAATCCAGAATGGGAAACATGAATGAAAACCCTCATAATTAATTCACAGAGGAAAGGCTGACTGCTTGGCGCCGCAACATTTACATCCATTGACCCGAATACAGCTGATTATCAACATTTACTAGTAATTCATGTTTATAAACAAATGTTTAGTCATGGATGAAATTAACGTTTATGCAGTTATTCATTATTTAGTTAACATTTAACCAAACCAAACACATATTCATAAACTATTGAATTATGGTTTATTAATGGTGCTGTTCATAACTATTCGTGTTAATAGTAAATATAGTACATAATGCTGGTTAAGAGAACCGTCATTTCTTGAATTAAGGCAAGATTATATTAAATAAAACATGTTTATATGGATTGATGTGGACCTAATTTTAGTCATTAATGGATTAAACATTAGTTAATGCAGGTTATTCTGTAGTTAACGTTCAAACAAATATCAGTTAATACCAATGTTCATTACCTTGCTAGCATTATTTATGGTGTGTATAATGTTACACTGTAATCTATCATTGTTTATTGGGATAAGAATAGAAGGCTATTCTTTATTTATTACCTGACAACACTAGTCACTAGCAAATATTTGTACTAGTATGGTTTGGACAACCTGTGTTAACTTACAATGTTGGTCATGTAGATGCTTTTACTTGTCAGGTTCTGTAATACTAAACACTATCTGTAATACCTCCCATAAGTGTGGAGTTAAAGGGGGCACAATTAAAATCAGATGAACTTTTTTAGCGTTTTGTAGTCTCCATATTTGGTAAGCACATGTAAGGGGTCAAACAGTATCTGCTCGCAATAAGTATGTTGGGCCTTAAATCTACTATTTTTATTTGCATCATCAATGAACTTAACGTAAGCCAGTTCTAGAGGCTGCCGTTCATGCCTTATAGGTCATTATAGTACTGCTATAATGTGTTCATGTTTAGGAAACAAGTTTGAGTCACAATCGATGCTTTTCTGTTTTAAATGTTTTATTGTTTATGTAACATCTAGCTTTCCCCTGACTATGCTTTTGCCTGACTTTGGTACTGATGAGAGTTGTGTGGTATGGCTTTGATAAGTCATGTCTTGAATGTTATGTGTTGAACAGTGCACCTACTGGTGCATGTGTCTGGATGATGGTGTATTACAAAAGAATGTGGCACAAAATATAATTAAGGATATCATTCACACCTTTCTCTTCATTGTCCATTTCAGTCCCTATCTAAATTTGTCTGCTTTAGTGATTTTTTTTTGTTTAGGTAAACAAGATGCGAGGACTTAAATGTATTTGGCGCAAATTTATTTATTTCATTTATGCATGGACATGAACAAGAAACATATTATATGGTTGCTTGTTGGTGCCTGTTGATGTTGGTCTTAATCTTTTATTCAGCCACATCTTTGATCTAAAACACATTATTATAAAACTTTAAAATATGTACTAGGTTTTTGTTTGAAAAAAAATTCTGCAATTGAAATAAAATTTCTTTATAAAATAGAACATACCTTTCCAACATCTCTGCTCTTGACTCTCAGCTTGTTGACCTGGGACTCAGCAATGTCAGCACGCTCCTGAGCTTCCTCCATCTCGTGCTGCACTTTCCTGTACCTGGACAGGTGAGTGTTGGCCTGCTCCTCCTGTGAGAGTGATGGACATCATCACAGTTAGTGCTGGTAATACGGAGTATATTTGTATTCAGGCACATAGTGAATGTAGGGTGTAGTTAATCCTATAGGAAACTTACAGCATCCTCAGCCTGCCTCTTGTAGGCCTTCACTTTCAGCTGCAGTTTGTCCACAAGGTCCTGCAGTCTACTCACATTCTTCTTGTCCTCCTCAGTCTGAAGAGATTGACCTTAATTTAGATTTTATTTTACTTGCATTTATGTAACCTATATGTGCATAAGTTCATGTAATACCTGGTAGGTGAGCTCTTTCACTCGTCTTTCATATTTGCGGACACCTTTAATAGATTCAGCACTACGTCTCTGCTCAGCCTCAACTTCACTTTCCAGCTCACGCACCTAGAAGAGACGTTTTGTTTTATGAATGTAGGTTAGAGAACAAAGCATCCTTTGAATAAACGCATTGGATATTTCTTTTCACAGTACAATGAGTTCAACATACCCTAGATTCCAGTTTCTGGAGCTGCTTCTTTCCACCCTTCATGGCGAGACTCTCAGCCTCATCCAGACGGTGCTGTAGATCTTTGACAGTAATCTCAAGGTTTTTCTTCATCCTCTCCAGGTGAGCACTGGTGTCCTGCTCCTTCTTCAGCTCTTCTGCCATCATGGCAGCCTAGTATATGTGTCATGGAAGTGTCAGGTTTGCTTTTCATGCATTTGTAAAGGACAGTAGGGCAAAATCTATGTTCTTGAACACTCACATCTGTGATGGCCTTCTTGGCTTTCTCTTCAGCATTTCTGGCCTCCTGGACAGTGTCTTCGACCTCACCATGTATTTGAACCAGGTCAGCCTCAAGCTTCTTCTTGGTGTTTATTAGACTAGTATTCTGTTGTAACGACACATGAAGACCATTATGATGATTTCCCAAGTGATGTAGAATGGACAGCAAAGTTCTATGTTGTAACAGCTAACCTGAGAGTGCAGCAGCGTCACTCGTTCACTGACATCAATCAGCTCCTGTTCAGCCACTTTGCGGCCTCTCTCTGTCTGTTCTAGTGCAGTTCTAAGTTCCTCAATCTCTGCCAGCATCAGGTTATTCCTGCGCTCCACCATGGCCACCTGCTCCTTCATGTCTTCTTGTCCTCTGACAGCCTCATCAAGGTGCAGTTGGGTGTCCTGGTGTAAATGGAATAGTTGTTAATTGATGCCTCAAGATAGATAACTTTTAACCATTGAACAAATAATGGAGCTGTACCTTGAGCTGTCCTTGGACATTCCTGAGCTGTTTCTGTGCCTCAGCAGCCTGGCGGTTGGCATGGCTCAGCTGAATCTCCATTTCATTGAGATCCCCCTCCATCTTCTTCTTGACCCTTAAAGCATCATTTCTGCTCCTGATTTCAGCGTCCAGAGTGGTCTGCATGGACTCAATCACCCTCTGGCTGTTTCGCTTGATCTGTTCCATCTCTTCGTCCTTCTCAGCAAGCTTCCTGTCTATTTCACTTTTCACTTGTGTGAGCTCTAGTTGAATACGAATGATCTTGGATTCCTCATGTTCAAGTGTGCCCTAAAGAATTATGTTGGATATTAAGCAATTTGGTACCAACCCATTCTCATCTTTCGATATGGGGAGTTCATGCACAGTCTTACCTCAGCTTCCTCAAGAGCAGTCTGAATTTCTGATTTCTCAGTTTCCACTTTCTTCTTTGCCTTGTCCAGCTCATGAATGGTCTTTCCACTCTCGCCAACCTGTTCAGTCAGGTCAGAGATCTCCTCTGTATGGGAAGAAAAATATTTACTCAAATTTGCTTAGTTTAATGTAACATTCCAGTATTTCAGTGTGAATGAAAACGCGTAGTTATATTTAGGTAACGTACGCTGAAGATTCTTGTTTTCTCTCTTCAGTGTCTCGAGATGGTCAAGAACTTCCTCATATGAGTTCTTCATCTTAAAGAGCTCAGTGCTGAGAGAGCGAGCCTCTTTCTGAGCTCCCTCTAGTTCAGCCTGGCTTTCTTCATACTTCTGCTTCCATTCTGCCAAGACCTAAATAACGCGGGAATCGATCAACATAGTTTTATTCATAGTAATAAATCAACATAGCTTCATATATTTTCAGGTGAGAAATATTTGACCTTATCAAAGTTCCTCTGCTTTTTGTCAAGGTTGGCCGCTAATGCATTGGCTCTTTCAACGTCGATCATGAGGTCCTCCACTTCATTTTGCAGTCTCTGCTTGGTCTTCTCCAGAGAAGCACATTTGGAGTTCACAGCTTCAGTGGATTCCTCTGCCTCTTGTAGACGCTGAGCAAGCTTTTTCCTGTTAAAAGTATCTAAGATCTTTAGTTTATGTTTGGTTATGTAAATATTCTTATATATACAGTATTGTGCAAAAGTTTTAGGCAGTTGTGCAAATATGCTGTAAAGTAAGAATGCTTTCAAAAATAGACATGTTAAGAGTTTATATGTATCAGTTAACGGAATACAAAGTGAGTGAACAGAAGAAAAATCTAAATCAAATCAGTATTTGGTGTAGGCATATAGTCAGGTGTATGATTAAACAATTATACCAAACAGGTGCTAATGATCATCAATTCAATATGTGGGTTCAATCATTAACTGAAACAGAAACAGCTGTGTAGGAGGAATAAAACTGGGTGAGGAACAGCCAAACTAAGCTAACAAGGTGAGGTTGCTGAAGACAGTTTACTGTCAAAAGACATACACCATGACAAGACTGAGCACAGCAACAAGGCAGAAGGTAGTTATACTGCATCAGCAAGGTCTCTCCCAGGCAGAAATTTCAAGGCAGACAGGGGTTTCCATATGTGCTGTCCAAGCACTTTTGAAGAAGCACAAAGAAACGAGCAATGTTGAGGACCGTAGATGCAGTGCTCGGCCAAGGAAACTTACTACACCAGATGAAAGACACATCAGGCTTACTTCCCTTCTCAATCGGAAGATGTCTAGCAGTGCCATCAGCTCAGACCGGGTAGAAACCAGTGGGACCCTGGTAAACCCCTCTACTGTCCGGAGAAGTCTGGTCAGAAGTGGCCTTCATGGAAGACTTGCGGCTTAAATGCCATACCTCCAACTTGGAAACAGGCCAAGCGACTCAACTGTGCATGAAAACACCGGAACTGGGTTGCAGAAAAATGGCAGCAGTGAAGCATAGTGGAGGTTGCTTGCAAGTTTGGGGCTGCATTGTTGCAAATGGAGTTGGGGATTTGGTCAGAATTAATGGTCTCCTCAATGCTGAGAAGTACAGGCAGATATTTATCCATCATGCAATACCATCAGGGAGGCATCTGACTGGCCCAAAATTTATTCTGCAGCATGACAATGACCCCAAATATACAGCTAAAGTCATTAAGAACTAGCATAAAGAAGATGGTATGGCCCCCACAGAACCCAGATCTCAACATCATCGAGTCTGTCTGGGATTACATGAAGAGAGAGAAGCAACTGAGGCTGCCTAAATCCACAGAAGAACTGTGGTTAGTGATCCAAGTGGTTTAGGCCAACCTACCTGCCCAGTTCCTTCAAAAACTGTGTGCAAGTGTACCTAGAAGAATTGATGGTGTTTTGAAGGCAAAAGGTGGTCACAACAAATATTGATTTGATGTAGATTTTTCTTCTGTTCACTCGCTTTGCATTTTGTTAATTGATAAATATAAACTATTAACATGTCTATGTTTGAAAGCATTCTTACTTTACAGCATTTTTTCACAACTGCCTAAAACTTTTGCACAGTATCTTTTATATATATATATATATATATATATATATATATATATATATATATATATATATATATATATATATATATATATATATATATATAGTATTTTTTTTTGTATTATAATTTTATTTACTTGGCCTCCTCAAGCTCATCGATACGCTGGATGGCATCAGTCTCATATTTGGTTCTCCACTGAGCCACCTCACTGTTGGCCTTGGACATTGCACGCTGAAGCTCAGACTTGGCCTCCTGCTCTTCCTCAAACTGCTCTCTGAGCAGATCACAGTCATGACGGGCTGATTGGACAGCATGGGCCAGGGAGTTCTTGGCCTGTAAGCAAACAATAAAATTAGTTACATCTGTTCTTGTTAATGTGTTCCTACTAATGTATTTGCATGCTATTTGCAAAATATATTTGTCAGATTTACATAAAACTATCCATGTTCTACCTTGACTTCCTCCTCAGTGTGTCTTTTGAGCTCCTCAATCTGCTGTGTGTAAGCTTGTTTTCCCCTGGTCAGCTGTGAAAGAAGTGCTTCTTTCTCGTCTAACTGGCGGCTAAATTCACCTTAAATGTGATTGGACAGATTGGTACCAAACTCAAACATGTAGTTGCAGCATTTTCTAGTATATTATTTAATTTACCATTCTCAGTCTGCAGGCGTGCTTTTTGTGTGCTGATGTCATTCAGTTGACGAACATGTTCATCATTCTTAGCCTTGAGTTCACTCAGCTGGTCCTCTAGGGTGCGGCACATCTTTTCTAGGTTAGCCTGGAAAGAGAACCATGTGTATATAATACAAATATTTGAGTGAAGCAGAACATGCCCTTTCTGTCTGTGTGTATAGATTAAAATTTAATTTGACTCAAAATCTTAAGACACTTAAGGTTTTTAATTACTTTAACTATATAAATTTTCTCGTTATGTTAAATACCTTTGCTTTGGCAACAGCCTCCATGTTACTGGAGAGGTCATCTATCTCCATTTTATATTCACTCTTTTCCTTCTCCAGCTTCTGTTTGACACGCTGAAGGTTGTCGATCTGCTCTCCAAGTTCAGCAACACTGTCAGCTTGTTTCTTGCGCAGTGCAGCAGCTGTGGCTTCATGCTGCAGAGTGGACTCTTCCAGATCACGACGCATTCTCTGGAACTCGGCCTCGCGCTTCTTGTTCATCTCGATCTGAGCAGCGGTGGCACCTCCAGCTTCCTCGAGCCTCTCACTGATCTCCTCAAGCTCTCTGGAGAGATCAGCTCTCTGCTTCTCAACTTTAGCACGAGCTGCACGCTCAGCCTCAGTTTCTTCCTCCAGCTCCTCAGTGCGAGCCTAAGATACAAAAAAAACCCCAAAACTGTCTAGTCCGAATGAGTGGACTTATTTGCACAGTTTTCTGTCAAGATATTTCACATGACACTGTTACCTGGAGTTCTTTGATCTTCTTTTGAAGTTGAGCACTCAGTGTCTGCTCATCTTCAATCCTGCTCAGAAGTTGACTTATTTCAAAGTCCTTCCTGTTTTGGTGAATCAGGAAATACAAAGAAAAGGTAAATATTTTATCCATATTTATAGTTTATTTAATTTCTTCCAGACCCACTCACTTCTTGATCTTTTCATCAGACTGTTGCTTGTCGTTCTCCAGGTCCATTATGGACTCTTGGGCCAGTTTCAGGTCACCCTCAAGCTTCCTCTTGGCTCTCTCAAGGTCCATACGGAGTTTCTTCTCTTGTTCCAGAGAACCTTCAAGCTGTGTATGTGGGAAATGTTACATTTACGA
This sequence comes from Cranoglanis bouderius, assembly GCA_023630585.1. Lineage (NCBI taxonomy): Eukaryota > Metazoa > Chordata > Actinopteri > Siluriformes > Cranoglanididae > Cranoglanis > Cranoglanis bouderius. The sequence continues at coordinate 19,136,653 of CM042558.1, forward strand.
CTGACAGTCCATCACACATTTATGAAGTATTTCACATAAATTGGTTACTAAAGTCTTACGTCATCGACTTGTTGCTCAAGCTTTGTCTTTGATTTGGTCAGAGTGTTGACTTTGTCTTCCTCTGCCTGGAGATCATCCAGAGTCTGCTGGTGTGCCTCTTGGAGGGCTTTTTTCTCCTTAGTGAGCTTGGCAATGCTCTCATCCTGAGATGTCATCTCCTCAGTGAGGTTTTTGACCTGTGCAAAAGAGTAACTTTTGTTATATAGTTTATTAAGTAATAGGCTTTACCTTTACCTGCATGTTAAGTGTAGAAGATATGCGCTGTATTATATCTAATAGGTATATTTTAAAATCACTTGTTAATACCACTCAGATCCACAACAATGATGAACTTGTAAAATGTAGTTATAGTCACAATCTGGATTTTAGTTGCTGAATCTACACAGGTATGGCATATAGCATCTGTTAATTTACAGTGCACTGCAACACACAAACCTTGTTCTCAGTGGCATGTTTCTCCTTTTCCACTTTGGCCAAAGTGAGCTCCAAATCATCAATGTCCTTCTTCAGCTCAGAGCACTCATCCTCCAGTTTCCTCTTCTTTGCAGTCAGCTCGGCATTGATTTCCTCCTCATCCTCCAGTCTCTCATTTGTCTCTTTGAGTTTAGCTTCAAGCTGGATCTTGTTCTTGATGAGCCCCTCACACCTTTCCTCAGCATCAGAAAGGTTTTCTGATTCCTGTTGATTCAGATGTTTTATTATCATGATTTATTTTTTTCTATTCTACAGAGACATACTAACTAGACTTTAAAAACTTACAGCTGATACTTGGAGTTGCAGGTCATTTTTCTCCTGTAGCAGAGACACCATCTTCTCCTCAAGCTCTTTCTTCCTGGCCAGCGCCTTTGCCAAGTCCGCCTTCATTTTATCAAAGTTCTCCTTCATGGCAGCCATTTCCTTCTCAGTCTCTGCAGTCTTGAGAAGAGGCTTGATCTTGAAGTACAGCTTCATCCATGGCCAGTGTTTCACATTCATGAATGAGCGGACGTTGTATTGAATAGTGAAGATTGATTCTCTGTTAAAGAGAGATATTGCAGTTGTTGTGATTCAGTTATTGTGACCATAAATAATATTTGTAGTTGATAAAATTCAAGTTGATCCAGTTAAGTTCCATAAGGATTCAATTTGTATTATATTGACATAAATATACCTCCTCTCCATCATCTCAATAAACTCTCTTCTCATAAGGAAACCACGGCACAATGCTTGAGTCATGGTAACCAGAGTGGCTAGTTTATCATCTCGCATCTCCTCAAGGGTACCCAGCAGACCGGCTTTGAAGAACACCTACCACAAAAATGTGAAAAACTATTGCATTTACAAGATTTTTTATTATTTTTTTTAAACATACTGAAAGACAGTATTTTAGTTGTATTGTCTGTCCCCCATACCCCCCCATTACTGTAATTTTTAGAGGCATGCTCATGAAAACAGAAACACCGTGTACCTTGGTGTGTCCAAACTTGTACTGAGTATGATCAACATCAATAGAGCTCAAGAGTTTCTCTGAAGCTTTTTTGTTGTCGATGAACTGTCCTTCGGGGATGACACTGGCATTCAAGACTTTGTATCTGTTTTCAAATTTGCAAATTAATTAACATAGATAAAAACTTTTGGCAGAACCTTTACAAATGTTGAAATGGAGAAGCTAAATAAATGACCTTTGTTTGAAGTCAGCATAGAGGATTCTGCTGGGGAATCCTTTTCTGCAGATTCTGATACCCTCCAGCACACCATTACACCTCAACTGGTGGATGACCAGGAAGTTCTCCATCAGACCTAGGGTGTCCAGTGTAGTGGTACAATATTTAGCAAAACGTCTTACAGTCAGAGACATTCATAGGTATGTTGTGTATTTACTAATAAAAATGTAAGAAAATAATACCCACCTGGAGTCTTGGACTCATTTGGAATCAAGCAACGCACGAAGTGAGGGTGAGTGCTCCTCAAGTTGGTCATAAGTTTGCCCAAGTTCTCCTGTGAGTTTTAGATTTAGGATTTTGTTAGATAGTTTTGCTGGCTGCATTTTATGCATATAACTATTTTTACTATTCAAAGTGGTTCAGTAAGTATGTTTATATGAAACCTAACAATAATAATACACAAAGTAAATGTTACAGATATTACAACATTTAAAATATGATAAAATGTTTTGTGAGGATGTATGGAGGTCAGCTGGGCAGCCAACTAATACTTTGAAGCAGAATAATGAGGGCTTCTTAAAAACACAAGCAAAGAAATTATAAACTGTGGTATCATAATTCCTCATTCGTGCAATATTTGTCTTGCATCTGTCTTGTATGTATCTTTCTTGTGCAACACTTGTCTCTTTAGTAACACTTACTTTTCCAGCCTTTTGTTGCCCCCCTCCCAGACGTATTGCGGCCATCAAATTCAAAATTACCTTATTTTTTTTTCTTAAAATGGTACATTTCCTCAGTTTAAATATTTGATATATTTTCTGTGTTCTATTGTGAATAACATATGGGTTTATGAGATTTGCAAATCATTGCATTCTGTTTTTATTTACATTTTACACAGCGTCCCAACTTTTTTGGAATCGGGGTTGTACTTTGGCACGGTATTGTTTCGCACTGTATTTTGTAGTGCTTGTATTTGTTATTGTCGTTTGTATTAGTGTTTTCCCCTAATTGTAACTTCTGTAATTTTTGTAAATTTGTAGCTTTAGTGGCATTGGCATGAGAAGTCACCAACAGAATTTCATTGTGTCTAACAGACAACATGTGACGTGCATGTATTTCTGGTTACTAAATGTAAAATGTAGAATCTGCGAGTGGAATGCATTCACTCAACCACTGCATGTTAACAGATTCTTTTAAATTGTTCTCACCCTGAACAAAGCAGACACAGTCTGGAAGGAACCACCCTTCTTCTTTCCTTTCTTTCCGCCACCATCAGCTGTTGACAAGTTAAACATAATCAGTCATTGTTTTTCTTATCTTATTATACTCTTACTTTCTCAGTCCAAAAGCATCTTAACTACTGAAAGTAAAAAGTCGGATTTTCATCTTATTCTGTGCTTGTATAATGAAAACTTTTAACCTTATCAGTGTTAATCTTACCCTCGGCACCAGCATGGGCTACATACAGGAGGCACAGCAGTTTGTTTGCTGACTTCTGGTACAGCTGCACAACAGAGTCATTCAGTGGATCCTTGTTCTTGTCCAACCAGCCGGAAATGTTGTAGTCTACAGTGCCGGCGTAGTGCACCAGGGAGAAATGGGCCTCAGCTTTACCTTTGGCAGGCTTTGGCTTCTGAAAGACAGCAGTTTTTCCAAGGTGCTGGTCATAAAGCTTGTTCTTGAAGGTCATGTCTGAAGCCTTGGGGAACATGCACTCCTCTTCAAGGATGGAGAAGATGCCCATTGGCTGTTGGTGACAGACTTTTCATGAGTTATCACTGCATTATTAGTTTTAGTATTTTGTAGATAACGTTGATAGTATTACTGACACCACAATAACTTACCTTCTCAATGAGCTCAATGCAGGCAGCCAAGTCCATACCGAAGTCAATGAACTCCCATTCAATACCTTCTTTCTTGTACTCCTCTTGTTCCAGCACGAACATGTGGTGGTTGAAAAACTGTTGCAGTTTCTCATTTGTGAAGTTAATGCAGAGCTGCTCCAAGCTGTTGAACTGTTACAGCAGATCAATACATTAGACATTGCCAAAGTATTGTAAAAACCAACGGAACACGCATGGAGAAAAACATTATTATTTACATCAAAGATCTCAAATCCAGCGATGTCCAGCACACCAATGTAGAACTCTCTTTGGTGCTTTGTGGCCAACATCTCATTGATACGCACAACCATCCACAAGAACATTTTCTCATAGATGGACTTGCAGAGGGCACTGACGGAGTTGTTCACCTGAAAATATTATACATTGAGTTTTAGTCATTTGGGGATGAATCAAACCTTAATTCTCTCTTCTGATAGTAAATGACACGTTACCTGAGGTACAGTCTGGCCTTTGGTCACAAACTCATTTCCAACCTTGACTCTGGGGCAGCACAAAGCTTTCAGCATGTCAGCTGAGTTCAGGCCCAGAAGGTAGGCGATTTTATCAGCAACTGAAGTCAAGAAAGCCATGTTATTCATTAATGATTCAGGTTATTTGTTTTAAAAAAATCTTGTGAATATTTTTAAATGTACCCTCAGTGCCATCAGGCTCAGCCTGCTCCTCCCTCTGCTTCTGCTTGAACTTCATGTTTCCATGATGCATCACAGCACCGGTCAGCTTGAAGATGTTAAATTTCTCATCAGCGCTGAAGCCGAGGATGTCAATGGCCGTCTATGGTTGGAAGTAGTAGAAGGAGATATTTAGAAATGGTTGCGTTCTTTAGTTGTTTAAAAGTTTAGAAAAATCTACTTACATCTGTGGCAATGAATTCCTCCACATCATCGATGCTCTTGACTGTGATTTCACCCTGACTAATCAGTGGATAGTCGTAGGGGTTGGTGGTGATGAGGAGTGCCTCTGTGTTGGGCAAACACAAAAAAAAAAGTAATTAAATAATTAATCAAGTGGTTCATTCACACATTCAATCTGCTGAATTTTATAGCTAATGTAAAAAGACCCAGGAGCGTTATGGCTTTGAATATATCATACCAAGCAGCTCTGGTTTGTGTCCAGTCATGAGCTGGTAGAAAATGTGGTAGCTTCTCTCAGCAGACAGCTGGAAAGTGACTCTTGACTTTTCCAGCAGATCTGTTAATGGTTTTGGAATGCATTTATTAATTCATTTACAGAAAGATGTTCTTAATGGGTTCATTTCAAATTCACAATATAACATCTAAGATTCAGTTGTTCCATACAGGTGTGTGGATAATCCTGGTCATCTGATTCAAATGCAGATTTCTACACAAATGTGTAGTCATGCTTATATGCATATGCACATCAACCAGTTGACACAGGAAATTCACACAGCTGCATACAAGAATTAATGAAACTTACAAGTTTCAATATCAGCTGAGGCCAGCTTGCCAGTTTGCCCAAAATGAATTCTGATGAATTTACCCTAAAAGGTAAAAGTACTGCAGATTACAGCAATGTAGTTTTATGTTTTTAATTTATGCTCATTGTGTTTTATGGACGGTTACAAGAGCTAATGTGTATGCTTACAAAACGAGAGGAGTTGTCATTCCTCACGGTCTTGGCATTACCATAAGCCTCCAGCAGGGGGTTGGCTGCAATAATTTGGTCTTCCAGTGACCCCTAGCAACAGTAGCAGATGTTTATAACATAAATTTGAGAAATACACTAATAGATGCTGCATGTAGTGAAACAATTCACTTACCTGCATTTTGCCAGGCTCTACCTTCTTCTGTCCAACCACGGCGATTGTCGCAAAGTACTGAATGACACGTTTTGTGTTCACAGTCTTTCCTGCACCAGATTCTCCACTGGGGGTAGAAAGAATAAACAGATGCCTGTATATTAGAACCCAGATACAGTTGTTTAATAATTAATCACAGACATTAGTAAGTCTTAAGCAGTTTCACACTTTATGAAGGTAACTCTTTTGATTTGGTCAAACTCTGTATGTATGAAATATTTATAAACGAAGGTGTTGGGTGAGAAATAGCATCTTTAGCCAGTGCAACTTGATATTGCAGGCAGCATGGTCTAAAGAAAATTTGAGTGATTAGTTTGATAATACATTATTTGTTAGTGATAATTTGTAAGAGGAGAGTACTTATGTAAGTGAATGTTTATGTTAATGTACTTACGTGATCAAGATGGACTGATTTTCACGATCTAAAGAAATGAGAATTATTTCAGATAATGTATCATTCATGTCTCAGATTAAATTTTCAATTCATTAACAGATTCAATTTTGCACACTTTGTGTAAAGCATACTGAATTAAATTAATTAACCTGTTAATACTAATTCTATGTAAATACTAAATACTAGTCGGACAATTTCATACCAGTGAGCATGAACTGATAGGCGTTATCAGAGATGGAGAAGATGTGAGGTGGGGCTTCAACTCTCTTTTTGCCTCTGTATCCAGCAACAACACCTGAGTCGTACACTGGGAGCCACTTGTAGGGGTTCACAGTGACGCAGAACAACCCTGAGTAGGTCTGAAGTGTCAGGAACAATTTTATTGAGTTTATTAACGTTGGTTCTCTTTTCTTTATTTTTAACAATTGCACAATTCATTGCTAAACTTACGTAGATCATCCATGCTGCGTAACGCTCTTTGAGGTTATATAGCACAGTAGCTTCATTGAGGTGGGTCATCATGGCCATGTCCTCAATTTTATCATATTTTGGAGGGTTCATGGGATAGACATCATCTTCTTTAACTGTAATAGACTGTGGAATAAAAGTAAATCATACTTCACAAAGGCACAGGTTGCTATAAAATGGTTGTAACATAGTTAAACTGAAATGAATGCTTAATAAATATAAGGCATGTGATCACATTGACATTATTATTAAGATCCTGTTGAACTCTTCAATATTCTTGACTTTAAAAATATGCAGCCTGAAACCCTCACTACATATTATTCATTTTACTGTATTGCTTTAAAAATAAAAAAAAAATTATATTTGCAGCTGGACATTCACTCTGTAATAAATCCGATAACATCCTATAATACAAGTCAGCCTAAGTCTGCCTCACCAAATTTTACATATCCTAAGCAGTGGTAGATAAAGAACTGTTATTCTAATCAGTTTTCTTTTCACTTACTTTTCCATCTAGAGTTTCGACAGTGGCTTTGACACCCTCTTTACTCTTTAAAGTGCCCTTGACATACATCTCTTTGGGCTCAGCTACATAGACTGCTGTTTTGGCATCAAAAGGTTTGTTCTGGGCTTCAATCCTCTCTCTTTCTGGTTTCCGGAGGTAGATGGCCGCCGGGCCAAAACACTCCATCTCTCCATCCCCCATGGTGGCCTTTTACTGTGAAAGTCGTCATATATTTTTCACATAATTACATTATATAGCTAAAAATACATACAGTACTGTGCAAAAGTTTTAGGCACATGCAAATAAATGTTGTAGAGCAGAGATGCCTTCAAAATAATGAAATTAAATGTTTCTACATAAAAATTACCTTAAAGAGCAGTAAACAGTAGTAAATGAAACAAAGTCAATATGTGGTGTGACAAAAAAATAAAAATAGTAGTCTCCGGTACAATGAGTGCAGTTTTATAAGGAAATGAGCTGGTAAGTTTTATTGAGCATCTTGCAGAACCAGCCACAGTTCTTCTGGAGACTTTGACTTTCGCACTCGCTTCTTATTTTTGCAGCGAAACCCAGCAGCCTTCATTGTGTTTTTTTTTTTTTTTTTATCTGAAAAGTGTCTCTTACATAATATGCTGCTTTCTTTAATGACATACAAACATTTTTCTGTAACATTTCATTTTGTGCTAGAAGACTAATGTTTGGGAAACTAAAATGTTTTTTGTACTGACTTGATCATGTGGAATAAAAAATAAAATTTTATAAAATAAAAAATCTATAGCAAAGTTTGTACTTAAAAAATAGGGTGCATAAGACTTTTACACAGTACTGTACATCTGTTAGCAGAAAAATACTAGCACTAAAAATAACTGCAGTACACCAAGAAGTATAGTTATTTGGGAAATCATACCTTGTTTGATGCTCAGTGAAGAAAATGGCAGGCTAAAAGAACTGACAGATTGTGAGTACAAAAGAGAATGATTGATTACTACGTCATTTTTCTGTGAAAATTAATTCCTAATCAAATGAATAATTCTGAAAACTGTACATTTACAGTTGATTCAGGCTAAAAGTAAACTGACTCACCTTTGCAGGGTGCTTGGTGGAGCCTCAGTGCTTGGTGGGAGCCTCTTATATAGCCCTGTTATTGTTTACCCAGGATAACGGTCATGCTATATTTGGTCATGTGTTTTTCTTGATGTCCTGTATTTTTCCACAAGTGTCAACATGGTCCTAGTGACAACCTTAGTGGCATCATTCCCACAGTAACCACACACTCATGTATCTCATGTATCTCCTTCTTGTCCTCTGTAATAAGGACCTTTCTATTTCTACCTCCTTTTACTATTAAACAAAGCATTTTATTTGTAATTCATGTTTTAAATAAAAAAGCAGGACATTGTGAAAATACAATCATTTCTTTATGATTCATCAGTTAGAAATTAGTTAAGATTCTATTAACCCTGACTCGTTTCCATTAACCTTGACCTTGAGAGTATAAAATCAGGCAAGTGCTGGAAGGCGGATACCATCTGTCTGTTATTTTTTGTTGTTGTTTTGTATAATGATACTATTTTTATCACCTACACTTAGATTCCATTCTTCAGTCACAAGGATGAGTTCTTTTTAATTCTGTTTGGCACAGAAGACAAACCTAGATCCGATTTGGTGAAGGACTGATGTCAGTGGTGTTCTGTTTCAGAGTCCCTAAAAGCATGTCGTTTCAAAAATAAATAAATTACCATGTTTATTGAATGGTAATAATAAAATTACACTTTATTATTATAAAGCGTATTATAGTGTGAGAAAATGTAGGACCATGTTTATGCCACTTCACCATGTGCGATCACATAAGGAAACTTAAGTTGTTCTTTAAAAAAAATCCTTCTGATATCCATTTGTCATTTTAAATCTGCTAAAGTGGCTAATGCCAACTGCTTAAAAAAAGTAAAATATATGTTCCTTAATTCTATTGATTCAGTCTGCACTTGGCTCTTTGGTTTCTAGATCTTGAATGTTGTTTCTGAAACATCGTAATAACCTCAGACATTACAGAGGTTTCATAAACTCTACTGAAAATTCTCCCTTGCTTTCCTTTGGGGGGAAAAAGGACCTACAACCCAATGCCAGATGGGCTGAACTCCAGTATTCCACTGGCAGATGCTTACTGAGCAGGGAAATTATCAAAGGGTGTTGGAAGTGATAACTTGGATTCATAAAATATAATTGTGAAACACAATATGTTAGCACAATGTTCTTATTAGGAATAAATACAGATATAGAAACTAGCTCAGCATCAGGAGTATGCCTCCAGAATTTTAATCTACTTTTGAAAGCAGTATAAAACACTTGTTGTACCACGTATGAGTTTTTCAGTTGCTCAAAAGGTGCAGTCACCGAAGTAAGTATCTTTGTTCATTTTAGAACTCTCTTCTGTGATAAATGTGGTTTTTACCCTTGAATGATTTTAGAGGAAGTCCCCATTTCAGAAATGGCTCCAAAAACCTAGATGACTGCTGGGTCATATACAATGTTTTTCTCACAGAACTCACTGAAGAACTGATTTTAAATTGAATATCAGAACACACTTTTCTCGGTATGTTCTAAAAATTTGTGTAATATTTAAGAGCTTTGTTTTGTGTTAAGAATATTATAAAAATCATGTGGTGTTGGATTGTTCTTGTTCTTATTGTTCTGAAGGTACATCATGGACAACACAGTAATATTAACAAACGTTTATTGTGTTTTGTCATAAGACCTTGAATGAGTATCATGTTAAGTGATGCTTAACATGATAAGGGTGCTGAGTTCATGTTAAGTTTTATTAATTTGTGTCTGATTCAACTAAAATTTGTTTGCCTTGTGTTTACTGTTTATAGTGAAGAATAAGTATGCTGATGTATCTATTGCTTGCAGACAAAACCCTAATATATATATAATATTTATGCCAGTGTTGAACACTGCTAAAAGCCTTTTGTTAATAATGTCTCTCCAATAAATGTTTGTTCAGCATATTCTCTTTTATTGGTCAGATCTTCCCACATGGCACTGTGTTGGCACTGTTTTGTCTTTCCTTAATGAGAACTTCAGGCATTGAAGTGCAGTGACTCATTGGGCTACAAATGACTTATAAATGTCTTCCATAATCTTCACATGCACAAAAAGTCATCTTATGAATTGGGCAGTTGTGAACAACTCAACAGTAGGACTCAGCACAACGGCTTAAGGTAGGACTATATTGATACTAATGCTTTTCTGTTTTTACTTGTATAGTTTAACAACGCCAGTTTGTTTTGTTGTGCTTTTTTGCTACAGCCATTGAAAGATGGTGGATACAAAAAAGTTATTGATGCATGCTTGCTTATTAGTTATATTTAATATTAAACAGACAGATAAATAATAATTGAAATGGTAAATATTGTCCCGTTCTTCAGGTATTGTACATCTTAGTATTATACAACTCCAATTCTGAAAAAGTTGGAACAGTATGGAAAATGCTAATAAAAACAAAGAGGACTGATTTGTAAATGTATTTTGACTTGTATTTAAACAAAAATATGTATAAAGACAAGGTATTTGATGTTTTACCTAATCAAGATAAACGCTTATTTTGAAATTGATGCATGTAACATGTTCCAAAAATGTTGGGACAGGGGCAATTTAGGACTAATAGCGATGTGTCAAGTTGAAATAAGAAGGTGATGTGAAACAGATGAGGCAATCGTCTAATCATAGTATATAAGGAGCCTCCAAGAAAAAGGCCTAGTGCTTCAAGAGCAAGGATGGGTCGAGGCTCACCAATCTGCCAACATATTCGTCAGCGAATAATCCAACACTTTGAGAACAACATTCCCCAAATCGATAGGATTTTGGGCATTTCACCTTCTACAGTGCACAATATGATTAAAAGATTCAAGGAATCCAGTCAAATCCGTAAAGGGCAAGGCCGAAGACCACCTGAATGCATGTGATCTCTGATCCCTCAGACCTCACTGTCTTAAAAACCGTCATGAGTCTGTAATGGATATCCTGACATGGGCTCGGGCATACTTTGGGAAACCTTTGTCAGTCAACACCATTCGCCGCCTCATCCACAGATGCAAGTTAAGACTTTACTATGCAAAGCAGAAGCCGTACATCAACACTGTCCAGAAGTGCCACCGGGCCAAAGAGGAAAAGGACCATCCAAGCTGTTGTGAAATGAAGACGGACACAGTTTTTGTTTTATCCAGCTGTATTTACTCAGTGCAACTTATAACATCCAAGTGAAAGATATAACACCAACATGTCAGAAAAAAAATAAAAAAACAGAATCAATGAGTTGGAAAAAGGATAACCCCCCTCCTAAAAATGACTTGTAAACTCAATAAGGTGTAGTTAATCACCTTCTCAATGGCACACAAAGCCATTTGACTTTCAACTGTGATCAGCTGTGGTCATTTTGATTAGCTCAGCAGGAAAGGAATGCAGGAATTTATGACATAGAGTGTCATTGTGTGCATGTGACAACAATATCACAAATTCTCCACAAATGTGGCTTGTATGGGAGGGTTGCAAGAAAAAAAAGCCACCCACGACTGAGCTTTGCCAAAACACACCTTGAAGATTCTGAGGCCACATGGAAAAAGGTGTTATGGTCAGATGAGACTAAAATTGAATTATTTGGCCTCAACACCAAACGATATGTCTGGCGGAAATCCAATACAGCTCACCATCCAAATAACACCATTCCTACAGTAAAGCATGGAGGTGGTAATATCCTGTTATGGGGGTGTTTCTCTGCAGCAGTGACTGGAGCACTTGTCAGGATAGAAGGAAAATGGATGGGGCAAAATACCGTCAAATTCTTGAGGAAAATCTGCTGTCCTCTGCCAGAAAGTTGTCAATGGGAAGAAGGTTTACCTTCCAACATGACAATGACCCAAAGCACACAGCAAAACTGACCACACAGTGGTTGAAGGAGAAAAAGGTGGATGTCCTTGCATGGCCTAGTCAGAGCCCAGACTTAAACCCCATTGAAAATCTGTGGAATGCCTTGAAGACTGCAGTCCACAAACGGTCACCATCAAATTTAACTCAACTTGAGCAGTTCTGCAAAGAAGAGTGGGCAAATATTGCAAAGTCTAGATGTACAAAGTTAGTAGAGACATATCCCAACAGACTAAAGGCTGTAATTAAAAAATTAAGGCAAATTAAAACAAGGGGGTGATCCTTTTTCCAACTCAGTGATTGATTTTTTTTTTTTTTATTTAAAAAAAAAAAAAAAAAATTCAGACATGTTGGTGTTATATCTTTCACTTGGATGTTATAAGTTGCACTTCTAAGGTGGATGATTCTTTTTTATACCCAATGTATGTACACATTTTGGAGCAACATATGCTGCCATCCAGAGCAGGACAACGCCAAACCACATTCTGCCCGGATTATAAGCGAATGGTTGCGTAAGCAGAGAGTGTGGGTGCTAGCATGGCCTGCCTGCTGTCCTGACCTGTCTTAGATTGAGAATGTGTGGCACATTATGAAGCGCAAAATAATGCAACGAAGGCATCGTACAGTTGCGCAGCTGGAGAAATGCATAATGGATGAATGGGTGAAAATTCTGCTTGCTAAACTTAACCAACTGGTGTCTTCAGTCCCAAATGCTTAATAAGTGTTATTAAAAGAAAAGGTGATGTTACACAGCGGTAAACAGTCGACTGTCCCAACTTTTTTGGAGTGTGTTGCAGTAATCAGATTTGAAATGAGTGTATATTTTCAAAAATAAATTAAATTCACAAAGTAAAATATCAATTAATGTGTTAATAATGTGTTTTCAGTATAGTACATGGTGAATTGAATTTTCAAATGACTCTCTTTGTTTTGTTTTTTTGCATTTTCCATACTGTCCCATCTTTTTCGGTATTGGGGTACGATATTGTACATCTTAATACTGTACATCAGAGTTTGATGATTGCATCATATAATATTGTAGGGCTAAAATATGTTGAGGGTTAATTACTTAGCCCACTGCTCTCCTATAACCAAAGACGGAAATGGGTGCAGTCGAAGGTGAATGCGTGTTTTAGTTTATGATTTAAATATATGACTCCATTTAATTAATTATTCTAAGAGATATTAAAATTACAATCTCTATCATTAAATGTATCTTGACATTGGATTATCCTATTTAACCCTTTACTTATATTGTGCTCGTTCATTCGGCTTCCATGTCGTTCAGAGTCTCGCGACGGCCATGTATGCGGATCTCACGGTCACAAACTCGCCAGTCTTGGTCATTAGACAATATAATTGACTAATACTATTTAGATGGCTGCCTAGCTTGTCCTTTTTCTAAAAAGTACTTTCTTTAGTCCCCATAGATCTATACACGCTTAATTAGGAGAACATTATCTCTAGTCAGAGGTCATGATCACTACTATCAGAACAAGTCAACCAATTTTACTTCTCTATAATAGTAGCTTTGTATAATCATACCATGGTTTCCCATGTACACTTAACTAGAATAATATTAGAATAATCAGAGGTTAAGGCCCACCCTATTTAGATCGGTCAATCAACACTATTTTGTTCTAAACAGAAATTCCTTTTAGCCTTTACAGTCTAAATACACTTTAAAGCCAAGTTGTTAGCCTGGACTCTAAAATCTCAGTTGGCATGCCCCAATGCCCCACCTAAACCCGAATTTTAGGCTGAACTAACCTGGTCGCAGATTTGCGGTAACATGGACTTAATGTAATCTACTAGAGACAATAATTTCAGGGTAGATCAGAAAAAATTCAAACAGCAATTTATTAACCAGGTAATTTCAATAATAATTCTTAATCCAATTCAAAAGATAACAAGCAGTGGTCAATAACATAAAACATCACATAAAAATACAACAAGATAATTAGATATGTTTACCTGGCAATGAAACTACACACAGCAATTGTGCAGGATATCTGTCTACAGATTCCCTGAATCTTTGGCCAGCTCTCCCTAAATCCCCAGATACTCTGTAGGTCCGCCAAATGGTTTTGTTTGTGATTATAATTGGAATTTGGGCCCACTATCCAGAGGGTCATTTGGCATTTGCTTGGATGTCTGTGGAAGGATGTATCTTATTTACATACAGGAGGTGATTTCTGTGAGGGACCTGGGGAGGGTATGCCTTGAACGGCATGCAATATTTTTCTACATTTCTAGATCTTAATAGTGATTTGAACTGTTGCTGAGGGAATGACACACCATCTTTCCACTGAGACCTTTTGAATGATACTAAACATGTATGGTCAATTTCTTATTCACATTAAACATACCATCTATTGCATATAGACCTTGGTGATCTCAACAGAGAGAGAGAGAGAAGGGTGTAATGTAGAAGATCAATATTGAGGTGTAATCTTCCAGGGTGATGTGCTATCTTGGATGAAAATGCTAATTCTGTGGGAGAGAGTTCAAATGTTAATTTTCGTAAGAGTCTTTTGTTCTCAGAGAGCAGTTCTCTCCAGGTTCAGACATCTTGGCACCAGCCTTACAATATATAGAAACTGCTTTTTATAATATGATTTTTTTTTTCAGTGCACAGACTTTAAAGACATCTACGCTGTCTTTAAGTGTCAACAATGTTACATATTCATTTTTGTTTAAATATTAAACACTTGCATTAATCAATGTTTATTCCATTCATGACTATAAATAAATCCAGAATGGCAAACATGAATGAAAACCCTCAGTAATATATTCTTGGTGGTTAATTCACAGAGGAAAGGCTGACTGCTTGGCGCTGCAACATTTACATCCATTGACCTGAATACAGCTGATTATCAACATTTACTAATAATTCATGTTTATAAGCAAATGTTTAGTCATGGATGAAATTAACGTTTATGCAGTTATTCATTATTTAACCAAACCAAACACATATTCATAAACTATTGAATTATGGTTTATTAATGGTGCTGTTCATAGCTATTCATGTTAATAGTAAATACAGTAAATAATGCTGGTTAAGAGAACCATCATTTCTTGAATTAACCCAAGAATATATTAAATAAAATATGTTTATATGGATTGATGTGGACCTAATTTTAGTCATTAATGGATTAAACATTAGTTAATGCAGGTTATTCTGTAGTTAACGTTCAAACAAATATCAGTTAATACCAATTAGGGGTGGGCGGTATGACCAAAAATCTATTTCACAGAATGAGTCATTTTATTTCATGGTAACGATATATATCGCGTAAAAATATAGTCATTCTGGTAAATCAACTGTAAATCAATTGTATGCTTTGACATCGTTTAATTTTAAGATGATAAAACAGGTTACTTGTGCTACCGCTGCTAGCGGAAACATTCGGGTGACAAAGTTTGCAAATAACATTTTTCTACTCTTTGGCAGATTTTGTAAAACTGAACCACGTCCATACCACCGATGTCATGCCTCTTTTCATAACAAGTTCCTCCTCCTGCTCAGGATTGGTTTGTGGGACTTCTTCACCAACGTGCTTATCTTTCTCCATGTTTTTCCTCTCACAACTACTCTTATGTACATCTTCTCGATCGTTCTCACGTGCAGGAGTGCTACACACAAAGTTAACCACGCCCAGTTATTTACATTTCGCGGTATACACGGAATAGAAAAATCTGTAACGGTAGACATTTTATTTTGCGGTAACGGTATATACCGTCATACCGCCCAGCCCTAATACCAATGTTCATTACCTTGCTAGCATTATTTATGGTGTATTAATGTTAATGTTAAATGCTAATGTATTCTTTATTTTTTACCTGACAACACTAGTCATGCAAATATTTGTACTAGTATGGTTTGGACAACCTGTGTTAACTAACAATGTTGGTCATGTAGATGCTTTTACTTGTCAGGTTCTGTAATACTAAACACTATCTGTAATACCTCCCATAAGTGTGGAGTTAAAGGGGGCACAATTAAAATCAGATGAACTTTTTTAGCGTTTTGTAGTCTCCATATTTGGTAAGCGCATGTAAGGGGTCAAACAGTATCTGCTCGCAATAAGCAATAAGTATGTTGGGCCTTACATCTACTATTTTTATTTGCATCATCAGTGAACTTAATGTAAGCCAGTTCTAGAGGCTGCCGTTCATGCCTTATAGGTCATTATAGTACTGCTATAATGTGTTCATGTTTAGGAAACAAGTTTGAGTCACAATCGTTGCTTTTCTGTTTTAAATGTTTTATTGTTTATGTAACATCTAGCTTTCCCCTGACTATGCTTTTGCCTGACTTTGGTACTGATGAGAGTTGTGTGGTATGGCTTTGATAAGTCATGTCTTGAATGTTATGTGTTGAACAGTGCACCTACTGGTGCATGCGTCTGGATGATGGTGTATTACAAAAGAATGTGGCACAAAATATAATTAAGGATATCATTCACACCTTTCTCTTCATTGTCCATTTCAGTCCCTATCTAAATTTGTCTGCTTTAGTGATTTTTTTTTTTTCAGGTAAACAAGATGCGAGGACTTAAATGTATTTGATGCAAATTTATTTATTTCGTTTATACATGGACATGAACAAGAAACATATTATATGGTTGCTTGTTGGTGCCCGGTGATGTTGGTCTTCATCTTTTATTCAGCCACCTCTTTGATCTAAAAAGTTATACACATTATTATAAAACTTTAAAATGTGTACTAGGTTTTTGTTTTAAAATAATTCTACAATTGAAATAAAATATTAAATAGAAAAAATATAAAATAGAACATACCTTTCCAACATCTCTGCTCTTGACTCTCAGCTTGTTGACCTGGGACTCAGCAATGTCAGCACGCTCCTGAGCTTCCTCCATCTCGTGCTGCACTTTCCTGTACCTGGACAGGTGAGTGTTGGCCTGCTCCTCCTGTGAGAGTGATGGACATCATCACAGTTAGTGCTGGTAATATGGAGTATATCTGTATACAGGCACATAGTGAATGTAGGGTGTAGTTAATCCTATAGGAAACTTACAGCATCCTCAGCCTGCCTCTTGTAGGCCTTCACTTTCAGCTGCAGTTTGTCCACAAGGTCCTGCAGTCTACTCACATTCTTCTTGTCCTCCTCAGTCTGAAGAGATTGACCTTAATTTAGATTTTATTTTACTTGCAGTTATATAATCTATATGTGCTTAAGTACATGTAATACCTGGTAGGTGAGCTCTTTCACTCGTCTTTCATATTTGCGGACACCTTTAATAGATTCAGCACTACGTCTCTGCTCAGCCTCAACTTCACTTTCCAGCTCACGCACCTAGAAGAGACGTTTTGTTTTATGAATGTGTGTTAGAGAACAAAGCATCCTTTGAATAAACGCATTGGATATTTCTTTTCACAGTACAATGAGTTCAACATACCCTAGCTTCCAGTTTCTGGAGCTGCTTCTTTCCACCCTTCATGGCGAGACTCTCAGCCTCATCCAGACGGTGCTGTAGATCTTTGATAGTGATCTCAAGGTTTTTCTTCATCCTCTCCAGGTGAGCACTTGTGTCCTGCTCCTTCTTCAGCTCTTCTGCCATCATGGCAGCCTAGTATATGTGTCATGGAAGTGTCAGGTTTACTTTTCATGCATTTGTAAAGGACACTGGGGCAAAATCTATGTTCTTGAACACTCACATCTGTGATGGCCTTCTTGGCTTTCTCTTCAGCATTTCTGGCCTCCTGGACAGTGTCTTCCACCTCACCTTGTATTTGAACCAGGTCAGCCTCAAGCTTCTTCTTGGTGTTTATTAGACTAGTATTCTGTTGTAACGACACATGAAGACCATTATGATGATTTCCCAAGCGATGTAGAATGGACAGCAAAGTTCTATGTTGTAACAGCTAACCTGAGAGTGCAGCAGCGTCACTCGTTCACTGACATCAACCAGCTCCTGTTCAGCCACTTTGCGGCCTCTCTCTGTCTGTTCCAGTGCAGTTCTAAGTTCCTCAATCTCTGTCAGCATGAGGCTATTCCTGCGCTCCACCATGGCCACCTGCTCCTTCATGTCTTCTTGTCCTCTGACAGCTTCATCAAGGTGCAGTTGGGCATCCTGATGTAAATTGAATAGTTGTGAATTGATGCCTTAGATAGATAACTTTTAACCATTGAAGAAAAAATAATGGAGCTGTACCTTGAGCTGTCCTTGGACATTCCTGAGCTGTTTCTGTGCCTCAGCAGCCTGGCGGTTGGCATGGCTCAGCTGAATCTCCATTTCATTGAGATCTCCCTCCATCTTCTTCTTGACCCTTAAAGCATCATTTCTGCTCCTAACCTCAGCGTCCAGAGTGGTCTGCATGGACTCAATCACCCTCTGGCTGTTTCTCTTGATCTGCTCCATCTCTTCGTCTTTCTCAGCAAGCTTCCTGTCTATTTCACTTTTCACTTGTGTGAGCTCTAGTTGAATACGAATGATCTTGGCTTCCTCATGCTCAAGTGTGCCCTAAAGAATTATGTTGGATATTAAGCAATTTGGTACCAACCCATTCTCATCTTTCGATATGGGGAGTTCATGTAAAGTTTTACCTCAGCTTCCTCAAGAGCAGTCTGGATTTCTGATTTCTCAGTTTCCACTGTCTTCTTTGCCTTCTCTAGCTCATGAATGGTCTTTCCAGTCTCTCCAATCTGTTCAGTCAAGTCAGAGATCTCCTCTGAGGGGAAGAAAGATCCAGTTGAATGTCTTTCTATATATCTGTACACTAATTCCAAGTATTTTACTGTAGCTCTAAAAGAAAATAAGTGTGGTTATATTTGAGTTTCATACGTTGCAGATTCTTGTTTTCTCTCTTCAAGGTCTCGAGGTGGTCCAGAGCTTCCTCGTATGAGTTCTTCATCTTAAAGAGTTCAGTGCTAAGAGATCGAGCCTCTTTCTGAGCTCCTTCCAGTTCAGCCTGGCCTTCTTCATATTTCTGCTTCCATTCTGCCAAGACCTGAAAATGTGGAGGACAGTTACATGCTATGCTAACTTTAGAAAATCAACATTGCCTAGTAGACCATGTTCAGCTGACAGATGCTAGACCTTATCAAAGTTCCTCTGCTTCTTGTCAAGATTGGCAGCCACACTGTTGGCTCTCTCAACATCGATCATGAGGTCCTCCACTTCACCCAGCAGTCTCTGTTTAGTCTTCTCCAGAGAAGCACACTTGGAGTTCACAGCTTCAATAGATTCCTCTGCGTCTTGTAGACGCTGAGCAAGCTTTTTCCTGTAAGAAGTATCTAAGATCTTTAGTTTCATATATTTGTATATATAAAAGTATTTTTCGTGTTATAATTTCATTTACTTGGCCTCCTCCAGCTCCTCGGTACGCTGGATGGCATCAGTCTCATATTTGGTTCTCCACTGAGCCACCTCACTGTTGGCCTTGGACATTGCACGCTGAAGCTCAGCCTTGGCCTCCTGCTCTTCCTCAAACTGCTCTCTGAGCAGATCACAGTCATGACGGGCTGATTGGACAGCATGGGCCAGAGCATTCTTGGCCTGTAAGCAAACAATAATATTAGTTAAATCAATTCTTGTTAATGTGTTCCTACTGGGGTATTTACAGACTATATGCAAAATATATTTGTCAGATTTACATAAAACTATCCATGTTCTACCTTGACTTCCTCCTCAATGTGTCTTTTGAGTTCCTCAATCTGCTGTGTGAAAGCTAGTTTTCCCCTGGTCAGCTGCGAAACAAGTGCTTCTTTCTCCTCTAGCTGACGGCTAAATTCACCTTAAATATGATTGTAAATTATGTTACCAGAATTGATCATGTGATTACAGAATTTTCTGGTTTATTATGATTTAATTTACCATTCTCAGTCTGCAGGCGTGCTTTTTGTGTGCTGATGTCATTCAGTTGACGAACATGTTCATCATTCTTAGCCTTGAGTTCACTCAGCTGGTCCTCTAGGGTGCGGCACATCTTTTCTAGGTTACCCTGGAAAGAGAACCATGTGTATAAAATGCAAACATTGTAGCCAAAACATGAACTTGGTTATGCTGTGTGTGGGTAAATAGTGTGAAAATTAATTGTAATTCATCTCTCCAGTTAGTTGTTTATTTAAATCCAGTGGTTTTTCATTATATGGATTGTACAGTATTTATTGAATTTTCTTATTTCCAGTTCCTGCTTTTGTATCTTAATGCCAATTGTAAATACCTTTGATTTTGCCACAGCCTCCATGTTACTGGAGAGGTCATCTATCTCCATTTTATATTCACTCTTTTCCTTCTCCAGCTTCTGTTTGACACGCTGAAGGTTGTCGATCTGCTCTCCAAGCTCAGCAACACTGTCAGCTTGTTTCTTGCGGAGTGCAGAAGCTGTGGCTTCATGCTGCAGAGTGGACTCTTCCAGATCACGACGCATTTTCTGGAACTCGGCCTCGCGCTTCTTGTTCATCTCGATCTGAGCAGCGGTGGCACCTCCAGCTTCCTCGAGCCTCTCACTGATCTCCTCAAGTTCCCTGGAGAGATCAGCTCTCTGCTTCTCAACTTTAGCACGAGCTGCACGCTCAGCCTCAATTTCCTCCTCCAGCTCTTCAATGCGAGCCTGAAAGTTCGGTTTTCATAACTTAGACATTCTAATTTTAGAGTACAATCTAAATTTGACTATTTCTCGCAGATGAAGTACCTGAAGCTCTTTAATCTTCTTCTGAAGCTGGGCACCCATAGACTGTTCATCTTCTATCTTACTCAGTAGCTGGCTTATTTCAAAGTCCTTCCTGTGTGGCAAAAATGACAGATGTAGTTAATAGTTTTTTTTGTTTTGTTTTTTTAAAAAAAAGATTTCAGTGAAGTTTGATTTTTTATTTGTATTATGAATTGTATACTTCTTGATCTTCTCATCAGACTGCTGCTTCTCATTCTCCAGGTCCATTATTGACTCCTGGGCCAGTTTCAGGTCACCTTCAAGCTTTCTCTTGGCTCTCTCAAGGTCCATACGCAGCTTCTTCTCTTGTTCCAGTGAACCTTCAAGCTAAAGTTTATAGAACACCATATTAAATCACCTGACTATGATGACTGCTAAACCTTTTCATTAATTTAAATACTGTACAGATATTTACATCGTCAACTTGTTGCTCAAGTTTGGTCTTTGATTTGGTCAGAGTGTTGACTTTGTCTTCCTCTGCCTGGAGATCATCCAGAGTCTGCTGGTGTGCCTCTTGGAGGGCTTTTTTCTCCTTACTGAGCTTGGCAATGCTTTCATCCTGAGAGGCCATCTCCTCAGTGAGGTTCTTGACCTGTGCAAAAGAGTAACTTTTGTTATATAGTTTTTTAAGTAGTAAGATTTACCTTTACCTGCATGTTAAATGTAGAAGATATGCGCTGTATTATATCTAATATGTATATTTTAAATCTCAGTTACTACTCCTTCACTTGTTACCACTCAGATCCACAATAATGATGAATGTGAAAAATGTATCCATTGTCACGATCTGGATTTTAGTAGCTGAATCCACACAGGTATGGTGTAGAGCATCCGTTAATTTACAGTGCATTGCAAACACAAACCTTGTTCTCAGTGGCATGTTTCTCCTTTTCCACTTTGGCCAAAGTGAGCTCCAAATCATCAATGTCCTTCTTCAGCTCAGAGCACTCATCCTCCAGTTTCCTCTTCTTTGCAGTCAGCTCGGCATTGATTTCCTCCTCATCCTCCAGTCTCTCATTTGTCTCTTTGAGTTTAGCTTCAAGCTGGATCTTGTTCTTGATGAGCCCCTCACACCTTTCCTCAGCATCAGAAAGGTTTTCTGATTCCTGTTGATTCAGATGGCTTATTATCATGATTTATTTTTTTCTATTCTACAGAGACATACCAACAAGTCTTTAAAAACTTACAGCTGATACTTGGAGTTGCAGGTCATTTTTCTCCTGTATCAGAGACACCATCTTCTCCTCAAGCTCTTTCTTCCTGGCCAGTGCCTTTGCCAAGTCCTCCTTCATTTTATCAAAGTTCTCCTTCATGGCAGCCATTTCCTTCTCAGTCTCTGCACTCTTGAGAAGAGGCTTGATCTTAAAGTACAGCTTCATCCATGGCCAGTGTTTCACATTCATGAATGAGCGGATGTTGTATTGGATGGAATAGATGGATTCCCTGGAATTTGAGTTAAATTCCATTATCAAAGGTGTGTTTTTTTTTTTACGTATGTATAATTTACTGTGAAGTTAAATTACATGTGGTATTTGTATTTCTTTGTTTTTAATGAAATTGAATATACCTCCTCTCCATCATTTTGACAAACTCCCTTCGCATGAGGTAGCCACGGCACAAAGCCTGAGTCATGGTCACCAGATTTGCTAGTTTATCATCTCGCATCTCCTCAAGGGTGCCCAGCAGACCGGCTTTGAAGAACACCTATCAAGATTAGATATGGAACTATAAAGCTACATAGATCACGTTTATTGGATATTCACATTTTTTAAATATATGAGATTATAATTAATTAAATTATTCTAATAAATTATTTCAGATCATGCAAAAAAACAAAACAAAAAACTTGTTCACTCAAATTTCTGGTAAAGTTCTAAAACTGTGTTGAAAAGTAATCATAATCCTGTTAAAATCCTTTCTGAATTACAAGTCGTTCTTCATTTGTGTTTTATTCTGTATTAAACCGTGTTCTTAAAAATCAGATTTCATGGGTACCTTGGTGTGTCCAAACTTATACTGGGTGTGGTCGACATCAATAGACCCCAAGAGTTTCTCTGAAGCTTTCTTGTTGTCAATGAATTGGCCTTCTGGGATGACACTGGCATTCAAAACTTTATACCTGAATAGGTAAAAAAAATAAAAATAGGTACAACAATGAAATAATTGATTCTTAATATCTGTAAAATATCACAAATGTTTAAATGCTGGGACTAAATAAATGACCTCTGCTTGAAGTCACCATAGAGGATTCTGCTGGGAAATCCCTTTCTGCAGATTCTGATACCCTCCAGCACACCATTACACCTCAACTGGTGGATGACCAGGAAGTTCTCCATGAGACCTAGGGTGTCCAGTGTAGTGGTACAATATTTAGCAAAACGTCTTACAGTCAGAGACATTCATAGGTATGTTGTGTTTTAACTAATAAAAATGTAAGAAAATAAGAAGAATACCCACCAGGAGTCTTGGACTCGTTTGGAATCAAGCAACGCACAAAGTGAGGGTGAGTGCTCCTCAAGTTGGTCATCAGCTTGCCCAAGTTCTCCTGTGAGTTTTACATTTAGCAGTTTAGGAATGATAATAATAATAATAATAATAATAATAATGATAATAATAATAGCCTGTACAGACCTACTGAATAATGAGGGCTTCTTAAAAACAAGCAGAGGAATTGTGAACTCTGGTTTACAATTCCTCTGTGAGTGGAATGCATTTACTCAACCTTTGCATGTTAACATAGTTTCTGTTAAATTGTTCTCACCCTGAACAGAGCAGACACAGTCTGGAAGGAACCACCCTTCTTCTTGCCTTTCTTTCCACCACCACTCTCAGCTGTTGACAAGTTAAACATAATCAGTCATTGTTTTTCTTATCTTATTATACTCTTACTTTCTCAGTCCAGAAGCTTCTTAATTACTGAAAGTAAAAAGTCAGATTATCAGCTTATTCTGTGCTTGTATAATGAAAATTATTAACCTTATCAATGTTAATCTTACCATCGGCACCGGCATGGGCTGCATACAGGTGGCACAGCAGTTTGTTTGCTGACTTCTGGTACAGCTGCACAACAGAGTCATTCAGTGGATCCTTGTTCTTGTCCAACCAGCCAGAAATGTTGTAGTCCACAGTGCCGGCGTAGTGCACCAGGGAGAAGTGGGCCTCAACTTTACCTTTGGCAGGCTTTGGCTTCTGGAAGCAGGCACATTTTCCAAGGTGCTGGTCATAAAGCTTGTTCTTGAAGGTCGTGTCTGAAGCCTTGGGGAACATGCACTCCTCTTCAAGGATGGAGAAGATGCCCATTGGCTGTTGGTGACAGACTTTTCATGAGTTATCACTGCATTATTAGTTTTAGTTTTTTGTAAATAACGTTGATAGTATTACTGACACCACAATAACTTACCTTCTCAATGAGCTCAATGCAAGCAGCCAAGTCCATACCGAAGTCAATGAACTCCCATTCAATACCTTCTTTCTTGTACTCCTCTTGTTCCAGCACGAACATGTGGTGGTTGAAAAACTGTTGCAGTTTCTCATTTGTGAAGTTAATGCAGAGCTGCTCCAAGCTGTTGAACTGTTACAGCAGATCAATACATTAGACATTGCCAAAGTATTGTAAAAACCAACGGAACACGCATGGAGAAAAACATTATTATTTACATCAAAGATCTCAAATCCAGCGATGTCCAGCACACCAATGTAGAACTGTCTTTGTTGCTTTGTGTCCAGCATCTCATTGATACGCACAACCATCCACAAGAACATTTTCTCATAGACGGACTTGGAAAGGGCACTGACCGAGTTGTTCACCTGAAAATATTATACATTGAGTTTTAGTCATTTGGGGATGAATCAAACCTTAATTCTCTCTTCTGATAGTAAATGACACGTTACCTGAGGTACAGTCTGGCCTTTGGTCACAAACTCATTTCCGACCTTGACTCTGGGGTAGCACAAAGCTTTCAGTATGTCAGCTGAGTTCAGTCCCATGAGGTAGGAGATTTTATCAGCAACTGAAGTCAAGAAAGCCATGTTATTCATTAATGATTCAGGTTATTTTTTCTAAAAAAAAATCTTGTGAATATTTTTAAATGTACCCTCAGTGCCATCAGGCTCAGCCTGCTCCTCCCTCTGCTTCTGCTTGAACTTCATGTTTCCATGATGCATCACAGCACCGGTCAGCTTGTAGATGCTAATTTTCTCATCAGCGCTGAAGCCGAGGATGTCAATGGCCGTCTGTGGTGGGAAGTAGTAGAAGGAGACATTTAGAAATAGTTGCATTCTTTAATTGTTTAAAAGTTTAGAAAAATCTACTTACATCTGTGGCAATGAATTCCTCCACATCATCGATGCTCTTGACTGTGATTTCACCCTGACTAATCAGTGGATAGTCGTAGGGGTTGGTGGTGATGAGCAGTGCCTCTGTGTTGGGCAAACAGTTCATTAAAAATCATTAATTAAATAATTAATCAAGTGGTTCATTCACACATTCAATCTGCTGAATTTTATAACTAATGTAAAAAGACCCAGCAGCATTATGGCTTTGAATATATCATACCAAGGAGCTCTGGTTTGTGTCCAGTCATGAGCTGGTAGAAAATGTGGTAGCTTCTCTCAGCAGACAGCTGGAAAGTGACTCTTGACTTTTCCAGCAGATCTGTTAATGGTTTTGGAATGCATTTATTAATTCATTTACAGAAAGATGTTCTTAATGGGTTCATTTCAAATTCACAATATAACATCTAAGATTCAGTTGTTCCATACAGGTGTGAGGATAATCCTGGTCATCTGATTCAAATGCAGATTTCTACACAAATGTGTAGTCATGCTTATATGCATATGCACATCAACCAGTTGACACAGGAAATTCACACAGCTGCATACAAGAATTAATGAAACTTACAAGTTTCAATATCAGCTGAGGCCAGCTTGCCAGTTTGCCCAAAATGAATTCTGATGAATTTACCCTAAAAGGTAAAAGTATTGCAGATTACAGCAATGTAGTTTTATGTTTTTAATTTATGCTCATTGTGTTTTATGAAAAGTTACAAGAGCTAATGTATATGCTTACAAAACGAGAGGAGTTGTCATTCCTCACGGTCTTGGCATTACCGTAAGCCTCCAGCAGAGGGTTGGCTGCAATAATTTGGTCTTCCAGTGACCCCTAGCAACAGTAGCAGATGTTTATAACATAAATTTGAGAAATACACTAATAGATGCTGCATGTAGTGAAACAATTCACTTACCTGCATTTTGCCAGGCTCTACCTTCTTCTGTCCAACCACGGCGATTGTCGCAAAGTACTGAATGACACGTTTTGTGTTCACAGTCTTTCCTGCACCAGATTCTCCACTGGGGGGTGAAATGAATAAACAAATGCCTGTACGTTATAAAACAAAATGTGCCTCAGCACTTCCAATCCATATTGTATAGTAAAAGGTGCTTTTCATGTAAAAGATAGTCTTTACTCAGAGCAAAGTAAAATGAAACTTCTGTCAAATATGATTTACAGTACGTTTTAAGTAATTGGGTCTACCATGTACTTTATTTGTAAGTTTGTAACTAAGGAACTTCATGGTAAATATGAGTTTTCAGATGTGAGCCTAAACTTACGTAATCAGGATAGACTGGTTTTCACGATCTAAAAGAATAAAGAGAATTGTTAGATAAGCATCCTTTATCTTAAAGTTTATCCTTTAAATGGGTACCATTTAATAGACCATTTACATATACGGCATTTGTCAGATGCCTTTATCCAGAACGACTTACAGTTATCGCTGGTTTCTTTTGGGTTTTTTTTAATACAACTGAGCAATTGAGGGTTAAGGGCCTTGCTCAAGGGCCCAGCAGTGGCAGCTTGGCGGTGCTGGAATTTGAACTCACGACCCTCCGATCAGAAGTCCAGCTCCCTAACCACTGAGCTACCATTTCCCCAGATTATTTTTTGTGCATGCTTTGAAAGTAACTCTGCCAACATAATTTATTCAGTAAATTTTTTTGTCCTGATTTCTATTAAAGTGGTTGGACAAGATCATACCAGTGAGCATGAACTGATAGGCGTTATCAGAGATGGAGAAGATGTGAGGCGGGGCTTCAATCCTCTTTTTGCCTCTGTATCCAGCAACAACGACAGCGTCGTACACTGGGAGCCACTTGTAGGGGTTCACAGTGACGCAGAACAACCCTGAGTAGGTCTGGAAAAGAATCAAATTAAATTTTAATTAGTTTGTGTCACAGCACACGGCATCTTATATTTCTCTTTTATAATTGCGTTGTTCTTTATTAAACTTACGTAGATCATCCATGCTGCGTAACGCTCTTTGAGGTTATACAGCACAGCGGGTTCACTGAGGTGGGTCATCATGGCCATGTCCTCAATTTTGTCAAACTTTGGAGGATTCATTGGAAAGACTTCGTCTTCCTTAACTGTGACACTCTGTGAAATAAAAGTATATGATATATTGCAGAACATCACACTTTGTTCTAGCAGACTTGTAGACTCACTCATCCTCTATGAGATGAAATACTCTACATTGCCATGCACAGTTGAATTAAAGGGTTAATTCTGCGTGATACTTGTCACTTACTTTTCCGGACAGAGTGTCGACAGTGGCTTTGCCACCCTCTTTACTCTTCAGTGTACCCTTGAGGTACATCTCAGCTGCATCAGTCACATACACTGCAGTTTTGGCATCAAAAGGTTTGGTCTGAGCTTCAAGCCTTTCCTTTTCTGGCTTCCGGAGGAAGATGGCCGCCGGGCCGTAACACTCCATCTCTCCATCCCCCATTGTGGCGTGTTTCTGGGGAGTCAAACCATACTTCTAATTCCGATAGCATGCTCACTTGAGATATGTGACGTTGCCTATATCTGTACTGAACAGCAGTGTAATATATGCACAGTTTTCACACCATTTAGTGAATTTTCTAGATTTCAGTTAAAATTTTAACTGAATTCTGACATTAAACTTAATCTTAATTTTATTATGCTGTTTTTAATCATACATTGCCAAAATTCAATAAAAGCATTAATATCATTCTCATGTACATGATATTTGCAATGCCTTACCTTAGCTGATTAGTAATATAGAAATTAAGGGCAGAACAGGGCTGGCACTCGTTGGATACTGTAAAAAGTAGAAGAGAGTTTAGAGAGTGTCTGAAAACTTAATTAGAATTAAATATATCATCAACATTTTTCAAGAACTGTTAAAAAAAATTTTTTTTAAGTATGATTAACATAAACATTTAACACACACATAATCCCTCACCTTTGCAGGGTGCTTGGGGTAGCATCAGTCTTTGGGGGACTGTCTTATATAGCCATATTAATGTTCACTCAGCAGAACCAACCAGCTAAGTTTGGTCATGGATTCAGCCATGATGTATTTCTTTCCTAAGTGGACATCAAGTGTGATGTGTTTGTGTATCATATTATATTATGAAATATTAGTCTTCTGTGGAAAGGTTATTGCAGTGCATGGTTTCTTATATTGTTAATATCTGGGAAAGAATCATTTTCTTTGACCTGATTTTGATTAAATCAGGTCATAAATACTCTTTGGTTTGGATACTATTAAGTAATTTAAGTTGGTGTATGCAGTTAAAATGTTACATATTTAAATGCATAGATCCACCTCAATGATAAAAATGTTTCAAATTTTGAATGATCAGTATGATGGACATGTATGGACCACTTGCCTGTCTGAATCTAGAATCTCCTTGTCTAGAATCTTCAGACACTGTTATTTTTAAATTATATTTATATGTTAAGTTTGAATGCTATGCTATGTTAAAATGATTCTAAGGTCACAAGAAGAGTATGCTTTTTAATTAGTTTGGCACTGAAGAAAGCCAAGATCAGGTTTATCACCGGTGTTCTGTTGCAGACCCACAGCGATCTTTTCATGTCATAAATATTTTTACAAGGCACAAGTCTTCTAAGGAAACTGGCAATATCATGTGTCCTTTATAAACTGCCAAAAAGATTTAATTCAAATTCCAGGTCTAAAAACAGAAGCAAAATGAATCTTACTTCATAAGACTTCTCCCTACTTATTATAAGCTGCTTACAGATGCAGAAATTTAGCAATATATGTACATGTACAGATTTACCAAGTTCTGGAAAAACAACCCAAATTAATTATTCATTCATTCATCTTCAGTAAGTGCTTTATCCTTATCTGTCCCAGGAGCATTAGGGGTGAGGCTGTAACAAACCCAGTATGGGACACACATTCACACATTACACTTACTACTAGGAGCCAGTTTCCTATTCACCTCACTATTTTTGAGAGTAGAATGTCCAATACACATATATCCAAAGATCTGTTTCCAATAATATATTCTAACATGTAGTATTAAATTGGTAGATAATTACTAGGCAATAAAAGTTCAGAGGTTGTTGCCTGTGATGAACTGGATTCATAAATTTGTTTTCTGAAACCCAATCTTAGCTTAACCTGCTTATTTGGATTTAATGCGGATATAGACATCTGGTCTCAGGACTAAAGAATTTTAGTCCCCTTCTGTATAAAAGAGTTTAGCCAGACTCCGTACGACTTTCCCAGATGCTCTCTGGCAGTCTCTGAGTAAGTACTGATTGAGTTCAGATTTACTTTTTGGTGGATTTAGTGTAAAATGAATTTAGGTTCAGAGTAAAGGCTTATGGTTATACCAGTATGGTCAGTTATATTATTTCTCTATAAATTATTGTGCGTGGTTTATACCTCTTTTATAGCACATTAGCTAATGCTGTTGTTGGCTTTGTCACTGTTGCAATTTGATAGCTGTCCCTTTGTAGTAGAAATTAACAACTTAAAAGTAAATTCATAAAACATAAAAGTAACATATTTATTTAGGTAAAATCATACTTTAAAAGTTGTAAATATGTAAATATTTTAAAATGTAAATTCAAACATTTATGTATAAAATACAAATCTCAGGGTTTTTAAAAACACATTTGTTTCAGAATGTTCAGAAAATAGAACAGCTAGTTTACAAGTTCTTGATATTTAGTATTGAAATATTGATGTGTCGAGATCATTGGGCAATAGTTTTAGAACTGAAATGTCTCCATGATGACTCACTGGGTTACAAATGACCATTCCTAAATGCCTGTCTTAATATTTACTTGGATGAAAGTCCTCTGCTACACACTGCAGCTGTGGCATCACACAGCATTCGCCTTGTTTATTTTTAGAGCCATGCAGTTTCTTTCTTTTTTTTTTTTTTTTTTGTCTATGTGGATGAAGGTGGGCTTTTGCACTGTGAATGCAAGTCCTGTCTGAAAGACCTCCTCTGTTCCTGTAGTGCATCATTACTTCAGTTTAACAGATGTAGTTGAAATCGCATGCTTTAGTGCAAACTCGTATCGTCAGCAGGAAGATATATGATGTAATTCATTCGCATTTATATTTTGCTTCATCTTTTCATCTTTCTAGCTCTTGGTTCTGAACATTGATGCATTACTCGGCAACGGTCTCTTGAACTGGCACCCAAGAAAAACCCTTTGCTGCACCTCAACAGGTAAGTGATGACATTTTTTCTCACATAAAATTTATGAAACTGTTAATTCTCAAAAATGTTAGAATTCACCTAATTTTAAATACTTTACAAAACATGACAGTTTGCATTGTTTATCTAATTTTCAACATGTAAGTATTCTATTAACCCTTTGAAGGTTGAACGTTTTGCCGTAGATTTCATTTTGCTGTATTAAACCACCTTTAAAATGTTCAGCTTTAAGTATATTTTATTATTTATTTTAAATTTAAGAAACTGTATTGATGTAAGTGCTTCAGTAAATAGGCCAGAAAGTACCTCGCTCTGTACCTCTATGAATGTTAATTGTGTGGCAAGAAAATCACGTACAGCGTCATAGTGTGTGTTGGATGTGATATATTTCCTTTTGAGAATCGAGTCCTTGCTGTCTGTAACATATGACTCCGGAGATACGATGCATGTGTAAGGTAGCTTCACTAAAGATTCCAGTACACCATCCAAAGGTGAAAATGACATCTGAACAGAGTAAAGTAGACTGGATTTGAGTTGAGATAATGATCGTTATACATCAGACTACTAAAGGATGGACTATACTCTATAAATGATAAAACCAGATCATGGTTATTATATGGTATTATAATGTTGAAAAGTAAATCAAGAAGGCCATTAGGATCATTTACCATAACTGCAAATTTCAGAGCTGACCTAACTAACCTTGAAAGTTCAACATTGTCACATGCTGTCTGATATCAAGCAGCTCCTGTTTGGCCTCATTTCCTCCGTCTCTGCCAGCATCAGGTTATTCCTGTGCCTCACCCTGGCAATCCGGAGATCCTTCGTGTCTTCAAGAAGCAGTTGAAGGTCATAATGTGAGAGCAGCCGTTGTTGACTGATATTTGAATCGTTGTTAATCTCGATTGACCTTACGAATTATTTTTGTGCAGGCTTTTCGTCTCTCTTCGTCAGTTCACATGTCATCCCGAAAAGCCATCTCAAGTCAAGGTCTTGATCTTTGTAAAAACCTGGTGTGTATGAAACAGCAGGCACACCTCAGACACATTTTAATTCACGTTGCAATTTCAAAACCTAACCAATTTTAACGTAATTCTTTTTTTCAAGTTTATGTATGAGGTAATTGAGTGGTCTTCGGTGACATTCTCAGAAAACAAAAAAGAAAACAACGTTGAAAAGCATAAAACTTATGAAAAGACAATATTCATGTAATGCTTACACAATTACTACTAAGTCTCACGCATGAATACCATGAAACTTTAATATAATGTTTTATTTCCAATTTAGTTTTTATATTATAGTTATATTTCTTCATGTCATGAGAAATGTCTGGTCTTATAGCTCTACTATTTATAGTAGTATCTATACTATACTACTTCTTGATTAGCAGGGGATCAAATCAATGTGTCAAATTATTGGCTCAGATTTAACACCATACTATAACTATAATCTACTTCCAAAATTAAAAAAATTATATATTTCTGGCAGATGCATTTGCAGAAGCTCCTGAGTTACACTGGAATCAAATTGAAACTCAATATCAAGAATGCTAAGCCCTTATTAGGAATAAATACAGATATAGAAACTCATACAGTAAAGTTCTCATGACTCGAGATCTCTGCCTAGATTCAGGAGGCTTTGTTATTTAGGCCTCTCCTGAAATTGATATTTTAAAAAAAGTGTTTTTGTTCATTTTCAGATCTCTACTACAAAGTGCTTTTAGATTGCAGTTTTATTTCTGTATATTGCATCCAAAAATAGTTATTAATATATAAAAATATATAGATTCATTCCTTTCCCCCTCATTTTGTTACTTTCCTCAGTCCATTTTACAAATTATAGTCTTAAGTGTTTTTGGGTATAATGCTCCTAGCCTGGATTTGGGTGGATGAGGTACATCACTGTATCACTCCCTTTAATTCCCTCCAGAAATGTTTAATTTGGTTCTAGTCCACACTGGCTCGGCCACCCAAGGACGTTCACAGATGTTTTTTGTGTCATTGTTGAGTTGGAAAGTGTTCCTTCACATCATTCTTATGTCTTGGGCACTCTTAATCAGGTTTTCCACTAGGATGTGTCTGTACTTTGATCTGCTCATGTTTCCTTCAATCCTGACAAGTCTCCCAGTCCCTGCTACTGAAAAACATCCCTACACAGCATGATGAGAAACATGAATTACCCTTCCTCCACCTGGTGCTACACCTGAGATCATGAAGTAAAGGTTCTACTCCAGATCTGTATTTATGAAACTTTTCCACACACAAAAAATCAGTATAATATATTTTTATGAATGTAGTGCACTCTAAACCAGTACCCAATTTAGAAATAATACAGTCATATAAAGTTTCTTTTTTACAGGCCACACCAAATGTATTGGAACAGCAAGGACAACTCTTTGTTTTTGCTATAAACTGAAGACATTTGGGTTTGAGATCAAGAGATGAATGAGACTATAGATCAGAATTCCATTTCCTGATAATTACATGCAGATTTTTTCAGTTGTCGTTTGTTTCGTGGGGTTTCTCCCTTCAGTCTTGTCTTCAGGAGGTGAAATGCCACTCAACTGGGTTAAGGTCTTGTGATTGACTTGACTTTTTTCCTCAGATGAAGTCATTGGTTGTGTTGTCAGTGTGTTTTGGGTCATTGTATTGGTGCATGATGAAGTTCCTCACACTAAGATTGGATGCATTTCTCTGTAAATTGGCAGGCATTTAATGGTATTTAACTGATTCCATTCTTCCCTCTTCCAGTGAAATGTTCCCCATGCCACTGGCTGCAATACAAGCCCAAAGCATGATGGATCCATCCCTGTGCTCAACAGGTGGAGTGTTGTTTTTTTCATGAAATTCTGTGTCTTTTTTTCTTCAAACATACCTTTGCTCATTGTGGCCAAAAAGTTCTATATTAGAGATCAACCGATTTTGATTTTTTTTTTTATAACCGATACCGATCATTTGCATGTTTATGTGCCCGATAACCGATATGCAGAACTGACATTTATTTATTGTTTTACTTCCGTTTTTGACACAATGATTTTTATTTATTTATTTAAATTTCATTTTTTTTAATTATTGGGAAGAAGCCAAATAGAGTTTCATAGTACTGTGCATAATGACAATAAAGACTATTCTATTCTATTCTATAACACACCACTGAACTGAACAAAAACGTTTTACTTGCATACAAAACAAAACAACTCTTATTTATACACCAATAAATAGAAGGGTCTGAAAGAGTGCAAAAAATAAATTGCACTGTTACTAAAGTGTCTTTTTTTAAGAAATAAAAGATAAAAAATAATTCTAACAAATAAACAAAAAACATGGGGAAAAAAACCCCCAAAAAACGCAGTGCTGCAATGGCGTTCCTGAATGCAATTCTCAAAACGCCCACAAGATGGTGCCATTTATCGAAGGAAGCGATATTACAAAACCGATATCTGATTATGGAAAAATGCTTAAGTATCGGGACAAATATCAGTAAAACCGATTATCGGTTGATCTCTATTCTATGTTAACTTCATCAGTCCACAATGCATCAGGCTTGTTTTAGATGTTCGTTTGCAAACTTCTGACGCTGAATTTTGTGGTGAGGACGCAGGAAACATTTTCTTCCATGAAATGCATATTTGTGCAGGTGTCGCTGCACAGTAGAAAACTGCACCACCTCTCCAGAGTCTGCTAAATGTTCCAGAAAGTCTTTTGCAGTCAAACAGGTTTTGATTTGTCAATCTAGCAATCCTACAAGCAGTTCTCTCTGAAAGTTTTCTTGGTCTTCCGGACCTCAACATGACCTCCACTGTTCCTGCTAACTGCCATTTCTTAACTACATTATGAACTGTGGAAACGGCTACGTGAAAACGCTTTGCTATCTTCTTATAGTCTTCTCCTGGTTTGTGGGCATCAATTATTTTGATTTTCAGAGTGCTAGGTAGCTGTTTAGAGGAGCCCATGGCTGATGATTGTTGGGACAAGGTTTGATGAGTCAGAGTATTTATAAAGCTTTGAAATTTGCATCACATGACCTTTCCTTACAATGACTGTGAACAAGCCAAAGCTCTAACAACAAGCTAATTAAATCTGAGACCTTGAGAAAAGTGATGCATGGTGCTCCTTTTTTTTTTTTTTTAACTCAAAAATTGTACAAAACAAAATAATTATCTAATTTTGCTTAAAATGTTGAAAAGAATGTTTCATCTTTAACTTTGTGCCTTTTTGAGATCACTTCATGTTCTACTCACAGCTATTCACAGTAACAGAACTTTTGACCGGGGTGCCCAAACTTTTGCATGCCACTGTATATTTCTTTGCCATTTCTAATCTGGCCTTTCGAATTCTTACTGCTGGTGAGGGGTTTGCATCGAAGTCTCGAAGTCTTCTTCAAAAGGTGGATTGTGATGCATTCACCCCTGCCCTGTGGAGGTAGTTGGTGATGACACTGACTGTGGTTTTGGGGTTTTTCTTCACAGCTCTCGCAGTGTTTCTGTCATCAACTGCTGTTGTTTTCCTTGACTGACCTGTTCCATATCTGGTTGTTATTAACACACCAGTGGTTTGTTTTTTTTTCTTTTTTTTTTTTTTTCCTCAGGACATTCCAAATTGTTGTATTGGCAATGCTGATTGCTTCTGCAATGATTCTGATTGATTTTTCCTCTTTTCAAAATGGCTTGCTTTTCTCCCATAGACAGCTCTCTAGTCTTCATGTTGGTTTATCGTTTTTAACAATAAATGTAATCTTTCTTGAAACCCAGGGCTCAAACCAAGAGTAAACATTCAGAGCTATTAATAGGATTCAGAGCTATAATAAGGATCTGAGCGACTTTGACAATGGCCAAATTGTGATGGCTAGATGACTGGCAGGTCTTGTGGCAGGTCTTGTGGGGTGTTCCCGGTATGCAGTTGTCAGTACCTATCAAAAGTGGTCCAAGGAGGGACAACCGGTGAACCGGCGACAGGGCCATGGGCTCCCAAAGCTGATTGATGTGTGTGGGGAGTGAAGGCTAGCCCATCTGATCCAATCCCACAGAACAGCTACTGTAATACAAGTTGCTGAAAAAGTTAATGCTGGCTCTGATGGAAAGGAGTCAGAACACACAGTGCATTGCAGCTTGCTGCATATGGAGCTACGTAGCTACAGACTGGTCAGAGTGCACATGCTGACCCCTGTTCACAGAGTTTGCAGAGGGTGGGTGGCACACCAAGTGGGGAAAGCTTGTTGATGAGCTTAGATGGTATCGCCGTGTTGAATGCTGATCTACAGTTGATAAACAGTATTCAAACATAGCTGTCTTTTGTTCTCGAGGTGTGTGAGGGCAGTGTGTATTGTTGTGCTGACGGTGTCCTCTGTGGACCTGTTTGGTCTATACATGAACTGGAGAGGTTCCAGAGTGTTAACCAAATTATGGTTTATTAATGGTGTTGTTCATAGCTATTCATGTTAAATAATTCAGTAAATAATGCCGGTTAAGAGAACCCTCATTTCTTGAATTAACCACCAAGAGCAAATTAAATAAAACATGTTTACTGTATATTGATTGACGTTGATCTAATGTGAGTCATTAATGAATTAAACATTAGTTAATGCAGGTTATTCTGTAGTTAACATTCAAACAAATATCAGTTAATACCAATGTTCATTACCTTGCTAGCATTATTTATGGTGTACTAATGCTAAAGTTTCTGTAACCTTCATGTTAAACAGTATCCTATCACTGTTTATTGGGATAAGGGAAAAAAAAAAGCTATTTATTTATTAACTGAGAACTGAGAATTTTTCAGCGTTTTGTAGTCTCCATATTTGGTAAGCGCATGTAAGGGGTCAAACAGTATCTGCTCGCAATAAGCAATAAGTATGTTGGGACTTACATCTACTATTTTTATTTGCATCATCAGTGAACTTAATGTAAGCCAGTTCTAGAGGCTGCCGTTCATGCCTTATAGGTCATTATAGTACTGCTATAATGTGTTCATGTTTAGGAAACAAGTTTGAGTCACAATCGTTGCTTTTCTGTTTGAAATGTTTTATTGTTTATGTAACATCTAGCTTTCCCCTGACTATGCTTTTGCCTGACTTTGGTACTGATGAGAGTTGTGTGGTATGGCTTTGATAAGTCATGTCTTGAATGTGTTGAACAGTGCACCTACTGGTGCATGTGTCTGAATGATGGTGTATTACAAAAGAATGTGGCACAAAATATAATTAAGGATATCATTCACACCTTTCTCTTCATTGTCCATTTCAGTCCCTATCTAAATTTGTCTGCTTTAGTGATTTTTTTTTTTTTTCAGGTAAACAAGATGCGAGGACTTAAATGTATTTGATGCAAATTTATTTATTTCGTTTATGCATGGACATGAACAAGAAACATATTATATGGTTGCTTGTTGGTGCCCGGTGATGTTGGTCTTCATCTTTTATTCAGCCACCTCTTTGATCTAAAAAGTTATACACATTATTAGAAAACTTTAAAATATGTACTAGGTTTTTGTTTTAAAAAAAAATCTTCAATTGAAATAAAATTTCTTTATAAAACAGAACATACCTTTCCAGCATCTCTGCTCTTGACTCTCAGCTTGTTGACCTGGGACTCAGCAATGTCAGCACGCTCCTGAGCTTCCTCCATCTCGTGCTGCACTTTCCTGTACCTGGACAGGTGAGTGTTGGCCTGCTCCTCCTGTGAGAGTGATGGACATCATCACAGTTAGTGCTGGTAATACGGAGTATATCTGTATACAGGCACATAGTGAATGTAGGGTGTAGTTAATCCTATAGGAAACTTACAGCATCCTCAGCCTGCCTCTTGTAGGCCTTCACTTTCAGCTGCAGTTTGTCCACAAGGTCCTGCAGTCTACTCACATTCTTCTTGTCCTCCTCAGTCTGAAGAGATTGACCTTAATTTAGATTTTATTTTACTTTCATTTATATTACCTATATGTGCATAAGTACATGTAATACCTGGTAGGTGAGCTCTTTCACTCGTCTTTCATATTTGCGGACACCTTTAACAGATTCAGCACTACGTCTCTGCTCAGCCTCAACTTCACTTTCCAGCTCACGCACCTAGAAGAGACGTTTTGTTTTATGAATGTGGGTTAGAGAACAAAGCATCCTTTGAATAAACGCATTGGATATTTCTTTTCACAGTACAATGAGTTCAACATACCCTAGATTCCAGTTTCTGGAGCTGCTTCTTTCCACCCTTCATGGCGAGACTCTCAGCCTCATCCAGACGGTGCTGTAGATCTTTGATAGTGATCTCAAGGTTTTTCTTCATCCTCTCCAGGTGAGCACTGGTGTCCTGCTCCTTCTTCAGCTCTTCTGCCATCATGGCAGCCTAGTATATGTGTCATGGAAGTGTCAGGTTTACTTTTCATGCATTTGTAAAGGACACTGGGGCAAAATCTATGTTCGTGAACACTCACATCTGTGATGGCCTTCTTGGCTTTCTCTTCAGCATTTCTGGCCTCCTGGACAGTGTCTTCCACCTCACCATGTATTTGGACCAGGTCAGCCTCAAGCTTCTTCTTGGTGTTTATTAGACTAGTATTCTGTTGTAACGACACATGAAGACCATTATGATGATTTCCCAAGCGATGTAGAATG
This sequence comes from Cranoglanis bouderius, assembly GCA_023630585.1. Lineage (NCBI taxonomy): Eukaryota > Metazoa > Chordata > Actinopteri > Siluriformes > Cranoglanididae > Cranoglanis > Cranoglanis bouderius. The sequence continues at coordinate 19,174,160 of CM042558.1, forward strand.
GACAGCAAAGTTCTATGTTGTAACAGCTAACCTGAGAGTGCAGCAGCGTCACTCGTTCACTGACATCAACCAGCTCCTGTTCAGCCACTTTGCGGCCTCTCTCTGTCTGTTCCAGTGCAGTTCTAAGTTCCTCAATCTCTGCCAGCATCAGGTTATTCCTGCGCTCCACCATGGCCACCTGCTCCTTCATGTCTTCTTGTCCTCTGACAGCATCATCAAGGTGCAGTTGGGCATCCTGGTGTAAATGGAATAGTTGTTAATTGATGCCTCAAGATAGATAACTTTTAACCATTAGATAATCTTTTTTTTTTTTTTTTTTAAAAAATGGAGCTGTACCTTGAGCTGTCCTTGGACATTCCTGAGCTGTTTCTGTGCCTCAGCAGCCTGGCGGTTGGCATGGCTCAGCTGAATCTCCATTTCATTGAGATCTCCCTCCATCTTCTTCTTGACCCTCAAAGCATCATTCCTGCTCCTAACCTCAGAGTCCAGAGTGGTCTGCATGGATTCAATCACCCTCTGGCTGTTTCTCTTGATCTGCTCCATCTCTTCATCCTTCTCAGAAAGCTTCCTGTCTATTTCACTTTTCACTTGTGTGAGCTCTAGTTGAATACGAATGATCTTGGCTTCCTCATGTTCAAGTGTGCCCTAAAGAATTATGTTGGATATTAAGCAATTTGGTACCAACCCATTCTCATCTTTCGATATGGCGAGTTCATGTACAGTCTTACCTCAGCTTCCTCAAGAGCAGTCTGGATTTCTGATTTCTCAGTTTCCACTGTCTTCTTTGACTTCTCCAGCTCATGAATGGTCTTTCCAGTCTCTCCAATCTGTTCAGTCAAGTCAGAGATCTCCTCTGAGGGGAAGAAAGATTCAGTTCAATCTCTTTCTATATATCTGTATAATAATTCCCAGTGTTTTACTGTAGCTCTAAAAGAAAATATGTGTAGTTATATTTGAGTAACATACGCTGCAGATTCTTGTTTTCTCTCTTCAAGGTCTCGAGATGGTCCAGAGCTTCCTCGTATGAGTTCTTCATCTTAAAGAGTTCAGTGCTGAGAGATCGAGCCTCTTTCTGAGCTCCTTCCAGTTCAGCCTGGCCTTCTTCATACTTCTGCTTCCATTCTGCCAAGACCTGAAAATGTGAAGGACAGTTACATGCTATACTAACTTTAGAAAATCAACATTGCCTAGTAGACCATGTTCAGCTGACAGATGCTAGACCTTATCAAAGTTCCTCTGCTTCTTGTCAAGATTGGCAGCCACGCTGTTGGCTCTCTCAACATCGATCATGAGGTCCTCCACTTCACCCAGCAGTCTCTGTTTAGTCTTCTCCAGAGAAGCACACTTGGAGTTCACAGCTTCAATAGATTCCTCTGCGTCTTGTAGACGCTGAGCAAGCTTTTTCCTGTAAAAAGTATCTAAGATCTTTAGTTTTATATATTTATATATATATTTATATATACGTATTTTTCATGTTATAATTTCATTTACTTGGCCTCCTCCAGCTCTTCGGTACGTTGGATGGCATCAGTCTCATATTTGGTTCTCCACTGAGCCACCTCACTGTTGGCCTTGGACATTGCACGCTGAAGCTCACCCTTGGCCTCCTGCTCTTCCTCAAACTGCTCTCTGAGCAGATCACAGTCATGACGGGCTGATTGGACAGCATGGGCCAGAGCATTCTTGGCCTGTAAGCAAACAATAATATTAGTTAAATCTATTCTTGTTAATGTGTTCCTACTGAGGTATTTACACACTATATGCAAAATATATTTGTCAGATTTATATAAAACTATCCATGTTCTACCTTGACTTCCTCCTCAATGTGTCTTTTGAGTTCCTCAATCTGCTGTGTGTAAGCTTGTTTTCCCCTGGTCAGCTGCGAAACAAGTGCTTCTTTCTCCTCTAGCTGACGGCTAAATTCACCTTAAATATGATTGTAAATTATGTTACCAGAATTGATCATGTGATTACAGAATTTTCTGGTTTATTGTGATTTAATTTACCATTCTCAGTCTGCAGGCGTGCTTTTTGTGTGCTGATGTCATTCAGTTGACGAACATGTTCATCATTCTTAGCCTTGAGTTCACTCAGCTGGTCCTCTAGGGTGCGGCACATCTTTTCTAGGTTACCCTGGAAAGAGAACCATGTGTATAAAATGCAAACATTGTAGCCAAAACATGAACTTGGTTACGCTGTGTGTGGGTAAATAGTGTGAAAATTAATTGTAATTCATCTCTCCAGTTAGTTGTTTATTTCAATCCAGTGGTTTTTCATTATATGGATTGTTCAGTATTTATTGAATTTTCTTATTTTCAGTTCCTGCTTTTGTATCTTAATGCCAATTGTAAATACCTTTGATTTTGCCACAGCCTCCATGTTACTGGAGAGGTCATCTATCTCCATTTTATATTCACTCTTTTCCTTCTCCAGCTTCTGTTTGACACGCTGAAGGTTGTCGATCTGCTCTCCAAGCTCAGCAACACTGTCAGCTTGTTTCTTGCGCAGTGCAGAAGCTGTGGCTTCATGCTGCAGAGTGGACTCTTCCAGATCACGACGCATTTTCTGGAACTCGGCCTCGCGCTTCTTGTTCATCTCGATCTGAGCAGCAGTGGCACCTCCAGCTTCCTCGAGCCTCTCACTGATCTCCTCAAGTTCCCTGGAGAGATCAGCTCTCTGCTTCTCAACTTTAGCACGAGCTGCACGCTCAGCCTCAATTTCCTCCTCCAGCTCTTCAATGCGAGCCTGAAAGTTCGGTTTTCATAACTTAGCCATTCTAATTTTAGAGTACAAACCTAAATTTGACTATTTCTTGCAGATGAAGTACCTGAAGCTCTTTAATCTTCTTCTGAAGCTGGGCACCCATAGACTGTTCATCTTCTACCTTACTCAGTAGCTGGCTTATTTCAAAGTCCTTCCTGTGTGGCAAAAATAACAGATGCAGTTACTTTTTTTTTTATTTCAGTGAAGTTTGATTTTTTATTTGTATTATGAATTGTATACTTCTTGATCTTTTCATCAGACTGCTGCTTCTCATTCTCCAGGTCCATTATTGACTCCTGGGCCAGTTTCAGGTCACCTTCAAGCTTTCTCTTGGCTCTCTCAAGGTCCATACGCAGCTTCTTCTCTTGTTCCAGAGAACCTTCAAGCTAAAGTTTATAGAACACCATATTAAATCATCTGACTATGATGACTGCTAAACCTTTTCATTAATTTAAATATTGTACAGATATTTACATCGTCAACTTGTTGCTCAAGCTTGGTCTTTGATTTGGTCAGAGTGTTGACTTTGTCTTCCTCTGCCTGGAGATCATCCAGAGTCTGCTGGTGTGCCTCCTGGAGGGCTTTTTTCTCCTTACTGAGCTTGGCAATGCTCTCATCCTGAGATGCCATCTCCTCAGTGAGGTTCTTGACCTGTGCAAAAGAGTAACTTTTGTTATATAGTTTTTTTAAGTAGTAGGATTTACCTTTACCTGCATGTTATGTGTAGAAGATAGGCGCTATAGTACATTTAATAGGTATATTTTAAAATCACTTATTAATTCCACTCAGATCCACAACAGTGATGAAGGTGAAAAATGTAGTTATAGTCACGATCTGGATTTTAGTTGCTGAATCCACACAGGTATGGCGTACAGCATCCGTTAATTTACAGTGCATTGCAACACACAAACCTTGTTCTCAGTGGCATGTTTCTCCTTTTCCACTTTGGCCAAAGTGAGCTCCAAATCATCAATGTCCTTCTTCAGCTCAGAGCACTCATCCTCCAGTTTCCTCTTCTTTGCAGTCAGCTCAGCATTGATTTCCTCCTCATCCTCCAGTCTCTCATTTGACTCTTTGAGTTTAGCTTCAAGCTGGATCTTGCTCTTGATGAGCCCCTCACACCTTTCCTCAGCATCAGAAAGGTTTTCTGATTCCTGTTGATTCAGATGGCTTATTACCATGATTTTAAGTTCGAATTTTGAAGGTCTAGAGTTGCATTTTAATAGGTGCTAAAACTTACAGCTGATACTTGGAGTTGCAGGTCATTTTTCTCCTGTATCAGAGACACCATCTTCTCCTCAAGCTCTTTCTTCCTGGCCAGTGCCTTTGCCAAGTCCTCCTTCATTTTATCAAAGTTCTCCTTCATGGCAGCCATTTCCTTCTCAGTCTCTGCACTCTTGAGAAGAGGCTTGATCTTAAAGTACAGCTTCATCCATGGCCAGTGTTTCACATTCATGAATGAGCGGATGTTGTATTGGATGGAATAGATGGATTCCCTGGAATTTGAGTCAACTTCCATTATCAAAGGTGCATGGTTTTTTTTTACGTATGTATAATTTACTGTGAAGTTAAATTACATGTGGTATTTGTATTTCTTTGTTTTTAATGAAATTGAATATACCTCCTCTCCATCATTTTGACAAACTCCCTTCGCATGAGGTAGCCACGGCACAAAGCCTGAGTCATGGTCACCAGATTTGCAAGTTTATCATCTCGCATCTCCTCAAGTGTGCCCAGCAGACCGGCTTTGAAGAACACCTACCAAGATTAGATAAAACTATAAACTACTATAACTATAAAACTACATATATCACGTTTATTGGATATTCACATCTTTTTAATATATGAGGTTATATTTCAAATCATGCAAAAAAACCCAAAAATGTTCACAAATTCTTGGTAAAGTTCTAAAACTGTGTTGAAAAGTAATCATAATGCACTTAAAATCCTTTCTGAAGGACCAGTAATCTTAAGTCACTATTTGTCCTTCATTTGTGTTTGATACTGTATTACACTCTGTTCTTAAAAATCAGATTTCATGGGTACCTTGGTGTGCCCAAACTTATACTGGGTGTGGTCGACATCAATAGAGCCCAAGAGTTTCTCTGATGCTTTCTTGTTGTCAATGAATTGGCCTTCTGGGATGACACTGGCATTCAAAACTTTATACCTGTTTTCAGATAGATAAATTGTATAGGTACAGCAATAAAGGAATTAATTCTTAATATCTGTAAAAATATCACAAATGTTAAAATGCTGGGACTAAATAAATGACCTCTGCTTGAAGTCACCGTAGAGGATTCTGCTGGGAAATCCCTTTCTGCAGATTCTGATACCCTCCAGCACACCATTACACCTCAACTGGTGGATGACCAGGAAGTTCTCCATCAGACCTAGGGTGTCCAGTGTAGTGGTACAATATTTAGCAAAACGTCTTACAGTCAGAGACATTCATAGGTATGTTGTGTTTTAACTAATAAAAATGTAATAAAATAAGAAGAATACCCACCAGGAGTCTTGGACTCATTTGGAATCAAGCACCGCACAAAGTGAGGGTGAGTGCTCCTCAAGTTGGTCATCAGCTTGCCCAAGTTCTCCTGTGAGTTTTACATTTAGCAGTTTAGCAATAATAATAATAATAATAATAATAATAATAATAATAGCCTGTACACACCTAGACTGGAATAGAGTAAACCGAGGTAAATCTTTGGATAAATTCTGAGCAAGAATGCTGAACGGTATGGTGGTTGAAAAACACATGGTCGGGAAACAAATTTATCATTTCAGATGTTACAGATTTTAAAACGTCAAAAGGAATTGTGAGGATGGATGGAGTTAAGATGTGAATCCAACTAATGTTTTCGAAGCAGAATAACGAGGGCTTCCTAATAGCACAAGCAGAGGAATTGTAAAATCTGGTATCATGTGAAACTGATGTTTGCTGTTGGTTACACTCTGACAGGACTCTTGCATCTCTTATGGCCGCTTTGACAGATAAGCAGATATGTAAAATGTGGAATCTGCGAGTGGAATGCATTCACTCAACCTTTTCATGTTAACATAGTTTCTGTTAAATTGTTCTCACCCTGAACACAGCAGACACAGTCTGGAAGGAACCACCCTTCTTCTTGCCTTTCTTTCCACCACCACTCTCAGCTGTTGACAATTACAAATTTGTCAGTTATTGTTTTTCTTATACTCTTACTTTCTCATTCCAGAAGTTTCTTAATTACTGAAAGTAAAATATCTGATTATCAGCTTATTCTGTGCTTGTATAATGAAAATTATTAACCTTATCAATGTTAATCTTACCATCGGCACCGGCATGGGCTACATACAGGTGGCACAGCAGTTTGTTTGCTGACTTCTGGTACAGCTGCACAACAGAGTCATTCAGTGGATCCTTGTTCTTGTCCAACCAGCCAGAAATGTTGTAGTCCACAGTGCCGGCGTAGTGCACCAGGGAGAAGTGGGCCTCAACTTTACCTTTGGCAGGCTTTGGCTTCTGGAAGCAGGCACATTTTCCAAGGTGCTGGTCATAAAGCTTGTTCTTGAAGGTCGTGTCTGAAGCCTTGGGGAACATGCACTCCTCTTCAAGGATGGAGAAGATGCCCATTGGCTGTTGGTGATAGACTTTTCATGAGTTATCACTGCATTATTAGTTTTAGTATTTTGTAGATAACGTTGATAGTATTACTGACACCACAATAACTTACCTTCTCAATGAGCTCAATGCAGGTAGCCAAGTCCATACCGAAGTCAATGAACTCCCATTCAATACCTTCTTTCTTGTACTCCTCTTGTTCCAGCACAAACATGTGATGGTTGAAAAACTGTTGCAGTTTCTCATTTGTGAAGTTAATGCAGAGCTGCTCCAAGCTGTTGAACTGTTACAGCAGATCAATACATTAGACATTGCCAAAGTATTGTAAAATCCAACGGAACACGCATGGAGAAAAACATTATTATTTACATCAAAGATCTCAAATCCAGCGATGTCCAGCACACCAATGTAGAACTGTCTTTGTTGCTTTGTGTCCAGCATCTCATTGATACGCACAACCATCCACAAGAACATTTTCTCATAGATTGACTTGGAAAGGGCACTGACCGAGTTGTTCACCTGAAAATATTATACATTGAGTTTTAGTCATTTGGGGATGAATCAAACCTTAATTCTCTCTTCTGATAGTAAATGACACGTTACCTGAGGTACAGTCTGGCCTTTGGTCACAAACTCATTTCCAACCTTGACTCTGGGGTAGCACAAAGCTTTCAGCATGTCAGCTGAGTTCAGGCCCAGAAGGTAGGAGATTTTATCAGCAACTGAAGTCAAGAAAGCCATGTTATTCATTAATGATTCAAATTATTTGTTTTTTAAAAAAAAAATCTTGTGAATATTTTTAAATGTACCCTCTGTGCCATCAGGCTCAGCCTGCTCCTCCCTCTGCTTCTGCTTGAACTTCATGTTTCCATGATGCATCACAGCACCGGTCAGCTTGTAGATGCTAATTTTCTCATCCGCGCTGAAGCCGAGGATGTCAATGGCCGTCTATGGTGGGAAGTAGTAGAAGGAGATATTTAGAAATAGTTGCATTCTTTAATTGTTTAAAAGTTTAGAAAAATCTACTTACATCTGTGGCAACAAACTCATCCACATCATTGATGCTCTTGACTGTGATTTCACCCTGGCTGATCAGTGGATAGTCGTAGGGGTTGGTGGTGATTAGCAGTGCCTCTGTGTTGGGCAAACAATAAAAAAGTAATTAATTAATTGATTTATTCATTCACACATTGTACCTGCTGATCTTTATAACTAATGTAAAAAGACCCAGCAGCATTATGGCTTTGAAGTTTCCTTACCAAGCAGCTCTGGTTTGTGTCCAGTCATGAGCTGGTAGAAAATGTGGTAGCTTCTCTCAGCAGACAGCTGGAAAGTGACTCTTGACTTTTCCAGCAGATCTGTTAGTGGTTTTGGAATGCATTTATTAATTCATTTACAGAAAGATGTTTTTAATGGGTTTATTTCAAATTCACAATATACCATCTAAGATTCAGTTGTTCCATACAGGTGTGTGGATAATCCTGGTCATCTGATTCAAATGCAGATTTCTACACAAATGTGTAGTCATGCTTATATGCATATGCACATCAACCAGTTGACACAGGAAATTCACACAGCTGCATACAAGAATTAATGAAACTTACAAGTTTCAATATCAGCTGAGGCCAGCTTGCCAGTTTGCCCAAAATGAATTCTGATGAATTTACCCTAAAAGGTAAAAGTATTGCAGATTACAGCAATGTAGTTTCATATCTTTTTAATTTATGCTCATTGTGTTTTATGAAAAGTTACAAGAGCTAATGTATATGCTTACAAAACGAGAGGAGTTGTCATTCCTCACGGTCTTGGCATTACCGTAAGCCTCCAGCAGGGGGTTGGCTGCAATAATTTGGTCTTCCAGTGACCCCTAGCAACAGTAGCAGATGTTTATAACATAAATTTGAGAAATACACTAATAGATGCTGCATGTAGTGAAACAATTCACTTACCTGCATTTTGCCAGGCTCTACCTTCTTCTGTCCAACCACGGCGATTGTCGCAAAGTACTGAATGACACGTTTTGTGTTCACAGTCTTTCCTGCACCAGATTCTCCACTGGGGGGTGAAATGAATAAACAAATGCCTGTACGTTATAAAACAAAATGTGCCTCAGCACTTCCAATCCATATTGTATAGTAAAAGGTGCTTTTCATGTAAAAGATAGTCTTTACTCAGAGCAAAGTAAAATGAAACTTTTGTCAAATATGATTTACAGTACGTTTTAAGTAATTGGGTCTACCATGTACTTTATTTGCAAGTTTGTAACTAAGGAACTTCATGGTAAATATGAGTTTTCAGATGTGAGCCTAAACTTACGTAATCAGGATAGACTGGTTTTCACGATCTAAAAGAATAAAGAGAATTGTTAGACAAGTTGCATCCTTTTTGTACCCATTTATTAGACCATTTACATTTCCAGCATTTGTCAGATGCCTTTATCCAGAACGGCTTACAGTTATCTCTGTTTTGTTTTGGTTTTTTTAATACAACTGAGCAATTGAGGGTTAAGGGCCTTGCTCAAGGGCCCAGCAGTGGCAGCTTGGCGGTGCTGGAATTTGAACTCACGACCCTCCGATCAGAAGTCCAGCTCCCTAACCACTGAGCTACCATTTCCCCAGATTATTTTTTGTGCATGCTTTGAAAGTAAATCTGCCAACATAATTTATTCAGTAAATTTTTTTGTCCTGATTTCTATTAAAGTGGTTGGACAAGATCATACCAGTGAGCATGAACTGATAGGCGTTATCAGAGATGGAGAAGATGTGAGGTGGGGCTTCAATCCTCTTTTTGCCTCTGTATCCAGCAACAACGACAGCGTCGTACACTGGGAGCCACTTGTAGGGGTTCACAGTGACGCAGAACAACCCTGAGTAGGTCTGGAAAAGAATCAAATTAAATTTTAATTAGTTTGTGTCACAGCACACGGCATCTTATATTTCTCTTTTATAATTGCGTTGTTCTTTATTAAACTTACGTAGATCATCCATGCTGCGTAACGCTCTTTGAGGTTATACAGCACAGCAGCTTCGTTGAGGTGGGTCATCATGGCCATGTCCTCAATTTTGTCAAACTTTGGAGGATTCATTGGAAAGACTTCGTCTTCCTTAACTGTGACACTCTGTGAAATAAAAGTATATGATATATTGCAGAACATCACACTTTGTTCTAGCAGACTTGTAGACTCACTCATCCTCTATGAGATGAAATGCTCTACATTGCCATGCACAGTTGAATTAAAGAATTAATTCAGTCTGATACTTGTCACTTACTTTTCCGGACAGAGTGTCGACAGTGGCTTTGCCACCCTCTTTACTCTTCAGTGTACCCTTGAGGTACAGCTCAGCTGCATCAGTCACATACACTGCGGTTTTGGCATCAAAAGGTCTGGTCTGAGCCTCAATCCTCTCCTTGTCCGGCTTCCGGAGGTAGATGGCCGCCGGGCCGTAACACTCCATCTCTCCATCCCCCATTGTGGCGTGTTTCTGGGGAGTCAAACCATACTTCTAATTCCGATAGCATGCTCACTTGAGATACTTGACGTTGCCTATATCTGTACTGAACAGCAGTGTAATATATGCACAGTTTTCACACCATTTAGTGAATTTTCTAGATTTCAGTTAAAATTTTGACATTAATCTTAATTTTATTATGCTGTTTTTAATCATACATTGCCAACTTTCAATAGAAGCATTAATATCATTCTCATGTACATGATATTTGCAATGCCTTACCTTAGCTGATTAGTAATATAGAAATTAAGGGCAGACCAGGACTGGCACTCGTTGGATACTGTAAAAAGTAGAAGAGAGTTTAGAGAGTGTCTGAAAACTTAATTAGAATTAAATATATCATCAACATTTTCCAAGAACTGTTAAAAAAGAAAAATAAAAAATTTTAAAGTTTGATTAACATAAACATTTAACACACACATAATCCCTCACCTTTGCAGGGTGCTTGGGGTAGCATCAGTCTTTGGGAGACTGTCTTATATAGCGATATTAATGTTCACTCAGCAGAACCAACCAGCTAAGTTTGGTCATGGATTCAGCCATGATGTATTTCTTTCCTAAGTGGACATCAAGTGTGATGTGTTTGTGTATCATATTATATTATGAAATATTAGTCTTCTGTGGAAAGGTTATTGCAGTGCATGGTTTCTTATATTGGTAATATCTGGGAAAGAATCATTTTCTTTGACCTGATTTTGATTAAATCAGGTCATAAATACTCTTTGGTTTGGATACTATTAAGTAATTTAAGTTGGTGTATGCAGTTAAAATGTTACATATTTAAATGCATAGATCCACCTCAATGATAAAAATGTTTCAAATTTTGAATGATCGATATGATGGACATGTATGGACCACTTGCCTGTCCAAGCAGAATTTTCAGACACTGTTATTTTTAACTTTGAATGCTATGCTATGTTAAAACGATTCTAAGGTCACAAGAATTTGTAATGAGTTTGGCACTGAAGAAAGCCAAGATCAGGTTTATCACCGGTGTTCTGTTGCAAAGACACAGCGATTTTTTCATGCTATAAATATTTTTACAAGATGCAAACATCAGTCCTCTAAGGAAACTGGCAATATCATGTGTCCTTTGTAAACTGCCAAAAAGATTCAATTCCAAGTTCCAGGTCTAAAAACAGAAGCAAAATGAATCTTACTTCATAAGACTTCTCCCTACTTATTATAAGCTGCCCACAGATGCAGAAATTTAGCAATATATGTACATGTACAGATTTACCAAGTTCTGGAAAAAAACAACCCAAATTAATTATTCATTCATTCATCTTCAGTAAGTGCTTTATCCTTATCTGTCCCAGGAGCATTAGGGGTGAGGCTGTAACAAACCCAGTATGGGACACACATTCACACATTACACTTACTACTAGGAGCCAGTTTCCTATTCACCTCACTATTTTTGAGAGTAGAATGTCAAATACACATATATCCAAAGATCTGTTTCCAATACTATATTCTAACATGTAGTATTAAATTGGTAGATAATTACTAGGCAATAAAAGTTCAGAGGTTGTTGCCTGTCATGAACTGGATTCATAAATTTGACTCCCTATGACTTTCCCAGATGCTCTCTGGCAGTCTCTGAGTAAGTACTGGTTGAGTTCAGATTTACTTTTTGGTGGATTTAGTGTAAAATGAATTTAGGTTCAGAGTAAAGGCTTATGGTTATACCAGTATGGTCAGCTATATTATTTCTCTATAAATTATTGTGCATGGTTTATACCTCTTTTATAGCACATTAGCTAATGCTGTTGTTGGCTTTGTCATTGTTGCATGTGATAGCTGTCCCTTTGTAGTTTTAATTTGAGTAACACAGTATTTATTTTGGTAAAATCATATTTTAAAAATCGTAAACATCTTTAAGTATTTTGAAAAAAATGTACAACTGTATACATTTATGTATAAAATACAAATCTCAGAGTTTTTAAAAAAACAAAAAAAAAAAAAAAACTTTGTTTCAGAATATTCAGGAATGGAAATGGAACAGCTTGTTTAAAATATCTTGATAATTAATTTTGAAATATTGACGTGTAGAGATCATTGGGCAATAATCTTAGAACTGAAACATGATGACACTTATTTACAAATGACCATCCCTAAATGCCTGTCTTAATATTCACTTGGATGAAAGTCCTCTGCTACACACTGCCGCTGTGGATGAAGGTGGGCTTTTGCACTGTGAATGCAAGTCCTATCTGAAAGCCCTCCTCTGTTCCTGTAGTGCATCATTACTTCAGTTTAACAGATGTAGTTGAAATCGCATGATTTAGTGGAAACTCGTATCGTCAGCAGGAAGATATATGATGTAATTCATTCGCATTTATATTTTGCTTCATCTTTCATCTTTCTAGCTCTTGGTTCTGAACATTGATGCATTACTCGGCAACGATCTCTTGAACTGGCACCCAAAAAAAAAAAAAAAAACCTTCGCTGCTCCTCAACAGGTAAGTGCTGACATTTTTTCTCACATAAAATTTATGAAACTGTTAATTCTCAAAAAATTTATAATTCACCTAATTTTAAATACTTTAAAAAACATGGCAGTTTGCATTGTTTATCTAATTTTTAACATGTAAGTATTCTATTAACCCTTTGAAGTCTTAAAAAGAATTTATACGCTTTGCCGTAGATTTCATTTTGCTGTATTAAGCCACCTTAAAAATGTTCAGCTTTAAGCATATTTCATTATTTTTTCAATATAAGATACTGTATTGATGCAAGTGCTTCCACAACCCACAAATAAGATTAAAATGCCTATTAAAAACTCACATTTTTATTTAATAAATTAAGAGAACAAACTAAATGAAATGTTTTTTTTTCAACACATAAATGCAAAATAAAAACTTTAGAAGTGAAAAGTGAACTATTTACAAATAAAACAGATTAGTCACAGGCATTTTTTTCCCCAGTCTGTGAAGTCCTCCAATGTCAGTGTGCTTTTAGCTGTGCCAAAATTTCAAAGCAGTTCCTGTCCACAAAGAGGCACAGTGCCCCATCACAGGCCTTCAGGTCCATCAGCGCTGCATAGATGTGTAGACATAAGAATAGAAAAAATATAAACAAATACATTTTATATTGTACACACACACACACACACACATACACACACACAGCATGTCTTTTGCACTATGGCAGTTTCTAAAAATGCTTAGAAATAAACTTTGCTTATAAAAGTGAACTTTCTGTGCGCTTGAAAACACACACACACACACACAGAGAGAGAGTTCATTTTTTTGTCTCTTGCACTGTTGCAGTTTCTCAAAGATGCTTACAAATAAGCAGCCACTTTCCTTATAAAATGTGAATAAAGTGTGTGTCTGTGTGTGTGTGTGTGTGTGTGTGTGTGTGTGTGTGTGTGTGTGTGTGTGTGTGTGTTTGTGTACTTACGTGTTTTTTTTCCGGAATGAATCGACTCCCCCTTTAGGATGATTTTCTTCATCTGCCAACGCGCTCCTCAAATCAGATCTTTTCCGTCAAAATTCAAGCATCTCCATCATCTTCGGTTTCAAAAAGGGCAGCTAAAACTTCCCGAGTGCATAAAAACCTACTGGAAGCCAAGGTGGTGAATCAACACTATTTTTTTCAAAATGTAATTTTTTTTTTTTTTTTTTTTTTTTTGTCGAACATGCCGAAGTTATCCTTACATGCGTTGCTAATTTTTACAGTAACGTGCGCACAAGGAGTAAATAATTTTGTATAATATTTGAAACAAAATATCCCTCCTTTCTTTTCGTATACTGACATAACCTGGGTATCATAAGATAGCTTGTCTTCCGCACTTTCACGTAGTTTTCTGTTTGTTTCTATCCTTCTGTCTTTCCGGAGTTATTCAGAGGTTAAAGATGGACATGCCCCCGCCCCCGTAGTGCACTGTAAAAAATCATTAATCTAATGATTTTAAAAATTGATTCTTGATTACTTAATAGAATCATTTTAATAGGACCACTTCTGTTTTTTATGATGTTCCATAATAACATGATATTCTGTTTCCTTTCTGTTACCGCCAAATATTTTTGATAGTAATTGTAAGTTGTTTTTTTTTCTTCTGTAGGCCAGAAAGTACCTTCTGTCTATGAATGTTAATTGTGTGGCAAGAAAATCACGTACAGCGTCATAGTGTGTTGGATGTGATATATTTCCTTTTGAGAATCGAGTCCTTGCTGTCTGTAACATATGACTCCGGAGATACGATGCATGTGTAAGGTAGCTTCACTAAAGATTCCAGTACACCATCCAAAGGTGAAAATGACATCTGAACAGAGTAAAGTAGACTGGATTTGAGTTGAGATAATGATCGTTATACATTGAGTGGTCTTCGGTGACGTTCTCAGAAAACAAAAAAGAAAACAACTTTGAAAAGCATAAAACTTATGAAAAGACAATATTTATGTAATGCTTACACAATTACTACTAAGTCTCACGCATAAAAACCATGAATCTTTAATATAATGTTTTATTTCCAATTTAGTTTTTATATTATAGTTATATTTCTTCATGTCATGAGAAATACTATTTATAACTATTTATAGTAGTATCTATACTATACTACTTCTTGATTAGCAGGGGATCAAATCAATGTGTCAAATTATTGGCTCAGATTTAACACCATACTATAACTATAATCTACTTCCAAAATAAAAAAAATTTCTGGCAGATGCATTTGCAGAAGCTCCTGAGTTACACTGGAATCAAATTGAAACTCAATATCAAGAATGCTAAGCCCTTATTAGGAATAAATACAGATATAGAAACTCATACAGTAAAGTTCTCATGACTCGAGATCTCTGCCTAGATTCAGGAGGCTTTGTTATTTAGGCCTCTCCTGAAATTGATACTAAAAAAAAGTGTTTTTGTTCATTTTCAGATCTCTACTACAAAGTGCTTTTAGATTGCAGTTTTATTTCTGTATATTGCATCCAAAAATAGTTATTAATATATAAAAATATATATATTCATTCCTTTCCCCCTCATTTTGTTACTTTGCTCAGTGCATTTTACAAATTACAATCTTAAGTCTTTTTGGGTATAATGCTCCTAGCCGGGATTTGGGCACATCTGTCAGGGTGGATGAGGTACATCACTTCCTTTAATTCCCTCCAGAAATGTTTAATTGGGTTCTAGTCCATGCACTGGCTCGGCCACCCAAGGACATTCACAGATGTGTATTCTATACACGAAGTCTCAAAGCCACTGCTGTATTGCCTTGGCTGTTTTTTGTGTCATTGTTGAGTTGGAAAGTGTTCTTTCACACCATTCTTATATCTTTGGCACTCTTAATCGGGTTTTCCACAAGGATGTGCCTCTTGACAAGTCTCCCATTCCCTGCTACTGAAAAACATCCCTACACAGCATGATGAGAAACATGAATTACCCTTCCTCCGCCTGGTGCTACACCTGAGATCATGAAGTAAAGGTTCTACTCCAGATCTGTATTTATGAAACTTTTCCACAAAAAAAAAGAAAATCAGTACAATATATTTTTTATGAATGTAGTTCACTCTAAACCAGTACCCAATTTAGAAATAATACAGTCACACAAAGTTTCTTTTTTTACAGGCCAATCCAAAAGTATTGGAACAGCAAGGCCAGCTCTTTATTTCTGGTATAAACTGAAGACATTTGGGTTTGAGATCAAGAGATGAATGAGACTATAGATCAGAGTTTCAGAGTTCAAGGTGTTGATTTGGCCTCCAAATTCCCCAGATCTCAGTCCAACTGAGGATCTGTCCGATGTGCTGGACAAACAAGTCCGATCCATGGAGGCCCCACCTCACAACTTACAGGGCGTAAAGGATCTGCTGCCAGATACCACAGCATATATATTGAATTGATGATCATTAGCACCTGTTTGGTATAATTGTTTAATCATACACCTGACTATATACCTACAACATCCAAATATTGATTTGATATAGATTTTTCTTCTGTTCACTCACGTTGCATTTTGTTAATTGATAAATATAAACTATTAACATGTCTATTTTTGAAAGCATTCTTACTTTCCAGCATTTTTTCACACCTGCCTAAAACTTTTGCACAATATTCCCTATTCTAACAGACTGGGGTCTGCCCGTTACAAAGTCTAGAACCCAGTTGCAGAGGGTGTGTGGCACACCAAGTGTGAAAAGCTGGTTGATGAGCTTAGATGGTATCACCGTGTTGAATGCTGAACTGTAGTCAAAGCATTCAAACGTAACTTCTTCTGTAGGTGTGTGAGGGCAGTGTGTATTGTTCTGCTGACTGTGTCTTCAGTGGACCCATTTGGTCTGTAAGTGAACTGGCGAGGTTCCAGAGTGTCCGGTGTGATGGTCTGTATGTGACTCATGACGATTATCTCGAAGCACTTTATCACTATTGGAGTCAGTGCAATAGGCCGGCAGTCGTTGAGACAGGTTGCTTTATTTAATTCAGGTATTGTACATAGTATCATAGTATTTTACATCAGAGTTTGATGGGGTTTTTTTTTCAACTACACTGTCTTTACATTAAGTGTCCATTAACAATGTTACATATTAATATTTGTTTAAATATTAAACACTCACATTAATGAATGTTTTTTTCCACCCATTCATGACTAGAAATAAATCCAGAATGGCAAACATGAATGAAAACCTTCAGTAATATATTCTTGGTGTTTAATTCACAGAGGAAAGGCTGACTGCTGGGTGTTTACATCCACTGACCCGAATACAGCTGATTATCAACATTTAATAATAATTCATGTTTATGAACAAATTTTTAGTCATGAATAGAATTCACATTTGTGCAGTTAGTCATTATTTATTTAACATTTAAACAAACATCAAATATATTATAAATAAATAAATTGTAAAATAAATTATGGTTTATTAATGGTTCTGTTCATAGGTATTCATGTTAACTGATACAGTAAATAATGCTGCTTAAGAGTAGAGATGGACCGATATTGATTTTTTAATAACCGATACCGATTATTTGCATGTTTATGTGCCTGATAACCAATATGCAGAACTGATATTTATTTATTGTTTTACTACTGTTTTTGACCCAATCATAACACCACTGAACTGAACAAAATGCATACAAATCAAAACAACTCTTATGTATACACCAATAAATAGAGGGGTCTGAAAGAGTGCAAAAAAATAAAGTGCACTGTTACTGAAGTGTCTTTTTAAAAAATAAAAGCTTTGATGAGGTAAACAAACAGGTAAAACAAATAAAGCACATAAAAATAATTCTAACAAATAAACAAAAAACAGATGGGGAAAAATGCTGCACTGGAGGTCCTGCATGTAATTCTCAAAATGCCCACAAGATGGCGTAATTTATCGGTGGCTCCGATATTACAAAACCGATATCCGATTATTGAAAAATGCTTAAATATTGTTAGCAATATTTGAACTGAGTGAACTGAGAGTCCTTATATACTGTGATTGTGCTGTGAATTGGATTCAGGTGTGTGTGCTCAAAATGAAGGTGAACGTGAATGTGGTAGTGTGTGAGTGTTGTGGGAAGTGGAGTCCTTGGTGGCCATGTTTGTAGGCCGCTGGGAATTCTGGGAACTGGAGTCTGTGGCGTGGCGTGACCTAACAGGAGGTTAGGATCCAGAATGTCATGGGCTGGAACCCAGCTTTGTTCCTCGGGCCCGTATCCTTCCCATTCAATGAGGTACTGAAGTTTACCTTGTCTACGGCGGGAGTTCAGGATGTTCTTGACCTTGTACGCGGATTGACCTTCAATGTCTAGCAGAGCTGGTGGTGTACTGGCTGGTTGGTCTGTGGCAAGGATGCCTGTGCTCACTGGTTTGAGGAGAGACACATGGAAAGTGGGGGCTATGCGCCAATGCCGGTGAAGATGAAGTTTGTACGTGACTTCGTTGATTTGTTTAAGAATCTTGAAAGGACCGGTATATCTGGGACTTAGTTTACCACATCATGGGCAGGTCGTAGGTCTCTGGTGGAGAGCCACACCCTGTCTCCTGGTTGATACTGTGGTGTGGCCCCTCGGTGACGGTTGGCTTGTTCTTTGGAAGTTTGTGCTGCTTGCTATAGTCGTTGATGGGTCGTGGTCCATACTTGTTCGCTGCGTTGAAACCATTCATCTATGGGTGGTGTGTCTGCGTTCCAGGGGAACAGGAGTGGATGGTACCCCAGAGCACATTGGAATGGCGTTAGCTTGGTGGCCGAGTGGCGAAGGGAATTCTGGGCATATTCAGCTCAGGGCAGGAACTGTGACCAGTCTGAGGGGTTCTTCCCACAATAGGAATGGAGCATTCGGCCTACCTCCTGGTTGGCCCGTTCCACCTGGCCATTGGATTCTGGGTGGTATCCCGAGGTGAGGCTGACATTCACTCCTAGCTTTTCCATAAAGCCGGTCCATATTTGGGAAGTAAACTGGGGCCCCCGGTCACTGACAATGTCTTCTGGAATGCCAAAGTACTGAAACACATGAGTAAACAATAGTTCTGCTGTGACAAAGGCTGAGGGTAGGCTAGGGAGAGGAATGAGGCGTAGAGACTTGGAAACCCGGTCTGTGACTATTAAAATGGTGGTGTTACCTGAAGAGTTGGGTCGGTCAGTGATGAAGTCTATGGCGATGTGTGACCAGGGGCATTGGGGCGTTGGCAGTGGCATGAGTTTACCTGCTGGTAGTGCTCTGGGAACTTTGGTCTGTGCACAGATGCTGCAAGAAGTGACTGCCTGATGGACATCTCGAAACATGCGTGGCCACCAGTACTTGGTCCTGAGCAAGTGGTAGGTACGTTGAATACCTGGGTGGCCTGTGCCAGGGGCGGTATGAACCCACCTTAGTAGTTGGTTCTGTTGGGCTCTAGGGACAAAGAGTTTATCTGGAGGACAGGCTGTGGGAATTTGGCTGCGGGGAACCCTGGCCAGAAGAAGGTCTAGCTCCCACTGTATGGCCCCGACAATACACAAGGGGGGCAGGATTGGCTCAGGGTGATTGAGTTGGGGTTCGCCAGAGTGCATGCAGGACAGAGCATCGGCCTTGACATTTTTGGAACCAGGGCGATGAGAGAGTGAAGCGGAACCTTGCAAAGAACAGTGACCAGCGTGCTTGGCGAGGGTTGAGACGCTTGGCGGTGCGTAAATATTCTAGGTTCTTGGTCGGTGAAGATACAAAAGGGATGCTCTGCCCCTTCCAGCCAATGTCTCCATTCCTCCAGTGCTAGCTTCACGGCTAGTAACTCACAGTCCCCAACATCGTAATTCCTTTCAGCTTGGTGATAACTTTTTGGAGAAGAATGCTACGGGATGGAGTTTAGGTCTTTGTCCGAAGCGTTGTGACAGGACTGCCCCTACTCCAGTCTCTGAGGCGTCCACCTCGACCACAAAAAGACGAGAAGGATAGGGGTGTTTGAGGATAGGGGCTGTGGTAAAGGCTGCTTTTAATTGGGACATGGAGCTGAAACCACGAATGAAACGCCGATAGAAGTTGGCGAACCCCAGGAAGCATTGTTGTTCCTTGACAGAGGTGGGAGTGGGCCATTGCGTCACAGCCGTTACCTTGGCTTCGTCCATGGATACCCCTTCTGGGCTGATAATATACCCCAAGAATGACGTGGTCCGTTGATGAAACTCACATTTTTCTCCCTTTACATATAGTCGATGAGCGAGAAGCCGTTTCAAAACTTGCCGTACGTGGTTAACATGGGTCTCGTAGTCCGGGGAATACAAAAGAATGTCGTCGATGTAAGCGATGACGAACTGTCCCAGCATGTCGCACAGCACGTCATTAATCAGGCATTGGAAGACGGATGGGTTGTTAGTGAGCCCATATGGCATGACCAGGTACTCGTAGTGGCCGGTGGCTGTGCTGAATGCCGTTTTCCACTCGTCCCCCTCCCATATCCATACCAAATTATATGCACTACCCAGATCAAGCTTGGTAAAGTACTTAGCATCTCTTAGCTGTTCCAAGGCTGAGGGGACGAGTGGAAGAGGGTACGGATACCTCACCGAGGCTTGGTTCAGGCCTCAATAATCAATACAAGGTCGGAGACCCCCTCCTTTCTCAGCGACAAAGAAGAAACTGGCAGCAGCGGGTGACGTGAAGTGTCGGATATACCCATGTTGTAGCGCTTCCTGGATATACTTCTTCATAGCTCTCTGTTCCACTTGAGATAGGGGATAGATACGCCCATGGGGTGGAGTCATGCCAGGCAGCATGTCCATGGCGCAGTCGTCAGATCGGTGTGGAGGGAGGCCGCCCGCTTTGGATTTGCTGAATACTTCCTTGAGGTCGAGGTACTCTTGGGGTATGTGGACATTGACAGGGGTTTCTGGGCTCTCTATGGATGTGGATGCAACTATCAGTGTGGGTTCATGAAGGCAGTGTTGTTGGCAGTATGAGGACCAGCCTGTGATTTGTCTGTCAGCCCAGGAGATTTGTGGGTCATGACGCTCCATCCAAGGTAGTCCCAGAATGATGGGGTGTCGGGAGGAGGTGGTGACCCAAAGCTGGATCTCCTCGTGGTGTAGGGCGCTGACTTGGCGACACAAGGGCTTGGTGCGGTGGGTTATCAGACCGCCACCGATGGGTCCTCCGTCGATGGCTTGAATTTTGAGAGGCTGGAGCAATGGGTTCGTGGGGAGACCAAGCTGATGCACCATTTCTTCATCTGTGAAACTGCCCGCCGCTCTGGAGTCGAGCAGTGCTGTAAGGACAAGAGGAGCACCTGAGTGTTCTATGATAACTGGCAGGGTAAATGCATGAGGTGCGAAATCATGGCTATGACTCACCGGTAGCGAGCGGGAGCGAGAGCCACCGCTCGCTGTAGTGCTGTTCGGGGGGCGTAGGGAAAGTGGTTGACGAGGTGGTCAGCTTGGCCGCAGTAGAAACAGCGATGTTCAAGGCACCTCCTCTGGCGTTCCCCCTCACTGAGCTTGATGTGTCCGAGCTGCATGGGTTCGGCTGGGGTGAGCGTGGCGGATGAGTCAGTGGTGCTTCGAAGGACGCTGCGGCTGTGAAGCAGATGATCTAGTCGAATGGCTAGGTCAATCAAGGTGTCCAAGGTGAGGGGCTCATCGCGGCATTCCATTTCCATTCCATTTACTGCTTGGGAGAGGCGGTGCAGATTCCCGTCGATTTCCCCCAAACGTCGTTATTGCTCGCTGAGTAGCTGATGGCACCCATGAGTGGTGATGGCTTGGCGAAATTCCCCTGCTGCATCCATGAGCGGCAAAGTATTCTCTTAGCACAGAGACTCAGAGCGGGATGCAAGTGCAGGGAAATGTCACTTTATTAGAGACTCCAATAGTATTGGAACAGACAAAATCCAAACATTAGGCAAAAGCAGAATCAATAAACAGTCCAGGGTTGTGCGATGAACAAACAGTATCCAAAAAGGGCAAAGACAATAATCCAAGGTCATGAACGAGGCAAAGATCAAAAAACCAGAATAGACCATATAGAGGGTCAAGGCTTGGTACTGACAGAAAACAAAGTGACTGAGCAAATACTTTGCAGTGTGTGAGTGAACTGAGAATCCTTATATACTGTGACTGTGATTGTGCTGTGAATTGGATGCAGGTGTGTGTGCTCAAAATGAAGGTGAACGTGAACGTGGTAGTGTGTGAGTGTTGTGGGAAGTGGAGTCCTTGGCGGCCATGTTTGTAGGCCGCTGGGAATTCTGGGAACTGGAGTCCGTGGCGTGGCGTGACCTAACAAATATCAGGAAAAATATCCGTAAAACCGATTATCGGTCGAGCCCTACTTAAGAGAAGTCTCATTTCTTGAATTAACCACCAAGAGCAAATTAAATAAAACATGTTTACTGTATATTGATTGATGTGGACCTGCTTTTAGTCATTCATGGATTAAAGTTAGTTAATGCAGGTTATTATGTAGTTAACATTCAGACAAATATCAGTTAATAGCAGTGTTCATTACCTTGCTAGCATTATTTATGTTGTATTAATCTTAAGGTTTCTGTAACCTTAATATTAAAAAGTATCCTATCATTGTTTATTGGGATAAGAAAAGAAAGCTATTATTTTTTTTATTAACTGAGAACTTTTCAGCATTTTGTAGTCTCCATATTTGGTAAGCGCATGTAAGGGATCAAACAATGAAAGTACTTTAAAGTATCTGCTCGCAATAAGTATGTTGGGCCTTACATCTACTATTCTTATTTGCTTCATCAATGAACTTAATTCTGTTAATTAAGGCCGTTCATGCCCTATAGGTCATTATAGTACTGCTATAATGTGTTCATGTTTAGGAAGCAAGCTTGAATCACAATCGTTGCTTTTCTGTTTTAAATGTTTCATTGTTTTGTTGTGGTGATCCTTGATTGTGTTGTCTTGTGTTTTGATTTTGTAAATTTGTATATTTGTGTTATTTGTTGCTGCCCTCTTGGCCAGGTCACTCTTGTAAAAGAGATTTTTAATCTCAGTGAGTTTTTTAACCTGGTTAAATAAAGAAAAAAATGAAAATTGTTCATGTAATATCCAGCTTTGTGGTATGGCTTTGATAAGTCATGTCTTGAATGTTATGTGTTGAACAGTGCACCTACTGGTGCATGTGTCTGAATGATGGTGTATTACAAAAGAATGTGGCACAAAATATAATTAAGGATATCATTCACACCTTTTTCTTCATTGTCCATTTCAGTCCCTATCTAAATTTGTCTGCTTTAGTGATTTTTTTTTTCAGGTAAACAAGATGCGAGGACTTAAATGTATTTGATGCAAATTTATTTATTTCGTTTATACATGGACATGAACAAGAAACATATTATATGGTTGCTTGTTGGTGCCCGGTGATGTTGGTCTTCTTCTTTTATTCAGCCACCTCTTTGATCTAAAAAATTATACACATTATTATAAAACTTTAAAATATGTACTAGGTTTTTGTTTTAAAAAAAAATCTTCAATTGAAATAAAATTTCTTTATAAAATAGAACATACCTTTCCAGCATCTCTGCTCTTGACTCTCAGCTTGTTGACCTGGGACTCAGCAATGTCAGCACGCTCCTGAGCTTCCTCCATCTCGTGCTGCACTTTCCTGTACCTGGACAGGTGAGTGTTGGCCTGCTCCTCCTGTGAGAGTGATGGACATCATCACAGTTAGTGCTGGTAATACGGAGTATATTTGTATTCAGGCACATAGTGAATGTAGGGTGTAGTTAATCCTATAGGAAACTTACAGCATCCTCAGCCTGCCTCTTGTAGGCCTTCACTTTCAGCTGCAGTTTGTCCACAAGGTCCTGCAGTCTACTCACATTCTTCTTGTCCTCCTCAGTCTGAAGAGATTGACCTTAATTTAGATTTTATTTTACTTGCATTTATATTACCTATATGTGCATAAGTTCATGTAATACCTGGTAGGTGAGCTCTTTCACTCGTCTTTCATATTTGCGGACACCTTTAACAGATTCAGCACTACGTCTCTGCTCAGCCTCAACTTCACTTTCCAGCTCACGCACCTAGAAGAGACGTTTTGTTTTATGAATGTAGGTTAGAGAACAAAGCATCCTTTGAATAAACGCATTGGATATTTCTTTTCACAGTACAATGAGTTCAACATACCCTAGATTCCAGTTTCTGGAGCTGCTTCTTTCCACCCTTCATAGCGAGACTCTCAGCCTCATCCAGACGGTGCTGTAGATCTTTGATAGTGATCTCAAGGTTTTTCTTCATCCTCTCCAGGTGAGCACTGGTATCCTGCTCCTTCTTCAGCTCTTCTGCCATCATGGCAGCCTAGTATATGTGTCATGGAAGTGTCAGGTTTACTTTTCATGCATTTGTAAAGGACACTGGGGCAAAATCTATGTTCTTGAACACTCACATCTGTGATGGCCTTCTTGGCTTTCTCTTCAGCATTTCTGGCCTCCTGGACAGTGTCTTCCACCTCACCATGTATTTGAACCAGGTCAGCCTCAAGCTTCTTCTTGGTGTTTATTAGACTAGTATTCTGTTGTAACGACACATGAAGACCATTATGATGATTTACCAAGCGATGTAGAATGGACAGCAAAGTTCTATGTTGTAACAGCTAACCTGAGAGTGCAGCAGCGCCACACGCTCACTGACATCAACCAGCTCCTGTTCAGCCACTTTGCGGCCTCTCTCTGTCTGCTCCAGTGCAGTTCTAAGTTCCTCAATCTCTGCCAGCATCAGGTTATTCCTGCGCTCCACCATGGCCACCTGCTCCTTCATGTCTTCTTGTCCTCTTACAGCCTCATCAAGGTGCAGTTGGGCATCCTGATGTAAATGGAATAGTTGTTAATTGATGCCTCAAGATAGATAACGTTTAACCATTGAAAAAAAATGGAGCTGTACCTTGAGCTGTCCTTGGACATTTCTGAGCTGTTTCTGTGCCTCAGCAGCCTGGCGGTTGGCATGGCTCAGCTGAATCTCCATTTCATTGAGATCTCCCTCCATCTTCTTCTTGACCCTCAAAGCATCATTCCTGCTCCTAACCTCAGAGTCCAGAGTGGTCTGCATGGATTCAATCACCCTCTGGCTGTTTCTCTTGATCTGCTCCATCTCCTCATCCTTCTCAGCAAGCTTCCTGTCTATTTCACTTTTCACTTGTGTGAGCTCTAGTTGAATACGAAGGATCTTGGATTCCTCATGCTCAAGTGTGCCCTAAAGAATTGTGTTGGATATTAAGCAATTTGGTGCCAACCCATTCTCATCTTTCGATATTGGGAGTTCATGTACAGTCTTACCTCAGCTTCCTCAAGAGCAGTCTGGATTTCTGATTTCTCAGTTTCCACTGTCTTCTTTGACTTCTCCAGCTCATGAATGGTCTTTCCAGTCTCTCCAATCTGTTCAGTCAAGTCAGAGATCTCCTCTGAGGGGAAGAAAGATCCAGTTCAATGTCTTTCTATATATCTGTATAGTAATTCCAAGTATTTTACTGTAACTCTAAAGAAAATATGTGTAGTTATATTTGAGTAACATACGCTGCAGATTCTTGTTTTCTCTCTTCAGGGTCTCGAGATGGTCCAGAGCTTCCTCGAATGAGTTCTTCATCTTAAAGAGTTCAGTGCTAAGAGATCGAGCCTCTTTCTGAGCTCCTTCCAGTTCAGCCTGGCCTTCTTCATACTTCTGCTTCCATTCTGCCAAGACCTGAAAATGTGAAGGACAGTTACATGCTATGCTAACTTTAGAAAATCAACATTGCCTAGTAGACCACGTTCAGCTGACAGATGCTAGACCTTATCAAAGTTCCTCTGCTTCTTGTCAAGATTGGCAGCCACGCTGTTGGCTCTCTCAACATCGATCATGAGGTCCTCCACTTCACCCAGCAGTCTCTGTTTAGTCTTCTCCAGAGAAGCACACTTGGAGTTCACAGCTTCAATAGATTCCTCTGCGTCTTGTAGACGCTGAGCAAGCTTTTTCCTGTAAAAAGTATTTTTAGTTTTGTATATATTAGTATATAGTATATTAATGTATATATTAGTGTTTTTCTGTCTTATAATTTCATTTACTTGGCCTCCTCCAGCTCCTCGGTACGTTGGATAGCATCGGTCTCATATTTGGTTCTCCACTGAGCCACCTCACTGTTGGCCTTGGACATTGCACGCTGAAGCTCAGCCTTGGCCTCCTGCTCTTCCTCAAACTGCTCTCTGAGTAGATCACAGTCATGACGGGCTGATTGGACAGCATGGGCCAGAGCATTCTTGGCCTGCAAGCAAACAATAATATTAGTTAAATCTATTCTTGTTAATGTGTTCCTACTGGGGTATTTACACACTATATGCAAAATATATTTGTCAGATTTATATAAAACTATCCATGTTCTACCTTGACTTCCTCCTCAATGTGTCTTTTGAGTTCCTCAATCTGCTGTGTGTAAGCTTGTTTTCCCCTGGTCAGCTGCGAAACAAGTGCTTCTTTCTCCTCTAGCTGACGGCTAAATTCACCTTAAATATGATTGTAAATTATGTTACCAGAATTGATCATGTGATTACAGAATTTTCTGGTTTATTGTGATTTAATTTACCATTCTCAGTCTGCAGGCGTGCTTTTTGTGTGCTGATGTCATTCAGTTGACGAACATGTTCATCATTCTTAGCCTTGAGTTCACTCAGCTGGTCCTCTAGGGTGCGGCACATCTTTTCTAGGTTACCCTGGAAAGAGAACCATGTGTATAAAATGCAAACATTGTAGCCAAAACATGAACTTGGTTACGCTGTGTGTGGGTAAATAGTGTGAAAATTAATCGTAATTCATTTCTCCGGTGAGTTGTTTATTTAAATCCAGTGGTTTTTCATTATATGGATTGTACAGTATTTATTGAATTTTCTTATTTCCAGTTCCTGCTTTTGTATCTTAATGCCAATTGTAAATACCTTTGCTTTGGCAACAGCCTCCATGTTACTGGAGAGGTCATCTATCTCCATTTTATATTCACTCTTTTCCTTCTCCAGCTTCTGTTTGACACGCTGAAGGTTGTCGATCTGTTCTCCAAGCTCAGCAACACTGTCAGCTTGTTTCTTGCGGAGTGCAGAAGCTGTGGCTTCATGCTGCAGAGTGGATTCTTCCAGATCACGACGCATTTTCTGGAACTCGGCCTCGCGCTTCTTGTTCATCTCGATCTGAGCAGCGGTGGCACCTCCAGCTTCCTCAAGCCTCTCACTGATCTCCTCAAGTTCCCTGGAGAGATCAGCTCTCTGCTTCTCAACTTTAGCACGAGCTGCACGCTCAGCCTCAATTTCCTCCTCCAGCTCTTCAATGCGAGCCTGAAAGTTCGGTTTTCATAACTTAGACATTCTAATTTTAGAGTACAATCTAAATTTGACTATTTCTCGCAGATGAAGTACCTGAAGCTCTTTAATCTTCTTCTGAAGCTGGGCACCCATAGACTGTTCATCTTCTATCTTACTCAGTAGCTGGCTTATTTCAAAGTCCTTCCTGTGTGGCAAAAATGACAGATGTAGTTAATAGTTTTTTTTTGTTTTGTTTTTTTAAAAAAAAGATTACAGTGAAGTTTGATCTTTTATTTGTATTATGAATTGTATACTTCTTGATCTTCTCATCAGACTGCTGCTTGTCGTTCTCCAGGTCCATTACTGATTCCTGGGCCAGTTTCAGGTCACCTTCAAGCTTTCTCTTGGCTCTCTCAAGGTCCATACGCAGCTTCTTCTCTTGTTCCAGAGAACCTTCAAGCTAAAGTTTATAGAACACCATATTAAATCACCTGACTATGATGACTGCTAAACCTTTTCATTAATTTAAATATTGTACAGATATTTACATCGTCAACTTGTTGCTCAAGTTTGGTCTTTGATTTGGTCAGAGTGTTGACTTTGTCTTCCTCTGCCTGGAGATCATCCAGAGTCTGCTGGTGTGCCTCCTGGAGGGCTTTTTTCTCCTTACTGAGCTTGGCAATGCTCTCATCCTGAGATGCCATCTCCTCAGTGAGGTTCTTGACCTGTGCATAAGAGTAACTTTTGTTATATAGTTTTTTAAGTAAGATTTACCTTTACCTGCATGTTTAGTGTAGAAGATATGCGCTGTATTATATCTAATATGTATATTTTAAATCTCAGTTACTACTCCTTCACTTGTTAATACCACTCAGATCCACAATAATGATGAACGTGAAAAATGTAGTTATAGTCACAATCTGGATTTTAGTAGCTGAATCCACACAGGTATGGCGTAGAGCATCCGTTAATTTACAGTGCATTGCAACACACAAACCTTGTTCTCAGTGGCATGTTTCTCCTTTTCCACTTTGGCCAAAGTGAGCTCCAAATCATCAATGTCCTTCTTCAGCTCAGAGCACTCATCCTCCAGTTTCCTCTTCTTTGCAGTCAGCTCAGCATTGATTTCCTCCTCATCCTCCAGTCTCTCATTTGTCTCTTTGAGTTTAGCTTCAAGCTGGATCTTGTTCTTGATGAGCCCCTCACACCTTTCCTCAGCATCAGAAAGGTTTTCTGATTCCTGTTGATTCAGATGGCTTATTACCATGATTTTAAGTTTGAATTTTGAAAGTCTAGAGTTGCATTTTAATAGGTGCTAAAACTTACAGCTGATACTTGGAGTTGCAGGTCATTTTTCTCCTGTAGCAGAGACACCATCTTCTCCTCAAGCTCTTTTTTCTTGGCCAGCGCCTTTGCCAAGTCCTCCTTCATTTTATCAAAGTTCTCCTTCATGGCAGCCATTTCCTTCTCAGTCTCTGCAGTCTTGAGAAGAGGCTTGATCTTGAAGTACAGCTTCATCCATGGCCAGTGTTTCACATTCATGAATGAGCGGATGTTGTATTGGATGGAATAGATGGATTCCCTGGAATTTGAGTTCAGTTCCATTATTATCAAATGTGTATGTTTAATTAATGTATGTAACGTTTGCAGTGAAATTGAAGTGCATGTGGTATTTGTATTTATTTGATTTTAATGAAATTGAATATACCTCCTCTCCATCATTTTGACAAACTCCCTTCGCATGAGGTAGCCACGGCACAAAGCCTGAGTCATGGTCACCAGATTTGCTAGTTTATCATCTCGCATCTCCTCAAGGGTGCCCAGCAGCCCAGCTTTGAAGAACACCTACCAAGATTAGATATGGAACTATTAAGCTACATAGATCACATAGATTATTGGATATTCATTTTTTTTTTTAAATATATGAGATTATAATTAATTCAATTATCGTAATAAATTATTTCAGATCATGCAAAAGCAAATAATCTTGTTCACTCAAATTTCTGGTAAAGTTCTAAAACTGTGTTGAA
Source organism: Cranoglanis bouderius (assembly GCA_023630585.1). Lineage (NCBI taxonomy): Eukaryota > Metazoa > Chordata > Actinopteri > Siluriformes > Cranoglanididae > Cranoglanis > Cranoglanis bouderius. The sequence goes on from CM042558.1 coordinate 19,202,747, forward strand.
AAGTAATCATAATCCTGTTAAAATCCTTTCTGAATTACAAGTCATTCTTCATTTGTGTTTGATACTGTATTACACTCTGTTCTTAAAAATCAGATTTCATGGGTACCTTGGTGTGTCCAAACTTATACTGGGTGTGGTCGACATCAATAGAGCCCAAGAGTTTCTCTGACGCTTTCTTGTTGTCAATGAATTGGCCTTCTGGGATGACACTGGCATTCAAAACTTTATACCTGTTTTCAGATAGTTAAATTGTATAGGTACAGCAATAAAGGAATTAATTCTTAATATCTGTAAAAATATCACAAATGTTAAAATGCTGGGACTAAATAAATGACCTCTGCTTGAAGTCACCGTAGAGGATTCTGCTGGGAAATCCCTTTCTGCAGATTCTGATACCCTCCAGCACACCATTACACCTCAACTGGTGGATGACCAGGAAGTTCTCCATCAGACCTAGGGTGTCCAGTGTAGTGGTACAATATTTAGCAAAACGTCTTACAGTCAGAGACATTCATAGGTATGTTGTGTTTTAACTAATAAAAATGTAATAAAATAAGAAGAATACCCACCTGGAGTCTTGGACTCATTTGGAATCAAGCACCGCACAAAGTGAGGGTGAGTGCTCCTCAAGTTGGTCATCAGCTTGCCCAAGTTCTCCTGTGAGTTTTACATTTAGCAGTTTAGCAATAATAATAGCCTGTACACACCTAGACTGGGTAAACCGAGGTAAATCTTTGGATAAATTCTGAGCAAGAATGCTGAACGGTATGGTGGTTGAAAAACACATGGTCGGGAAACAAATTTATCATTTCAGATGTTACAGATTTTAAAACGTCAAAAGGAATTGTGAGGATGGATGGAGTTAAGATGGGAATCCAACTAATGTTTTCAAAGCAGAATAACGAGGGCTTCCTAATAGCACAAGCAGAGGAATTGTAAAATCTGGTATGATGTGAAACTGATTTTTGCTGTTGGTTACACTCTGACAGGACTCTTGCATCTCTTATGGCCGCTTTGACAGATAAGCAGATATGTAAAATGTGGAATCTGCGAGTGGAATGCATTCACTCAACCTTTTCATGTTAACATAGTTTCTGTTAAATTGTTCTCACCCTGAACACAGCAGACACAGTCTGGAAGGAACCACCCTTCTTCTTGCCTTTCTTTCCACCACCACCACTCTCAGCTGTTTGACAATTACAAATTTGTCAGTTATTGTTTTTCTTATTATACTCTTACTTTCTCATTCCAGAAGTTTCTTAATTACTGAAAGTAAAATATCTGATTATCAGCTTATTCTGTGCTTGTATAATGAAAATTATTAACCTTATCAATGTTAATCTTACCCTCGGCACCGGCATGGGCTGCATACAGGTGGCACAACAGTTTGTTTGCTGACTTCTGGTACAGCTGCACAACAGAGTCATTCAGTGGATCCTTGTTCTTGTCCAACCAACCGGAAATGTTGTAGTCCACAGTGCCGGCGTAGTGCACCAGGGAGAAGTGGGCCTCAGCTTTGCCTTTGGCAGGCTTTGGCTTCTGGAAGCAGGCACATTTTCCAAGGTGCTGGTCATAAAGCTTGTTCTTGAAGGTCGTGTCTGAAGCCTTGGGGAACATGCACTCCTCTTCAAGGATGGAGAAGATGCCCATTGGCTGTTGGTGACAGATTTTTCATGAATGATCGCTGCAGTATTGGTGTTGAAAATCATATTTTGTAGATAACGTTGATAGTATTACTGACACCACAATAATTTACCTTCTCAATGAGCTCAATGCAGGTAGCCAAGTCCATACCGAAGTCAATGAACTCCCATTCAATACCTTCTTTCTTGTACTCCTCTTGTTCCAGCACGAACATGTGGTGGTTGAAAAACTGTTGCAGTTTCTCATTAGTGAAGTTAATGCAGAGCTGCTCCAAGCTGTTGAACTGTTACAGCAGATCAATACATTAGACATTGCCAAAGTATTGTAAAAACCAACGGAACACGCATAGAGAAAAACGTTATTATTTACGTCAAAGATCTCAAATCCAGCGATGTCCAGCACACCAATGTAGAACTGTCTTTGTTGCTTTGTATCCAGCATCTCATTGATACGCACAACCATCCACAAGAACATTTTCTCATAGACGGACTTGGAAAGGGCACTGACGGAGTTGTTTACCTGAAAATATTATGCATTGAGTTTTAGTCGTTTGAGGATGAATCAAACCTTAATTCTCTCTTCTGATAGTAAATGACACGTTACCTGAGGTACAGTCTGGCCTTTGGTCACAAACTCGTTTCCGACTTTGACTCTGGGGTAGCACAAAGCTTTCAGCATGTCAGCTGAGTTCAGTCCCATGAGGTAGGAGATTTTATCAGCAACTGAAGTCAAGAAAGCCATGTTATTCATTAATGATTCAGGTTATTTTTTCTAAAAAATCTTGTGAATATTTTAAAATGTACCCTCAGTGCCATCAGGCTCAGCCTGCTCCTCCCTCTGCTTCTGCTTGAACTTCATGTTTCCATGATGCATCACAGCACCAGTCAGCTTGTAGATGCTAATTTTCTCATCAGCGCTGAAGCCAAGGATGTCAATGGCCGTCTATGGTGGAAAGTAGTAGAAGGAGATATTTAGAAATAGTTGCATTCTTTAATTGTTTAGAAATTTAGAAAAATCTACTTACATCTGTGGCAACAAACTCCTCAACATCATCGATGCTCTTGACTGTGATTTCACCCTGGCTGATCAGTGGATAGTCGTAGGGGTTGGTGGTGATTAGCAGTGCCTCTGTGTTGGGCAAACAGTTAATTAAAAATCATTAATTAAATAATTAATCAAGTGGTTCATTCACACATTCAATCTGCTGAATTTTATAGCTAATGTAAAAAGACCCAGCAGCGTTATGGCTTTAAATATATCATACCAAGCAGCTCTGGTTTGTGTCCAGTCATGAGCTGGTAGAAAATGTGGTAGCTTCTCTCAGCAGACAGCTGGAAAGTGACTCTTGACTTTTCCAGCAGATCTGTTAATGGTTTTGGAATGCATTTATTAATTCATTTACAGAAAGATGTTCTTAATGGGTTCATTTCAAATTCACAATATACCATCTAAGATTCAGTTGTTCCATACAGGTGTGTGGATAATCCTGGTCATCTGATTCAAATGCAGATTTCTACACAAATGTGTAGTCATGCTTATATGCATATGCACATCAACCAGTTGACACAGGAAATTCACACAGCTGCATACAAGAATTAATGAAACTTACAAGTTTCAATATCAGCTGAGGCCAGCTTGCCAGTTTGCCCAAAATGAATTCTGATGAATTTACCCTAAAAGGTAAAAGTATTGCAGATTACAGCAATGTAGTTTTATGTTTTTAATTTATGCTCATTGTGTTTTATGAAAAGTTACAAGAGCTAATGTGTATGCTTACAAAACGAGAGGAGTTGTCATTCCTCACGGTCTTGGCATTACCGTAAGCCTCCAGCAGGGGGTTGGCTGCAATAATTTGGTCTTCCAGTGACCCCTAGCAACAGTAGCAGATGTTTATAACATAAATTTGAGAAATACACTAATAGATGCTGCATGTAGTGAAACAATTCACTTACCTGCATTTTGCCAGGCTCTACCTTCTTCTGTCCAACCACGGCGATTGTCGCAAAGTACTGAATGACACGTTTTGTGTTCACAGTCTTTCCTGCACCAGATTCTCCACTGGGGGGTGAAATGAATAAACAAATGCCTGTACGTTATAAAACAAAATGTGCCTCAGCACTTCCAATCCATATTGTATAGTAAAAGGTGATTTTCATGTAAAAGATAGTCTTTACTCAGAGCAAAGTAAAATGAAACTTCTGTCAAATATGATTTACAGTACGTTTTAAGTAATTGGGTCTACCATGTACTTTATTTGCAAGTTTGTAACTAAGGAACTTCATGGTAAATATGAGTTTTCAGATGTGAGCCTAAACTTACGTAATCAGGATAGACTGGTTTTCACGATCTAAAAGAATAAAGAGAATTGTTAGATAAGTTGCATCCTTTTTGTACCCATTTATTAGACCATTTATATATACGGCATTTGGCAGATGCCTTTATCCAGAACGACTTACAGTTATCTCTGGTTTCTTTTGGGTTTTTTTAATACAACTGAGCAGTTGAGGGTTAAGGGCCTTGCTCAAGGGCCCAGCAGTGGCAGCTTGGCGGTGCTGGAATTTGAACTCACGACCCTCCGATCAGAAGTCCAGCTCCCTAACCACTGAGCTACCATTTCCCCAGAACATTTTTTGTGCATGCTTTGAAAGTAAATCTGCCAACATAATTTATTCAGTAAATTTTTTTGTCCTGATTTCTATTAAAGTGGTTGGACAAGATCATACCAGTGAGCATGAACTGATAAGCGTTATCAGAGATGGAGAAGATGTGAGGTGGGGCTTCAATCCTCTTTTTGCCTCTGTATCCAGCAACAACGACAGCGTCGTACACTGGGAGCCACTTGTAGGGGTTCACAGTGACGCAGAACAACCCTGAGTAGGTCTGGAAAAGAATCAAATTAAATTTTCATTAGTTTGTGTCACGGCACACGGCATCTTATATTTCTCTTTTATAATTGCATTGTTCTTTATTAAACTTACGTAGATCATCCATGCTGCGTAACGCTCTTTGAGGTTATACAGCACAGCAGCTTCGTTGAGGTGGGTCATCATGGCCATGTCCTCAATTTTGTCAAACTTTGGAGGATTCATTGGAAAGACTTCGTCTTCCTTAACTGTGACAGTCTGTGAAATAAACAGAACATCACACTTTGTTCTAGCAGACTTGTAGACTCACTCATCCTCTATGAGATGAAATGCTCTACATTGCCATGCACAGTTGAATTAAAGGGTTAATTCAGTCTGATACTTGTCACTTACTTTTCCGCCCAGAGTGTCGACAGTGGCTTTGCCACCCTCTTTACTCTTCAGTGTACCCTTGAGGTACAGCTCTTCTGCATCACTCACATACACTGCGGTTTTGGCATCAAAAGGTCTGGTCTGAGCCTCAATCCTCTCCTTGTCCGGCTTCCGGAGGTAGATGGCCGCCGGGCCGTAACACTCCATCTCTCCATCCCCCATTGTGGCGTGTTTCTGGGGAGTCAAACCATACTTCTAATTCCGATAGCATGCTCACTTGAGATATGTGACGTTGCCTATATCTGTACTGAACAGCAGTGTAATATATGCACAGTTTTCACACCATTTAGTGAATTTTCTAGATTTCAGTTAAATCTAATTAATCTTAATTTTATTATGCTGTTTTTAATCATACATTGCCAACTTTCAATAAAAGCATTAATATCATTCTCATGTACATGATATTTGCAATGCCTTACCTTAGCTGATTAGTAAAATAGAAATTAAGGGCAGAACAGGGCTGGCACTCGTTGGATACTGTAAAAAGTAGAAGAGAGTTTAGAGAGTGTCTGAAAATTAAATTAGAATTAAATATATCATCAACATTTTTCAAGAACTGTTTAAAAAAAAAAAAAAATTTTTTAAAGTATGATTAACATTTAAGACACACTTAATCCCTCACCTTTGCAGGGTGCTTGGGGTAGCATGAGTCTTTGGGAGACTGTCTTATATAGCCATATTAATGTTCACTCAGCAGAACCAACCAGCTAAGTTTGGTCATGGATTCAGCCATGATGTATTTCTTTCCTAGGTGAACAACAAGTGTGATGTGTTTGTGTATCATATTATATTATGAAATATTAGTCTTCTGTGGAAAGGTTATTGCAGTGCATGGTTTCTTATATTGTTAATATCTGGGAAAGAATCATTTTCTTTGACCTGATTTTGATTAAATCAGGTCATAAATACTCTTTGGTTTGGATACTATTAAGTAATTTAAGTTGGTGTATGCAGTTAAAATGTTACATATTTAAATGCATAGATCCACCTCAATGATAAAAATGTTTCAAATTTTGAATGATCAGCATGATGGACATGTATGGACCATTGCCTGTCCAAGCAGAATTTTCAGACACTGTTATTTTTAACTTTGAATGCTATGCTATGTTAAAACGATTCTAAGGTCACAAGAATTTGTAATGAGTTTGGCACTGAAGAAAGCCAAGATCAGGTTTATCTCCGGTGTTCTGTTGCAAAGACACAGCGATTTTTTCATGCTATAAATATTTTTGCAAGACGCAAACATCAGTCCTCTAAGGAAACTGGCAATATCATGTGTCCTTTATAAACTGCCAAAAAGATTCAATTCCAAGTTCCAGGTCTAAAAACAGAAGCAAAATGAATCTTACTTCATAAGACTTCTCCCTACTTATTATAAGCTGCCCACAGATGCAGAAATTTAGCAATATATGTACATGTACAGATTTACCAAGTTCTGGAAATAAAACCCAAATGAAATATTCATTCATTCGTCTTCAGTAAGTGCTTTATCCTTATCTGTCCCAGGAGCATTAGGGGTGAGGCTGTAACAAACCCAGTATGGGACACACATTCACACATTAAACTTACTGCTAGGAGCCAGTTTCCTATTCACCTCACTATTTTTGAGAGTAGAATGTCAAATACACATATATCCAAAGATCTGTTTCCAATACTATATTCTAACATGTAGTATTAAATTGGTAGATAATTACTAGGCAATAAAAGTTCAGAGGTTGTTGCCTGTCATGAACTGGATTCATAAATTTGTTTTCTGAAACCCAATCTTAGCTTAACCTGCTTATTCGGATTTAATACGGATATAGACACCTGGCTAAAGAATATTAGTCCCCTTCTGAAGTGTGTATAAAAGAGTTTAGCCAGACTCCATACGACTTTCCCAGATGCTCTCTGGCAGTCTCTGAGTAAGTACTGGTTGAGTTCAGATTTACTTTTTGGTGGATTTAGTGTAAAATTAATTTAGGTTCAGAGTAAAGGCTTATGGTTATACCAGTATGGTCAGTTATATTATTTCTCTATAAATTATTGTGCGTGGTTTATACCTCTTTTATAGCACATTAGCTAATGCTGTTGTTGGCTTTGTCCCTTTGTAGTTTTACTTTGAGTAACATAGTATTTATTTTGGTAAAATCATATTTTAAAAAATCATAAACATATTTAAATATTTTAAAAAACTTACAACTATACACATTTATGTATAAAATACAAATCTCAGAGTTTAAAAAAAAAAAAAAAAAAAACTTTGTTTCAGAATATTCAGGAATGGAAATGGAACAGCTTGTTTAAAATATCTTGATAATTCATTTTGAAATATTGACGTGTAGAGATCATTGGGCAATAATCTTAGAACTGAAACATGATGACACTTATTTACAAATGACCATCCCTAAATGCCTGTCTTAATATTCACTTGGATGAAAGTCCTCTGCTACACACTGCCGCTGTGGATGAAGGTGGGCTTTTGCACTGTGAATGCAAGTCCTATCTGAAAGACCTCCTCTGTTCCTGTAGTGCATCATTACTTCAGTTTAACAGATGTAGTTGAAATCGCATGATTTAGTGGAAACTCGTATCGTCAGCAGGAAGATATATGATGTAATTCATTCGCATTTATATTTTGCTTCATCTTTTCATCTTTCTAGCTCTTGGTTCTGAACATTGATGCATTACTCGGCAACGATCTCTTGAACTGGCCCCCCCCCCCCCCCAAAAAAAAAAAACAAACAAAAAACCTTGCTGCACCTCAACAGGTAAGTGCTGACATTTTGTCTCACATAAAATTTGTTAATTGTTCATTCTCAAAAATGTTAGAATTCACCTAATTTTAAATACTTTACAAAACATGACAGTTTGCATTGTTTATCTAATTTTCAACATGTAAGTATTCTATTAACCCTTTGAAGGTTGAACGTTTTGCCGTAGATTTCATTTTGCTGTATTAAACCACCTTTAAAATGTTCAGCTTTAAGTATATTTTATTATTTTTTTAAATTTAAGAAACTGTATCGATGTAAGTGCTTCAGTAAATAGGCCAGAAAGTACCTTACTCTGTAACTCTGTCTATGAATGTTAATTGTGTGGCAAGAAAATCACGTACAGCGTCATAGTGTGTGTTGGATGTGATATATTTCCTTTTGAGAATCGAGTCCTTGCTGTCTGTAACAAATGACTCCGGAGATACGATGCATGTGCAAGGTAGCTTCACTAAAGATTCCAGTACACCATCCAAAGGTTATTTGAGTTGAGATAATGGTCGTTATACATCAGACTACTAAAGGATGGACTATACTCTGTAAATGATAAAACCAGGTCATGGTTGATAGATTGATAGAAACTGTGAATTCATTATTATATGGTATTACAGTGGTGCTTGAAAGTTTAGAATTTAGAATTTCCTACATTTCTGCGTAAATATGACCTAAAACATCAGTCCTAAAAGTCCTAAAAGTAGATAAAGAGAACCCAATTAAACAAATGAGTCAAAAATATTATGCTTGGTCATTTATTTATTGAGGAAAATGATCCAATATTACATCTATATGAGGGCAAAAGTATGTCAACCTTTGCTTTCAGTATCTGGTGTGACCCCCTTGTGCAGCAATAACTGCAACTAAACGTTAGCCGTAACTGTTGATCAGTCCTTCATATCGGCTTGGAGGAGTTTTAGTCCATTCCTCAGTACAGAACAGCTTCAATTCTGGGATGTTGGTGGGGATCGACCGATAATCGGTTTTTCCGATATTTTTCCTGATATTTAAGCATTTTTTGATAATCGGATATCGGTTTTGTAATATCGGATTCACCAATAAATGGTGAACGCCATCTTGTGGGCATTTTGAGAATTGAGCTCAGGACCGCCATTGTAGCACTGCATCTGTTTTTTTCCGTCTGTTTTTTGTTTATTCGTTAGAATTATTTTTATGTCCTTTATTAGTTTTACTTGTTTGTTTACCTCATCAAAGCTTTTATTTCTTGAAAAAGACACTTTAGTAACAGTGCACTTTATTTTTTTATTTTTTGCACTCTTTCAGTGACACTCTTTCAAGTGGTGTTGTTATCATTGTGTCAAAAACAGAAGTAAAACAATAAATAAATATAGGATCTGCATATCGGATATCGGGGACATAAAAATGCAAATAATCGGTATCGGTTATAAAAAATCAATATCGGTCGATCTCTAGATGTTGGTGGGTTTCCTCACATGAACTGTTTCTTCAGGTCCTTCCACAACATTTCTATTGGATTAAGGTCAGGACTTTGACTTGGCCATTCCAAAGCTAACTTTATTCTTCTTTAAACATTATTTGGTAGAATGACTTGTGTGCTTAGGGTCGCTGCATGACCCACTTTCTCTTCAGATTCAGTTCATGGACAGATGTCCTGACATTTTCCTTTAGAATTCGCTGGTATACTTCAGAATTGATTGTTCCATCAACAATGGCAAGTCGTCCTGGCCCAGATGCTGGCAGTGGTAGCTCAGTGGTTAAGACGTTGGACTACTAATCAGAAGGTCGTCAGCTGCCACTGTGGGCCCTTGAGCAAGGCCCTTAACCCTCAACTGCTCAGTTGTACAAATGGCATAAATGTAAGTCGCTCTGGATAAGGGCGTCTGCCAAATGCCGTAAATGTAATGTAATGTAATTCTACAGTGAGATGCAGCAAAACAGGCCCAAACCATGGTACTACCATCACCATGTTTCACAGATGGGATAAGGTTCTTGTGCTGGAATGCAGTGTTTTCCTTTCTCCAAACATAATGCTTCTCATTTAAAATAAAAAGTTCTATTTTGGTCTCATCTGTCCACAAAACATTTTTCAAATAGCCTTCTGGCTTGTTCACGTGATCTTTAGCAAACTGTAGACGGGCAGCAATGTTCTTTTTTGGAGAGCAGTGGCTTTCTCCTTGCAGCCCTGCCATGCACAAAATTGTTGTTCAGTGTTCTCCTGATGGTGGACTCATGAACATTAGCCAATGTGAGAGAGGCCTTTAGTTGCTAAGAAGTTACTCTGGGCTCCTTTGTGATCTTGTGGACTTGGTAGACCACTCCTGGGGTGGGTAACAATGGTCTTGAATTTCCTCCATTTGTACACTATGTGTCTGACTGTGGATTGGTGGAGTTCAAACTCTTTTGCCACATACTTTTGCCACTCATATAGATGTAATATTGAATCATTTTCCTCAATAAATAAATGGCCAAGTATGATATTTTTGTGTCATTTGTGTAATTGGGTTCTCTTTGTCTACTTTTAGGACTTGTGTGAAAATCTGATGATGTTTTAGGTCATATTTATGCAGATATATAGAAAATTCAAAAGGGTTCACAAACTTTCAAGCACCACTGTATAATGTTGAAAAGTAGGCTATTAGGATCATTTACCAAGCAGTGACATAACATGCTGATCTAACTAACCTTGAAAGTGCAGCGTTGCCACATGCTGTCTTGCATCAAGCAGTTCCTGTTTGGCCTCATTTCCTCAGTCTCTGCCAGCATCAGGTTATTTCTGTGCTTCAACCTGGCAGTCCGTTCCTTCGTGTCTTCAAGAAGCAGTTGAAGGTCGTAAAGTGAGAGCAGCCGTTGCTGACTGAGGAAATGAGGCCAAACAGGAGCTGCTTGATGCAAGACAGCATGTGGCAATGCTGCACTTTCAAGGTTAGTTAGATCAGCATGTTATGTCACTGCTTGGTAAATGATCCTAATAGCCTTGTTGATTTACTTTTCAACATTATACAGTGGTGCTTTGTGAACCCTTTAGAATTTTCTATATATATGCATGAATATGACCTAAAACATACAAGTTCTACAAGTAGACTTACTAACCCAGTAAGACTCAGTGCTACTGTACACTGCACTTTACATAGCTGCATCAGTCACTTTATATTATGGAACTCGTTTTTGCTGCCAGTATTGCTGCTATAATTGTGCTGCTACATTACACAATAGCTTACAGTTTACAGTCCATGTTCTGGGTATCTATTGTCCTGTGTATTTATTGTTTTGTTCTGTGTGTTTATTGTTTTGCACTCGTCTCACACTGTTGTGTATTTGCACTTTATGTAGTCATGCGTACTGTTACGTGTTGCACCATTGTCCTGAAGAAACATCATTTTGTTCCGGTGTATACAAGCTATATAGAGGAATGACAATAAAAACCCACTTGACTTGTTCAAGGATATGTGAATCATTCTCATTCACTCTGTAATTTCAAAACGTAACTAATTTGAAGTGGTAATATTTGTAATTTTATACAAACCTTTTCTCTTCAAGTTTATAATGTATGATCATGTATGATGGAATTGAGTATTCTTCATTGACATATTCTTAGAATACTCACACCTGACTGTCATCCCATTGATTGAAAACACCTGACTTTGAATTTCATCTTCAAATTAACCGCTAATCCTAGAGGTTCACTTACTTTTGCCACTCATAGATATGTAATATTGGATCATTTTTCTCAATAAATAAATGACCAAGTATGATATTTTTGTGTCATTTGTTTAATTGGGTTCTCTTTGTCTACCTTTAGGACTTGTGTGAAAATCTGATTATGTTTTAAGTCATATTTATGCAGATATATAGAAGATTCTAAAGGGTTCACAAACTTTCAAGCACCACTGTATAATGTTGATAAGTAAATCAAGAAGGCTATTAGGATCATTTACCAAGCAGTGACATAACATGCTGATCTAACTAACCTTGAAAGTGCAGCGTTGCTACATGCTGTCTTGCATCAAGCAACTCCTGTTTGGTCTGATTTCCTCAGTCTCTGCCAGCATCAGGTTATTTCTGTGCTTCACCCCGGCAATCCGTTCCTTCATGTCCTCAAGAAGCAGTTGAAGGGCATAATGTGAGAGCAGCTGTTGTTGATGGATATTTGAATCATTCTCATTCACTCTGTAATTTCAAAATGTAACTAATTTGAAGTGGTAATGTCTGCAATTTTATACAAACCTTTTCTTTTCAGGTTTATAATGTATGATCATGTATGATGGAATTGAGTATTCTTCAGTGACATATTCTCAGAATAACTGAGGAAAAAAGTAACAAGGAAACCACCCTGGAAAAGCATAAAACCTTATGAAAAGGCATAATGTTTATGTAATGCTTACACAATTTCTACACAGTCTGTTTTCTCACTTCTGTTGTCTGAAATATTTCCAATTTGATTATGTTGTAATTATATTTTGGTTATATTTCTGACTTTTTATAAAAGTCATGAGACATGTTTGGTCTTATAGCTCTACGCTTGATTAGCAGGGGATCAAATTAATGTGTCAAAATATTGGCTCGGATTTAATATCATACTATATCTATAATCTGCTTCCAAAACGGAAAATAATATATTTCTGGCAGATGCATTTGCAGAAACTGCTGAGTTACAGTGGAATCAAATTGAAACTCAATATCAAGAATGCTATGCCCTTAGTAGGAATAAATACAGATATAGAAACTCACACAGTAGAGTTCTCATGGCTCGAGATCTCTGCCTAGATTCAGGAAGCTTTGTTATTTAAGCCTCTCCTGAAGGTGATATAAAAAAAAACAAACATGTTTTTGTTCATTTTCAGATCTCTACTACAAAGTGCTTTTTAGCTTACATGTTCAGTTTTATTTCTCTATACTGTAGTTCATCCAAAAAATAGTTTTCCATTCCTTTTTCTCATTTTGTTATTTTGCTCAGTACATTTTACAGAGTACAGTCTTAAGTCTTCTTGGGTATAATGCTCCTAGCCTGGATTTGGGGACATGTTCTCTCTAATTAGGTGCATCACTGTATTACTCATTTTAGGTCTCTCCAGGAATGGTTAATTGGTTTCTAGTCCATGCACTGTCTCAGCCCCCCAAGGATGTTCAAAGATGTCTATTCTATGGATGCAGTCTCAAAGCCACTCCTCTGTTGTCCATACTTTGATCTGTTAATTCCCTCCCAGCATGATGTTTCACTTGAGGGATGGGATTGGCCAGGTGATGAGCAGTGGCTAGTTTCTTTACAGATGGTTTTATAACCTTTTTCAGCCTAATGAGCATCAACAGCTCTTTTTTGGAGGGCTTCAGAAATCGTCTGGGTTACGCATGTAACCCTGTTCCCTGAGAAGGGAACGAGACATTGCGTGAGCTTCACGCTGTGGGAAGCCGGTCTCTGATCAGTATCTGAAGTCTGTCTAAAATCATGCCTATTGATAGGCATATCAGGTGATGTGGCATTTCGCGCATCATATAAAATGGCATACCCCTGTGTGACAAAGCTACACAACGTCTCAGTCATCCTGAGGGTATGGCCTGTTACCGAGGATCCATCAATAGGGGCATGGCTGGCCGAAATGGTGGCCACATAGACCCTAATTGTAGAAGGAGCCAACCTTGCCGAGAAACATTTCTGTAAGAACCCCAGGACTGTAGCCGTTGTGCAGTTTACTGGGTCTCACTGATGTTCGTAGTGTTTAACATGGTCTATACAACCTCGGTTGAGAGACCGGGGCTGGTGCCCCTCAGGGGCCAGACTCACAGTTTCCATAGTTCTGGTTGATGGTGATGAATCAACCCTCTGGCTTGAGACAATAGATCCCTGCGAACGGGAATCTCCCAGGGAGTGTCGTCCAGCAGAGATATTATCTCTGAGAACCATATACAAGCTGGCCAATAAGGCTAAACTGTAATACCGAATGAATGTGTGTGGCGTAGACCACCCCACCGCAGCACACACATCCTGTAAGGGTATGCCCAGAGGCGTAGCGAGACCGCACGCCTCATAAGCAGTAGAGATTGCTTCCATTATCCAAACAGAGATGTGCTGCTTTGACGCAGCATCACCTCTACTGTCACTGCCAAGCAGACCAGCAACTGCTCCGACTTACGCCACTGGCCAGATCGGTGGACGCAAGTACAAAGAGCCCTCACTGGACACAGTAGGTGCAATCTTCCTCGTTCCTTACACCGTTTCAGTTAATGATTGTGTTTCAACCTACAAATTGAATTGATGATCATTAGCACCTGTTTGGTAAAATTGTTTAATGATACACCTGACTATATGCCTACAAAATCCCTGACTTTGTGCAAGTGTACCTAGAAGAATTGATGTTGTTTTGAAGGCAAAGGGTGGTCACACCAAATATTGATTTGCTGTAGATTTTTCTTCTGTTCACTTACTTTGCATTTTGTTAATTGATAAATATAAACTATTAACATGTCTAATTTTGAAAGCATTCTTACTTTACAGCATTTTTTCACACCTGCCTAAAACTTTTGCACAATATTGTGTCTATATACAGTATATACCTTTGCAGTCAAAATTATTCAACCCCCAGTGCAAATCAGGTTTATTGTCAATTTACAGACCTTCAGCTGTTTGCAATGAACAAATCAAACAAAAGCAAACGAAATAGTTCAACACAATGAATGCTTCAAGTGGTTTCCCCAAATTCAACTGAAAATGCAACTTGTAATGACTTCTCCAGTCTCAAAATTATTCAACCCCCTGAATAGAATCTCTCACAACAGCACAAATATGCAAAACAGGTGTTGTCTCAAGCACACTTGATGCAACCAATCAAGGGCTTCATTAGTTGCACCAGGTGTGCTTGAGCTGGAACATATGAACTACCTGAACTGACTAAACCCTCAAGTGACTGCAAAAGACCTGCAACAAGACTTGGACAAACTTGGACTTGGACAGATCACGTGGACAAGCCAGAAAGCTATTGGAAAAATGTTTTGTGGACAGATGAGACCAAAAAAGAATTTGTGGTTTAAATGAGAAGCGTTATGTTTGGAGAAAGGAAAACCATGCATTCCAGCACAAGAACCTTATCCCATCTGTGAAACATGGTGGTGATAGTGTCATGGTTTGGGCCTGTCTTGCTGCATCTGGGCCAGGATGGCTTGCCATCATTGATGGAACAATGAATTCTGTATTATAGCAGCGAATTCTAAAGGAAAATGTCAGGACATCTGTCCATGAACTGAATCTCAAGAGAAAGTGGGTCATGCAGCGACCCTAAGCACACAAATCATTCTACCAAAGAATGGTTAAAGAAGAATAAAGTTTGTTTTGGAATGGCCAAGTCAAAGTCCTGACCTTAATCCAATAGAAATGTTGTGGAAGGACCTGAAGCAAGCGGTTCATGTGAGGAAACCCACCAACATCCCAGAGTTTAAGCTGTTCAGTGCTGAGAAATAGGCTAAAATTCCTCCAAGCCAATGTGCAGGACTGATCGACAGTTACCGGAAACGTTTAGTTGCAGTTATTGCTGCACAATGGGGTTACACCTCATACTGAAAGCAAAGGTTCACATACTTTTGCCACTCACAGATATGTAATATTGGATCATTTTCCTCAATAAATAAAGGACCAAGTATAATATTTTTGTCTGATTTGTTTTATTGGGTTCTTTTTATCTACTTTTAGGACTTGACTTGAAATACAAAGAAAGACAAAGAAAGCTGATGACGTGGTTTTCAGTCGCTGTTTTATAGTCACGTGACACGCGAAATGCCACGTCACCTGACCATGGCAGGCCTGTAAATAGATGTGATATTACAGAGACTTCAGATACCGGTCACACACAAGGGTGCTTCCCACAGCGTGAAGCTCCCCCAACGTTGAGTTCCCTTTGAAATGGAAGTCAATCTTCAAATTAACTGCTAAACCTAGAGGTTCACTTACTTTTGCCACTCATAGATATGTAATATTGGATAATTTTCCTCAATAAATAAATGACCAAGTATAATATTTTTGTGTCATTTGTTTAATTGAGTTCTCTTTGTCTACTAGGTCATATTTATGCAGATATATAGAAGATTCTAAAGGGTTCTCAAACTTTCAAGCACCACTGTATAATGTTGAAAAGTAAATCAACAAGGCTATTAGGATCATTTACCAAGCAGTGACATAACATGCTGATCTAACTAACCTTGAAAGTGCAGCATTACCACTTGCTGTCTGGTATCAAGCAGCTCATGTTTGGTCTGATTTCCTCAGTCTCTGCCAGCATCAGGTTATTCCTGTGCTTCACCCCGGCAGTCCATTCCTTCATGTCTTCAAGAAGCTGTTGAAGGGCATAATGTGAGAGCAGCTGTTGTTGATGGATATTTGAATCATTCTCATTCACTCTGTAATTTCAAAATGTAACTAATTTGAAGTGGTAATGTCTGCAATTTTATACAAACCTTTTCTTTTCAAGTTTATAATGTATGATCATGTATGATGGAATTGAGTATTCTTCAGTGACATATTCTCAGAATAACTGAGGAAAAAAGTAACAAGGAAACCACCCTGGAAAAGCATAAAACCTTATGAAAAGGCATAATGTTTATGTAATGCTTACGCAATTTCTATGGAATGGAATGTAATGGAATATTTCCAATTTGATTATGTTGTAATTATATTTTGATTATATTTCAGACTTTTTGTAAAAGTCATGAGACACGTTTGGTCTTATAGCTCTACTCTTGATTAGCGGGGGATCAAATTAATGTGCCAAAATATTGGCTCAGATTTAACACCATACTATATCTATAATCTGCTTCCAAAACGGAAAATAATATATTTCTGGCAGATGCATTTGCAGAAGCTGCTGAGTTACAGTGGAATCAAATTGAAATTCAATATCAAGAATGCTAAGCCCTTATTAGGAATAAATACAGATATAGAAACTCGTACAGTAGAGTTCTCATGGTTCGAGATCTCTGCCTAGATTCAGGAAGCTTTGTTATTTAGGCCTCTTCTGAAGGTGATTTGTAGACCTCTACTGCAAAGTGCTTTTTTAGTTTACATTTTTAGTTTTATTTCTGTATAGTTCATCCAAAAAATAGTTTTCCATTCCTTTTTCCCCATTTTGTTACTTTGCTCAGTACATTTGACAGATTACAGTCTTAAGTCTTTTTGGGTATAATGCTCCTAGCCTGGATTTTGAGATTTGGGGACATGCTCTCTCTGATTAGGTGCATCACTGTATTACTCATTTTAGGTCTCTCCAGGAATGGTTAATTGGTTTCTAGTCCATTCACTGTCTCGGCCACCCAAGGACGTTCACAGATGTCTATTCTATGGATGCAGTATCAAAGCCACTTCTCTGTTGTCTTGGCTGTGGGATTTGCGTCATTGTTGT
The DNA here is from genome assembly GCA_023630585.1 of Cranoglanis bouderius. Classification (NCBI taxonomy): domain Eukaryota; kingdom Metazoa; phylum Chordata; class Actinopteri; order Siluriformes; family Cranoglanididae; genus Cranoglanis; species Cranoglanis bouderius. The sequence continues at coordinate 19,219,796 of CM042558.1, forward strand.
GTTGGAAAGTGATCCTTCACCCCACTCTAAGGTCCTGAGCAGGTTTTCCACAAGGATGCATTAGTACTTTGATCTGTAAATTCCCTCCCAGCATGATGTTTTACTGGAGGGATGGGATTGGCCAGGTGATGAGCAGTGGCTGGTTTCATCCTGATATGAGACTTGGCATTCAGGCCAAAGAGTTAGATTTCAGTTCCTCGAGATCTGAGATACCTTATGGTTCTTTTTGACAGTTCCAAACAACTGGTCAAGTGCCTTTTAGTGAGGACTGGCTTTTTCCTAGGCACACAACAATAAAGACCTCTGCTATGAAGGTAATGCAAAGTGCAGGTGTGAATACTTTTTTGATTGCACTTTATATGTTTAAGTGCTGTGACGTCGGACCGAGGGTACGTGCCCAAAAGAAGAATAACGCTCCTCGCGCGATTGCCGCTGGGGTGCTGAAAGGACCGTTCCCGTTCAGCACCCCTAGTGTTTTGGATGGTATCAGAGCGTGGCTGAAAGGTGGGGCGGCTCAAAACACACACGGCTGGTGATAGCTGATTGCAGCAGTATAAAAGGGCATGCCGGGAGCAGCGAGGTGAGCAGTCTGCTCATATTAAAACGGCTTACATTGTGGGGGGGGGGGGTTTGTTTGTTTTTTGTGAACTTTTTCAGAAGCCGACAAGGAAGACAATGCTCCCCAGCTGCCCACCGTCGCTGCCCTTCTGTGGATGTTTTTCCCCACTGGGGGACCTCGTTGCAACGATGCACGTCTCTCTCTCTCTCTCTCTCTCTCTCGACAATCTCGGCTGGGAAGAGGGATCACCAGACCGCCGCTGACACATCCCTCACTCCCTCACCCCTTTCCTTCACACTGCCATTTATTTTCTGTTTTGTAAATAAACATGCACTCATTCCCCTCCGTTTGTGTGTCCGTGCTCTGCCTGCCGCGGCTGCGAGTTTCGCTACAGTGTTTCTTAATTAAACTTTATTTTTGTTTTTGTTGCACATTTTTAAGTTGAGCTCAGAGAAACAGGTATTTACCTTACTCCAGCTGATGCTATACCTGAGATTATGGAATAAATGTTCTACTCCTGCTCTATACTTATGAAACGTTTCCAGAACTTTCAAAATATGTGTTCAATATATTTTTGTGAGTTCCCTCTAGAACAGCACTCAAATTAGGAACGGTACATTCATATGACAAAGTTTCTTTTAATAGGTGGAAGTTTGTGTTTCAAGATTTTTGAAGTGCTCTATTTTCAACATTTTAGTGAATTTGCTGCACTGAAGGAACTGAATAAACAAGCTGACTCTGAAGTACATCAAGTGTACAGAGTTTATTGAACCTATAGCTTAAGCAAGGACAAATACAACTGCATATTATATGATTGTTTGTTTTCTTGTCTTCTCATCACTCTTTATTCAGCTGACTCCTTCCCCTAAAAATAAGTAAACATGGGTTAAATTTACCTTTAAAAATAATGCGATAATCAATATATGATTATTAAATATTTTGTGTGCTTCCAACTATGTTCTTAAGAATGCAGAATGGTAGTATTTGAAAATTATATTTAAATAAACTAAACTGAATACCTTTCCAGCTTCTCTGCTCTTGACTCTCAGCTTGTTGACCTGGGACTCAGCAATGTCAGCACGCTCCTGAGCTTCCTCCATCTCATGCTGCACTTTCCTGAATCTTGACAGGTGAGTGTTGGCCTGCTCCTCCTGTAATCAACAACCATCATCCAGTTTAGTGTTCTTGATTTCAGTACAATATTAGCATGTATATCAATGCATAGTGGCACACTTACAGCTTCCTCAGCCTGCCTCTTGTAGGCCTTCACTTTCAGCTGCAGTTTGTCCACCAGATCCTGCAGTCTATTCACATTCTTCTTATCCTCCTCAGTCTGTAAAGATTGGTGGTTATTTAGATTTTGCTTGTTTAAATTGTTCTTCATATACAGTACTGTGCAAAAGTTTTAGGCAGGTGTGAAAAATGCTGCAAAGTAAGAATGCTTTCAAAAATAGGCCTTCAAAACAGCATCAGTTCTTCTAGGTACACTTTTACAAATTCAGGGATTTTGTAGGCATGTATTCAGGTGTATAATTAAACAGTTATACCAAACAGGTGCATCAGTTCAATATGTAGGTTGAAACACAGTCATTAACAGAAACAGCTGTGTAGGAGGAATAAAACTGGGTGAGGAACAGCCAAATTAAGCTAACAAGGTGAGGTTGCCGAAGACAGTTTGCTGTCAAAAGTCATACACCATGGCAAGACTGAGCACAGCAACGAGGCTGAATGTAGATATACTCCATCAGCAAGGTCTCTCCCAGGCAGAAATTTCAAGGCAGACAGGGGTTTCCAGATATGCTGTCCAAGCTCTTTTGAAGAAGCACAAAGAAACGGGCAACGTTGAGGACCGTAGACACAGAGCAGTACACGAATGAGTGTCCGCAGGCAACAGTGAAACATGGTGGAGGTTCCCTGCAAGTTTGGGGCTGCATTTCTGCAAATGGAGTTGGGGATTTCATCAGAATTAATGGTCTGATCAATGCTGAGAAGTCCAGGCAGATACTTATCCATCATCCAAAACCATCAGGGAGGCATCTTATTGGCCCCAAATTTATTCTGCAGCATGACAATGACCCCAAACATACAGCAAAAATCATTTAAGAACTATCTTCAACGTAAAGAAGAACAAGGAGTCCTGGAAGTGATGGTATGGCCCCCACAAAACCCTGATCTCAACATCATCGAGTCTGTCTGGGATTACATGAAGAGAGAGAAGCAACTGAGGCTGCCTAAATCCACAGAAGAACTGTGGTTAGTTATCCAAGATATTTGGGCCAACCTACCTGCCGAGTTCCTTCAAAAACTGTGTTCAAGCGTACCTAGAAGAATTGATGCAGTTTTGAAAGCAAACGGTGGTCACACCAAATATTGATGTGGATTTTTCTTCTGTTCACTCGCTTTGCATTTTGTTAATTGATAAATATAAACTATTAACATGTCTATTTTGACAGCATTCTTACTTTACAACATTTTTTCACACCTGCCTAAAACTTTTGCACAGTACTGTATGCTACATATTGCCAAATATATTTTGTACCTGGTAGGTGAGCTCCTTCACTCTCCTCTCATATTTGCGGACTCCTTTAACAGCTTCAGCGCCACGTCTCTGCTCAGCTTCGACCTCACTCTCCAGTTCACGCACCTAGAGCAGATATTTCATTTGTAGAAAACCGTTTTATAAGATTATTTGCTAGTTGTACTCCATGTTTAAAGATTGCAGCATACCCTAGATTCCAGTTTCTGGAGCTGTTTCTTTCCACCCTTCATGGCGAGACTCTCAGCCTCATCCAGGCGGTGCTGCAGATCTTTGACTGTAACTTCAAGGTTCTTCTTCATCCTTTCAAGATGAGCACTGGTGTCCTGCTCTTTCTTCAGCTCCTCTGCCATCATGGCAGCCTAGTGTATGACCATGTCAGGAAATTACTTTTCATGTGAACTGTAAATCACAGTAGTGCCATTTTTATTAAGTTAAACACTCACATCTGTGATGGCCTTCTTCGCCTTCTCTTCAGCATTTCTGGCCTCCTGGATGGTGTCATCCACCTCACCTTGGACCTGCACCAGATCAGCCTCAAGCTTCTTCTTGGTGTTGATCAGGCTGGTATTCTGTCAAAAGGGGGAACAAGATGACATTTGGTGCTTTTTGTCACAAAATATGACAGAAAAAGCAAAGAGCAACATCAGAGCAGCTAGTAGATCCTACCTGAGAGTGCAGCAGTCCCACACGCTCACTGGCATCAACCAGCTCCTGTTCAGCCACTTTGCGGCCTCTCTCTGTCTGCTCCAGTGCAGTCCTCAGTTCCTCAATCTCTGCCAGCATCAGGTTATTCCTGCGCTCCACCATAGCAACCTGCTCCTTCATGTCTTCCTGTCCTCTGACAGCCTCATCAAGGTGCAGTTGGGCATCCTGATGTGAAAGTGGATATCACTTTGACTCGAACTGTCATATTCAACAATTGTAAGCTTGTGTTGTGAATAAAAAAAAAAAAAACTTCAAGCAGACCTTCAGCTGTCCTTGGACATTTCTGAGCTGTTTCTGGGCCTCAGCAGCCTGGCGGTTGGCATGGCTCAGCTGGATCTCCATCTCATTGAGATCCCCCTCCATCTTCTTCTTGACTCTCAAAGCATCATTTCTGCTCCTAACCTCAGAGTCCAATGTAGTCTGCATGGACTCAATCACCCTCTGGCTGTTTCTCTTGATCTGCTCTATCTCCTCATCCTTCTCAGCCAGTTTCCTGTCAATCTCACTCTTAACCTGGTTGAGCTCAAGCTGGATACGAAGAATCTTGGACTCTTCATGTTCAAGTGTACCCTTAAGAAATATGTTGAATGGTGAACAATATAATGCAGACCCAGTTTTATTTTATTTCAGCTTGTTGCAGTTATGCATAGTTACCTCGGCTTCTTCAAGAGCAGTCTGGATTTCTGATTTCTCAGTTTCCACTGTCTTCTTTGCCTTCTCCAGCTCATGGATGGTCTTTCCAGTCTCGCCAATCTGTTCAGTCAGGTCAGAGATCTCCTCTGCAGAAGAGAGAGAATTTATTGTTGGTTTGTTTTCATTTTAAGGGTACTACTAATTTACATGTGAATTTCTGTTTAACATACGCTGGAGATTCTTGTTCTCCCTTTTCAGAGTCTCCAGCTGGTCAAGAGCTTCCTCATATGAGTTCTTCATCTTAAAGAGCTCAGTGCTGAGAGAGCGAGCCTCTTTCTGAGCTCCCTCCAGTTCAGCCTGGCCTTCCTCATATTTCTGCTTCCATTCTGCCAAGACCTAAATGTCAATAATAAATAGGATCCTGTAAACTTTATGGTTGTACCAGTTTAATAACTTGTGTATTTTTGGTCAAGTAACAGATGTTCACCTTGTCAAAGTTCCTCTGCTTCTTGTCAAGATTAGCAGCCACGGAATTGGCTCTCTCAACGTCAATCATGAGGTCCTCCACTTCACCCTGCAGTCTCTGCTTGGTCTTCTCCAGAGAAGCACACTTGGAGTTCACAGCTTCAATGGACTCCTCTGCGTCTTGCAGACGCTGAGCAAGCTTTTTCCTATAGGGAGGTGAATCAGCAATATGTTGTATATTTGGCTATGATGTGTATTATTTGTTTAGACACAGCTGTTTGTCATTGTATTAATTTACTTGGCCTCCTCCAGCTCCTCGGTACGCTGAATGGCATCGGTCTCATATTTGGTTCTCCACTGAGCCACCTCACTGTTGGCCTTGGACATTGCACGCTGAAGCTCAGCCTTGGCCTCCTGCTCTTCCTCAAACTGCTCTCTGAGCAGATCACAGTCATGACGGGCTGATTGGACAGCATGGGCCAGAGCGTTCTTGGCCTAAAGGTAAGTTTTTATTGTCAGTTTGAAAGTTCACTCATTCATACGGATTGTTTTAAGCACACTACCACATGTACGTTAATGGGCCGGACAGGTTTGTTTAATCAGTTTCATTATTTACCTTCACTTCTTCCTCAGTGACTCTCTTGAGTTCTTCAATCTGCTGAGTGTAAGCTTGTTTTCCTCTTGTAAGCTGGGACACAAGTGCATCTTTCTCTTCCAGTTGCCGGCCAAGTTCACCTGTCACCCACAACAGTGGCATTAGCTTTGTGTTAGACATCAATATTTTGATTATATATTAAGTTGAAATACTCACCATTTTCAGTCTGAAGTCTTGCTTTCTGTGTGTTAATGTCATTCAGTTGGCGGACATTCTCATCGTTCTTGGCCTTGAGCTCACTCAGTTGGTCCTCAAGGGTGCGGCACATCTTTTCTAGGTTAGCCTAAAGCATAATAGGAAAAAAGTTTCATAGTAATTTGTTTCAGTACTCTTTATCTAATAAAAGAAATAAGAATCTAATAAGAAATAAAGTCCATTCTGATACCTTTGCTTTGGCAACAGCCTCCATGTTACTGGAGAGGTCATCTATCTCCATTTTATATTCACTTTTTTCCTTCTCCAGCTTCTGTTTGACACGCTGAAGGTTGTCGATCTGCTCTCCAAGTTCAGCAACACTGTCAGCTTGTTTCTTGCGGAGTGCAGCAGCTGTGGCTTCATGCTGCAGAGTGGACTCTTCCAGATCACGACGCAGTTTCTGGAACTCGGCCTCGCGCTTCTTGTTCATCTCGATCTGAGCAGCAGTGGCACCACCAGCTTCCTCGAGCCTCTCACTGATCTCCTCAAGTTCCCTGGAGAGATCAGCTCTCTGCTTCTCAACTTTAGCACGAGCTGCACGCTCAGCCTCAATTTCCTCCTCCAGCTCCTCAATGCGAGCCTAAGATGAAAAAAAGTTTGTTTTGTCTGAATGCCTGGCCTTGCTTGCAGAGCTCACTGTCAAGCTGTTTCAAATCTCATTATTACCTGGAGTTCTTTGATCTTCTTCTGAAGTTGAGCACCCAGTGACTGTTCATCTTCAATCTTGCTCAGAAGTTGACTTACTTCAAAGTCCTTCCTGTTTTGTTGAAACAGAAAAACGAACATGATGGAAACATTTTATCAAGCGTTTTATATTTGTTGCTAATATATTTAATTCCTTCCAGAACCACTCACTTCTTGATTTTCTCATCAGACTGTTGCTTGTCGTTCTCCAGGTCCATTATGGTCTCTTGGGCCAGTTTCAGGTCACCCTCAAGCTTCCTCTTGGCTCTCTCAAGGTCCATACGGAGTTTCTTCTCTTGTTCCAGAGAACCCTCAAGCTTTGTGTGAGAATGTTAGATTTTCACCTGATAATCTATAACACATTTATGAAATATTTAATAAAAAATTATAATACTATAGTCTTACATCGTCAACTTGTTGCTCTAGCTTGGTCTTTGATTTGGTCAGAGTGTTGACTTTGTCTTCCTCTGCCTGGAGATCATCCAGAGTCTGCTGGTGTGCCTCTTGGAGGGCTTTCTTCTCCTTAGTGAGCTTGGCAATGCTCTCATCCTGAGAGGCCATCTCCTCAGTGAGGTTCTTGACCTATGAAAGAGCATTAAAACAATGATAAGTTGTCTATTTAAATTCTTATTATAAAAGTACAATATGTTCACTTTACTTAATAAATGTCAACCTTGTTCTCAGTGGCATGTTTCTCCTTTTCCACTTTGGCCAAAGTGAGCTCCAAATCATCAATGTCCTTCTTCAGCTCAGAGCATTCATCCTCCAGTTTCCTCTTCTTTGCAGTCAGCTCAGCATTTATTTCCTCCTCATCCTCCAGTCTCTCATTTGACTCTTTGAGTTTAGCCTCAAGCTGGATCTTGCTCTTGATGAGCCCCTCACACCTTTCCTCAGCATCAGCAAGGTTCTCAGTTTCCTGTTATTATGATTTTTTATTTTTTTTTAATATTATTGATGTCATCCAAATACCAGTAAAATTTTACCAACTCTGTTTAAAATACTCACAGCTGATACTTGGAGTTGCAGGTCATTTTTCTCCTGTAGTAGAGACACCATCTTCTCCTCAAGCTCTTTCTTCCTGGCCAGCGCCTTTGCCAAGTCCTCCTTCATTTTCTCAAAGTTCTCCTTCATGGCAGCCATTTCCTTCTCAGTCTCTGCAGTCTTGAGAAGAGGCTTGATCTTGAAATACAGCTTCATCCATGGCCAGTGTTTCACATTCATGAATGAGCGGATGTTGTATTGGATTGAATAAATGGATTCTCTGGAATTTAGGATGAACAAGGTCAGTATGCACCTACCTATGTTTAATTTTTGTTTTGTACTTAGGTTTCATGCTTTGTTCATCTAAATATACCTCCTCTCCATCATTTTGACAAACTCCCTCCTCATGAGGTAGCCACGGCACAAAGCCTGAGTCATGGTCACCAGATTTGCAAGTTTTTCATCTCGCATCTCCTCAAGGGTACCCAGCAGACCAGCTTTGAAGAACACCTACAGGTTTGGGATGATTGGAAAAAATCATGATCTGAGTCTTTACCTGTTTTTATAAGAAAATACAGCAACGGAAATACATAATAACCTGTATTTGTACTGGGTATTTTAGAATTTAAATGGTGGATGCTTTCTTGAGTTGCATTTTTCTGGAAATTTTGACTTTTCGGTAGCAACAATAATATTTTTGTTTTAACAAAACTACACACCTTGGTGTGTCCAAACTTGTACTGGGTGTGATCCACATCGATAGAGCCTAAGAGTTTCTCTGCAGCTTTCTTGTTGTCAATGAACTGTCCCTCTGGGATGACGCTGGCATTTAAGACTTTGTATCTGAAATCGAAACATATATTTCAGAATACATAATGTACCCACATGTAGAAGCAAAAGGTATTTTCCGGTGTTCTTCCATTACTGTAAATTACGGCTGCAACTAACGATTATTTTCATAATTGATTAATCGGCCGATTATTTTCGATTAATTGGATTGGAGGGGGACTTTCAGTATAATTTTTTTTATTTATTTAAAATAAAATCCACAAACTGAGTGTTACAAATATAAACTTCAAACTAAAACTTTACATTAACACAACTGTTTGTCCAATTATTTATATATATATATATATATATATATATATATATATATATATATATATATATATATATATATATATATATATATATATACGGCTATATACACATATATAAAGCTATAAATGGTTGTATATAATATAATCTTATATATATACAGTACTGTGCAAAAGTTTTAGGCACCCTATTTTTTTTTTTAGTACAAACTTTGTTATAGATTTTTATTTTATGACATCTACATGATCAAGTCAGTACAAAAAAAAGTTTTAGATTCCCAAACATTAGTTTTCTAGCACAAAATTAAATGTTACAGAAAAAATGTTTGTGTCTCAGTAAAGAAAGCAGCATATTATGTAAGAGACACTTTTCAGACAAAAAACACAATGAAGGCTGCTGGGTTTCGCTGCAAAAATAAGAAGCGAGTGCGAAAGTCAAAGTCTCCAGAAGAACTGTGTCTGGTTCTGCAAGATGCTCAATAAAACTTACCAGCTCATTTCCTTATAAAACCGCACACATTGTACCGGAGACTACTATTTTTATTTTTATTTTTATTTCTCACACCAAATATTGATGTTTCATTTACTACTGTTTACTGCTCTTTACAGTATTTCTTTTTTTATGTAGAAACATTTAATTTCATTATTTTGAAGGCATCTTTGCTCTACAACATTTCTCTGCATGTGCCTAAAACTTTTGCACAGTACTGTATATAATATATAATATATATATAATATAAACTAATAAATATAAATAAGTATTTATGCATAATTTTTTATGGATGCACAAAAAAGCACTGATAATTAAACTACAGTCCTAAATTACTAATAAAAACTAACTTTCACTGCACCTCATGGTTTCAGTTAATCACTGCCTTTAGGCATATTGTTTTACTTGTGTTTACTTTGATTGTACCGTTTTAATTAGACATTACAGACCTTAATTGCGCTACACCGTTTATCATCACGTCTACACTGCAAGTGAGGAGCAATGCGGCCTCGTTACTAATAGATCATTTCCGTTATAATAAACGACAGAATTTACACTGCATCGTGCAAATACAGCATATAATGACAACAAACTTGAATTAAACTAAACCTTTTAAGCAACACACACCAGTTTCTTCAACCCCTTACACACAGTGGAGCATTTTGGATATAAACATAAGTTTGTGCTCACGCATCACTGTCGTGCTACTGTGCTACACAAACTCCACTTTGTAAAGTTTGCAGTTTACAGTCTTCTTCTCTACATTTAATATAACATGCTCCCCTGCCTTAGAGGACTTGGGTCGCACACTTTGTTCGGCTTTTTTCATGTTGGGCATAAAAGGTACCGCTGACATAAACAGTAAACTGAAGAAATTCATTGTCTTTGACTCTGGGTATTCTGCTAAAGCTAGCGGTGTTGCATTATGTGCGTATGACCTCATGTACCATCGAATGGGAAATGGCTTATATTTCCAGTTAGTAAAAAGACGCTAGTGTTCCCTCTGAGATGACACTACCCTTCTAAAATTCATACACTAGACGGTAGAGTACATAGTGCAAAGTGTAAGTGTATAGTACGTCATTTGGGATACAGCTTTAGTATTTACTCTCCGATACATGTTTTCGGAACAGAAGTAATGAGTAAATGTACCTCGTGCCACGCGCAGATCAACCAATCGATAATGGGATTCGTTGACAACGATTTTCATAATCTATTATTATCAATTGTGTCGATTAGTTGTTGCAGCTCTACCGTATTTGTGATTCGGAATACCTCTGCTTGAAGTCACCATAGAGGATTCTGCTGGGAAATCCCTTTCTGCAGATTCTGATACCCTCCAGTACACCATTACACCTCAACTGGTGGATGACCAGGAAGTTCTCCATCAGACCTAGGGTGTCCAGTGTAGTGGTACAATATTAATAACAAGTCTTACAGTCAGAGACATTCATAGGTATGTTGTGTATTTACTAATAAAAATGTATGAAAATAAGAAGATACCCACCTGGAGTCTTGGACTCATTTGGAATCAAGCAACGCACAAAGTGAGGGTGAGTGCTCCTCAAGTTGGTCATCAGCTTGCCCAAGTTCTCCTGTGAGTTTTACATTTAGCAGTTTAGCAATAATAATAATAATAATAATAGCCTGTACACAATTAAACTAGAGTAGGGTAAACCGAGGTAAACTAGTATACTTTCAATAATTTTAATCTTTGCAACAGTTCTTAAATTCTGAGCAAGAATGCTGAACTACATGTGTATGCAAAACACATGGTCGGGAAACAAGATTAATGTTACAGATTTAAATCATCAAAAGGAATTGTGAGGATGGATGGAGTTCAGACGGGAGTCTAAGTAATATTTTTAAGGGCTTCTTAAAAACACAGGAATTGTAAACTGGTATGATGTGAAACTGATGTTTGCTATTGGTTACACTCTGATAGGACTTTTCTCTCTCTTACGGCAGCTTTGACAGTAAATGTCACTCCATTTGTGACGTGCATGTATTTCAGCCTGTTGCTGAGACTGTAAAATGTATGTAAAATGTGGAATCTGCAAGTGGAATGCATTCACTCAACATAGTTTCTGTTAAATTGTTCTCACCCTGAACAGAGCAGACACAGTCTGGAAGGAACCACCCTTCTTCTTGCCTTTCTTTCCGCCACCACTGTCAGCTGTTGACAGATAAAAAATTTGTCAGTTAGTGTTTTCCTTATCTTATTATACCCTTACTGTCTCAGTCCAGAAGCATCTTAATTTCTCAAGGTAAAATATCTGATTATCAGCTTATTCTGTGCTTGTATAATGAAAATTATTAACCTTATCAATGTTAATCTTACCATCGGCACCGGCATGGGCTGCATACAGGAGGCACAACAGTTTGTTTGCTGACTTCTGGTACAGCTGCACAACAGAGTCATTCAGTGGATCCTTGTTCTTGTCCAACCAGCCGGAAATGTTGTAGTCCACAGTGCCGGCGTAGTGCACCAAGGAGAAGTGGGCCTCAGCTTTGCCTTTGGCAGGTTTTGGCTTTTGGAAGGCATTGCATTTACCAAGATGTTGGTCATGAAGCTTGTTCTTGAAGGATGTGTCTGTAGCCTTGGGGAACATGCACTCCTCTTCAAGGATGGAGAAGATGCCCATTGGCTGTTGATAATATTCATTTTTATTAAGTAGTCAAATGACAAGGAAGACAGCTTGGATAGTTAGCAGTTGTTTTTAATGTACTTCTCTGAAACACCTTACCTTCTCAATAAGCTCAATGCAGGCAGCCAAGTCCATACCGAAGTCAATGAACTCCCACTCGATACCTTCTTTCTTGTACTCCTCTTGTTCCAGTACAAACATGTGGTGGTTGAAAAACTGTTGCAGTTTCTCATTTGTGAAGTTAATGCAGAGCTGCTCCAAGCTGTTGAACTGTTACAGCAGATCAATACATTAGACATTGCCAAAGTATTGTAAAAACCAACGGAACACGCATCATGGAGAAAAACATTATTATTTACATCAAAGATCTCAAATCCAGCGATGTCCAGCACACCAATGAAGAACTGTCTTTGTTGCTTTGTGTCCAACATCTCATTAATTCGGATGACCATCCACAAGAACATTTTCTCATAGATGGATTTGCAGAGGGCACTGACGGCGTTGTTGACCTGAATAATGTAAAAGTTAGCTTTATTGAGGATTGTCCTATAATTTGTGCTTTCTGTACAAACAAAGCTTCATTCTCACTTGTGATGGTTGAATAATGAGACATTACCTGAGGTACAGTCTGGCCTTTGGTAACAAACTCGTTTCCGACCTTGACTCTGGGATAGCACAAAGCTTTCAGCATGTCAGCTGAGTTCAGGCCCAGAAGGTAGGCGATTTTATCAGCAACTGAATTGAAAAAAAAAAATTGTATTAAAAATCAAGAATGGCATATATATTATACTTTATGTATCAACAGACTAGGTAAGTCTTGTGACTTTATCTGTACCCTCAGTGCCATCAGGCTCAGCCTGCTCCTCCCTCTGTTTCTGCTTGAACTTCATGTTTCCATGATGCATCACAGCACCGGTCAGCTTGTAGATGTTAATTTTCTCATCACCGCTGAAGCCGAGGATGTCTATGGCCGTCTGTGTGACGAAAAGGAGAGATTATTCATGTGTATGTTTAAAATTAATACACACATTTCTTTTGTGAAATTAGAACAAATAATTTGTTCCTACATCTGTGGCAATGAACTCCTCAACATCATTGATGCTCTTGACTGTGATTTCACCCTGGCTGATCATTGGGTAATCATAGGGGTTGGTGGTGATGAGCAGTGCCTCTGTATGAGGATAAAAAATTAGTTGTTATTCATACTAATGTGTTCTTTAAACTAATGTAACATGATTTTGGCAGCATTACAGCTCATGAGAATTCCTACCAAGCAGCTCTGGCTTGTGTCCAGTCATGAGCTGGTAGAAAATGTGGTAGCTTCTCTCAGCAGACAGCTGGAAGGTGACTCTTGACTTTTCCAGCAGGTCTGTTGACAAGAATTGATTTTGTTAAGCAGTGTCTCATGTTTATTTTATAATATTCTTAAATGTGGCCATTAATCAGATAAATGTGTTTGAACAATTTTGCCAGGTTCAGAATTTTGAACCGTCAATGATTAATCTGTTAGTTCGTTTTTCCTTCATTACTGACTGTAGTTTTTCCTCATTTGTATTAATGTAGATTTGTATTTTTTATACTCACAACTGCAAGTTTTAGTATATAAGCCAGTAAGTTACCTGTGGGCCTTTAGTGCTGTTTGTCATTATCACCTTGTAATTATAGCTTCTCCATTAGAATTTATTACCATAATCACTTTTCAGATAGTAAAATACTATTATAAAATAATATTTGTTTTGATTTCATTCTCATTTTGTACATCTAAAAGATTTTAAATGAATATTCAGTGATATTCAAGAATATTCATAGTTGTTAAAACTTACAGGTTTCAATATCAGCTGAGGCCAGCTTGCCAGTTTGCCCAAAGTGAATTCTGATGAATTTACCCTGTAAATTAAAAAATATATATATTGTATGTATTATATATGCATTTTAGTCGCATGGCTGCATACCACAATCTTTGATTCATACATCCAGTATGTGTGAACTTACAAAACGAGAGGAGTTGTCATTTCTCACAGTCTTGGCATTACCATAAGCCTCCAGCAGGGGGTTGGCTGCAACAATTTGGTCTTCCAGTGAACCCTAGTGATGATGGCAGGTATTTTAGTAAGGAGTTTTATTTCTGATTTATATATATATATATATATATATATATATATATATATATATATATATATATATATACAGTACTCTCTCTCTAGTATATATATACTATTTTTTTAGTACAAACTTTGTTACAGATTTTTTTATGACTTCTACATGATCAAGTCAGTACAAAAAACATTTTAGTTTCCCAGACATTAGTTTTCTAGCACAAAATGAAATGTTACAGAAAAATGTTTGTATGTCATTAAAGAAAGCAGCATATTACGTAAGAGACACTTTTCAGACAAAAAACACAATGAAGGCTGCTGGGTTTTGCTGCAAAAATAAGAAGCGAGTGCGAAAGTCAAAGTCTCCAGAAGAACTGTGGCTGGTTCTGCAAGATGCTCAATAAAACTTACCAGCTCATTTCCTTATAAAACTGCACTCATTGTACCAGAGACTACTATTTTTATTTTTATTTTTTTGTCACACCAAATATTGACTTATGTACTACTGTTTACTGCTCTTATACACATACACACACACACACACACACACACACATAACCCCAGTTCCATAAAAGTTGGGATGCTGTGTAAAATGTAAATAAAAACAGAATGCAATGATTTGCAAATCTCATAAACCCATGTTATTCACAATAGATCATAACTGTTTTAACTGAGGAAATGTACCATTTTAAGAAAAAATGGTAATTTTTAATTTGATGGCCACAACACAAAAGTTGGGACGGGGGCAACAAAAGGCTGGAAAAGTAAGTGCTACTAAAAAGAAACAGGTGGAGGAACATTTTGCAACTAATTAGGTTAACTGGCAACAGGTCAGTAACATGATATAAAAAGAGTATAAAGGGTATAAAAAAAAGTATCTTAGAGAGGCAGAGTCTCTCAGAAGTAAAGATGGGCAGAGGTTCACCAATCTGCGAAAAACTGCGTCTACAAATCGTGGAACAATTTCAGAATAATGCTCCTCAACATAAAATTGTTAAGACTTTGAATATCTCATCATCTACAGTACATAATGTCATCAAAAGATTCAGAGAATCTGGAGAAATCTGTGAAAGGGTGAAAATCAATATTGCATGCCCGTGATCTTCGGGCCCTCAGGCGGCACCGCATTAAAAACAGGCCTGATTCTGTAATGGAAATCACTGCATGGGCTCAGAAACACCTCCAGAACTCATTGTCTGTGAACACAGTTCACCATGCCATCCACAAATGCTGGTTAAAGCTCTATCATGCAAAGAAGAAACCATATGTGACCATGATCCGGAAATGCCGTCATCTTCTCTGGGCAAAAGCTCATTTAAAATGGACTGAGGCAAAATGGAAAACTATTCTGTGGTCAGACGAATCGAAATTTGAAATTCTTTTTGGAAACCATGGACTACTCTGGACTAAAGAGGAGAGGGACCATCCGTCTTCAGTTGGTGAGCAGCTAGAATCCTGTATCAGATACGAGTGGGACAACATTCCTCTCCCAAATCTCCAGCAACTGGTCTCTTCAGTTCCCAGACATATAGGGACTGTTGTTAAAAGAAGAGGGGATGCTACACATTGGTAAACATGGCCCTGTCCCAACTTTTTTGAGACGTGTTGCTGCCATCAAATTCAAACTTACCTTGTTTTTTTTCCTTAAAATGGAATTGGGGTTGTGTACTGTGCAAAAGTTTTAGGCACATGCAAAGAAATGCTGTAGAGCTAAGATGCCGTCAAAATAATGAAATTAAATGTTTCTACATTAAAAACAAAAAATATACCATAAAGAGCAGTAAACAGTAGTAAATGAAACAATGTCAATATTTGGTGTGACAAAAAAATAAAAATAGTAGTCTCCGGTGCAAAAGTTTTATAAGGAAATGAGCTGGTAAGTTTTATTGAACATCTTGCAGAACCAGCCACAGTTCTTCTGGAGACGACTTCTGCTTCTTATTTTTGCAGCAAAACCCAGCAGCCTTCATTGTGTTTTTTGTCTGTACGTCTCTTACGTGATATGCTGCTTTCTTTAATGACATACAAACATTTTTCTGTAACATTTAATTTTGTGCTAGAAAACTAATGTTTGGGAATCTAAAATGTTTTTGTAGTGACTTATACTGACTATAGTATATCAACAATAATTATTCACTGACCTGCATTTTGCCAGGAGTAGGCTCTGCTGCCTTCTTTCCAGTCATGCCAACCATTGCAAAGTACTGAATGACACGTTTTGTGTTCACAGTTTTTCCTGCACCAGATTCTCCACTGGGGGAAGAACAGATTGTTAATTACTTTTCAATACAACAGCATTAATCTAGGAATGAATTTCAGTCTTTTTTTTTTCAGAATTTTAATTTAAGAGTTTTAACTTACGTAATCAGGACTGACTGGTTCTCACGATCTAAAGGAGTAATTAGAATTCATTGTACATGTTGTATAATGCATACAACTATTTATACAGTGACAAATAGTTACAGTTAGAAATATGAGCAATTTCATACCAGTGAGCATGAACTGATAGGCGTTATCAGAGATGGAGAAGATGTGAGGTGGGGCTTCAATCCTCTTTTTGCCTCTGTATCCAGACACAACGACAGCGTCGTACACTGGGAGCCACTTGTAGGGGTTCACAGTGACGCAGAACAACCCTGAGTAGGTCTGAAGGAGAGTCAAATTAAATTTTCATTAGTTTGTGTCACGGCACACGGGATCTTATATTTCTCTTTTATAATTGCGTAGTTCTCTGTTAAACTTACGTAGATCATCCATGCTGCGTAACGCTCTTTGAGATTATACAGCACAGCAGGCTCATTGAGATGGGTCATCATGGCCATGTCCTCAATTTTGTCGAATTTGGGAGGATTCATGGGATGGACTTCATCTTCCTTAACTGTGACACTCTATAAAACAACAGTGATGAAACACATTATAATGGTTAGTTACGTAGGGAAATTTACTAGGATCCTGACACTACTAGATGTTTCAATTATCTTGTCACTTACTTTGCCGCCCTCAGTTTCGACAGTGGCTTTGCCACCCTCTTTACTTTTCAGTGTACCTTTAACGTACATCTCAGCTGCATCAGTCACATACACTGCACTTTTGGCATCAAAAGGTTTGTTCTGAGCCTCAATCCTTTCCTTGTCCGGCTTCCGGAGGTAGATGGCCGCCGGGCCGAAGCATTCCATCTCACCATCTCCCATGGTGGCAGGTTACTGTGGAGTCAAATAACTTATTTTACTTTGGATGAAGCCATGTAGTTGTCTGTGTTATAAATCATGAAGGGATAAATTCATAAAGTTAATGTAGACATCATGAGCTTAATTTAATTATATTAACCCATCCCCCCACCCCCCAATACATTATATGCCCTTAAAAGAGATTTCCTTGCCTTTTTTTTTAAATTTTTTTTTTTTTATACCCATTATGATGTTTAACACTGTACCTTATTTGGGGTCAACAGGAGAAGTTGGCAGATGGTAGATTGGCTGGCACACTGGGGGAAAAAAGGAGTAAATATCAATTTAGACATTGCGTGTAAACACTGATGAAATGCAACATTTTACAAATTAAACAATATACAAAGATAATTCTCAAGCAAATGAGACATCAGCACTGGACTGGAGACTTTCTCACCTTGGCAGGGTGCTTGAGGTTCCTTCAGTCCTTGGGGGAGCCTGTTATATAGCAGCATTACTGTTCACTCAGCAGAAATGTCTAGCTGTATATGGCCATGTAGCATTAGTTGATGCAGTGTATTTTTGCTTTATGTAACACTATTATAAACACGCCTCGGTGTCATACAGTTGCAAATGCTGGTATTTCTTAGTCCTTGTGCTTAGTGCTGGTGTTTCTTCCTTCAAAATATACAGTTTTCTTCATTATATTAATAACTGACAATTTATTGTTGTTATGCGAAGTAGAGATAACAGTAATGTTCCAGTGCAATGCATGATCAATTTAAATATTAAAATTAGCATAAATATTTACACTTAAACCTGTCTCTGTTCTTAATTTTTCTTTTTCAGAATATGTTTCTGATCATTTTTTGGATTGCTGTTTGCATTGACTATCCTGTAAAACAAATGTATATTATGTTTTCTGTTTGTTTGTTTGTTTGTTTGTTTGTGTTTAAACATTTTTTAAGGTTAAAGAGGTTAAGGAGCCCAAACATTCTTAAAGTTCTGGCAATGAAGACGCACCAAGTTTGGACGTGTAGAAGCCCTCTGATCCCACTGGTGTTCAATTTCTAGGTCAGTGCCATCATTTCCAAATATATAAATCAAGTTTCCAAGTAGATAGTATTCCAAAAGCAATAATTAGTTTTCAGCCTAGATTTCACCTATTGCCAATAATATATTTTGTGTGGGAAAATCATGAATTAATTTTAGTGTGTGTAAGCAAAAAGGAAAGAAAGAAAGCATCAAAATTTTAGAACACATGCTGTTTTCTTTTAACATTCTGTTAAAAATGTTTATGCAATAATCTACATTTCTCAATATCTCCTGGTTTCATAGAGAATATACATTGGCATATTTTGAGCTTCTCCTAAAATACAGATGATCCGAAGAGTTGGAAAGCTCTGACCCATATCACCTGAAATTGTGTGGCAGGATTTCAAAGTTGGGGTTCTGTGATTTAAACATTAATGCAAAAAAATGTGAACAAATGTTTGTTAACTGAAAAACAAAAAAAAAGCTAGTTACCTTTATCATTAATCCCTGTTTCAACAAGAGTTTTTTATTATTATTATTTTCACAAAACCTCTTTAGATGCCGAGACGTGACTTGGATACATGGCAAGAATTAAGGGATCTAATATTTAATGCTCTTTAGTGCCAGCAGAGTATCAAATTAAAATGGGGCAAATTTTAGTCTAAGATTAATTACCAGTGGCTGACCATAACATTCTTTTCCAAAGAAAGATAATATGCTTTGGCAGTTGCTTACAAGGCAGTAGAATTAATTAGTTGGATTCATAAAATGAAAGGCTGAAACTGAATATTACAAGCAGAATGTTCTTGTAAGGAATAAATACAAATATAGAAACCAGTTAGTGGTCTGGTGTGGGCCTCAAGAATTTTATGCATTTCAGATTGCAGTATAAATAAGTTTACTTGCGCTACATAAGAGTTCCCAGTTGCTGTCATCTTTGAAGTAAGTTGCCTTGCTCATTTCAGTCATATAATAATGTAAAGCTGCTTATTTACTTTAAGAACTATTTTTAAGTTGTACTTAAAATGATTAAGATGGTATAATGGATGCGCTTCATGAAATGGTCTAATATAAAAAGCTGATGGCTTGTGTTTGTTGTTTTTATCATAAACTCACTTTACATTAAAAGAACACATTGATCTTAATGTAAGGTTTAGTCCCAGTACAAGACAGTTTACATATGGTTGGTCGTTGGTCATATCATGTCATTATCCTGCTGTGATTGTTCGATAGGCTGAAGAGGTACAAAAATGTAATAACAGGAATGCACTTATATGCCTTTGTATATTACTATAAAGAGAATGTTATCTTAAAGAGACTTGCATTAAAGTAATCAAATGACTTGTAAGCTGTTATTTGTGAAGCAACACGTTTAACCAAAAATAAAAAAAGAACTTACTTCTCATTTTGTACTTACAGTGGATATAAAAACTCTATACACTCCTGTTAAAATGGCAGGTTTTTGTGAACCAGAAACATTTTAGGGAAAAATAGGAAAAATAAAAAACTTATAATAACCTGGTTACATAGGTGTGCACACCCTTTTATAATCGTGGATGTGCCTGTGTTCAGAATGAGCCAATCACATTCAATCTCATGTTCAAAAGTAATTTTCATACAGCTGTCATCAATGAAATTATTCTTATTAACCCCAAATAAAGACCAGCTGTCTCTGTAGAATTTTCTTTACATTTTCTTGGTTTCATCTGACTGCTGAAGCCATGGTTTGCATATAGCTGGCAAAGCCTTTACAGGGTCTCACTTGTTGAAAGGAATCGATCAGGAGAGGAGTATAAAATGTTTTCCAAAACATTCAGTGTACCATGGAACATCGTGAAGGCCATCGATAGCAGACTGATTACTGTCTGCATGTTCTTTCTCACGAAAAAAAACAAAAAAAAACATCCAAGCTCAACTAAATCACCCCAAACCATGTGGCAAAATGTGTTATGGTCTGATGAGACCAATTCCAAAAGATATAATAATTCCAAAAGCTACACAAAAAAAGCACCGAAAGAACACCGTCCCCACGGTGAAGCATGGTGGTGGCAGCATCATGCTTTATGGCTGCTTTTCTTCAGCCAGAACTGGGGCTTTCATCAAGGTGGAGGGAATCATGAATAGCTACAAATACCAGTCAATTTTAGTGCAAAACATTCAGGTGTCTGCTAGTAATCTGAAGATGGAAAGGAATTTCACCTTTCAGTACGACAATAACCCAAAGCACACATCCAAATCTACACAGGAACGGCTTAACCAAAAGAACATCAATGTTTCTGAATGACCTAGCCAGAGCCCAGACCTGAATCCAACTAAAAATCTGTGGGGTGACCTGAAGCGGGCTGTGCACTCAGGAGATGTCCTCACAATTTGATGGATCTAGAATGGTTTTTGCAAGAACTGGGACTATATTGCCAAGTCAAGATGTGCCATATGTGATAGACTCGTACCCAAAAAGACTGAATGGTGTAATAACATCAAAAAGTGCTTCAGCAAAGTATTAGTTTAAGGATGTGCACACTTATGCAACTAGTTTATTGTAAGTTTTTTTATTTTTCATTTTTTCCCTAAAAAAGTTTCTGGTTGTTGTTCACTTAATTTTTATACATTGTCATTTCACATTGAGGATGGAAAAAAATTCTGACATGATTTATCTTCCTAAACCTAAACCTGACATTTTAACAGGGGTGTGTAGACTGTTTATATCCATTGCACATTTGGGCAAATAGCACTGAGTAAGAACTGGTCCATAAAAGCGTATGTGTACAAGTGTACTCGTTAGTCTACATACAGCTAGTCACTCAGACTGTATCATAACTAGTTGGTTTTGGTGGTGAGGCATTATCACCATCTGTGTACGTGTGTACGACTATTCTTTCAGTCAAAAAATATATGTATTTTATAGCATTACGTCCTATATCTGCAAGAGGGCTTCTTTGTGTAGATTTTTTATTTTTTATCTTTTTTAAATCTTAAACTGAGTGACCACACTTGCTAACTCTTGCAGTTCTCCTGACAGAGAAGGAACTTTTATTGTTCATAGCATCCTTATTCTGTCCTAGTAAGAATCATTCTAGTTTTTCTGCTGACATATTAATGTGTAAATGCTCCATTTTAAATCACAGAGGTGTTCACTGAAAAATTCGCTGCAGTGACACCTGTCCAATTGCAGCGCTGTCTGACATCTTCACATTGCCTGTTTCTGAAGTCTCAGATTTTTCAATTAAATTTCTGAAATATATGAAAATGTTTTCCAGTTGCGATGGCAATTGTCCGATAATTTTTACTGCGTGCAGGTTAAAGTGTCATTCCCTAACCTGGCTTTTCAGTGTTGCTTCTGTACTGGTGTCTTATTTTCACAAAAAGGCTCAAAGTCAGTGTTACAGTTGCATGATTTATTTGATAGAAAATTTAAGACATCACAAGTCAGTCATATTTTATGCTTGCTTGTTGGTGTCTGGTTGGTCTCCTCTTCATTCTTCTTTGCCCTTTGGAAAATATAAATGAGTACAATTAGAGGAACTCGTTTAAGTGGTTAAATAAAAGAGCATGTTAGCAATTATGAAGATTTTTTTTTTTGCCTCACCTTTCCAGCATCTCTGCTCTTGGCTCTCAGCTTGTTGACCTGGGACTCAGCAATGTCAGCACGTTCCTGAGCTTCCTCCATCTCGTGCTGTACTTTCCTGTACCTGGACAGGTGAGTGTTGGCCTGCTCCTCCTGTGATTGGCAAGCAGTATCCAATTTAGTGTTTTTTAAATTAAGTAAAATATCTGCATGTTTGTCATTGTTATGTAGAATGACCAGTGTAGGTTGTAAACTTACAGCTTCCTCAGCCTGCCTCTTGTAGGCCTTCACTTTCAGCTGCAGTTTGTCCACCAGATCCTGCAGTCTATTCACGTTCTTCTTATCCTCCTCAGTCTGTAAAGATTGGTGGTTATTTAGATTTTGCTTGTTTAAATTGTTCTTCAAATATGCAACATACTGCCAAATATATTTTGTACCTGGTAGGTGAGCTCCTTCACTCTCCTCTCATATTTGCGGACTCCTTTAATAGCTTCAGCGCCACGTCTTTGCTCAGCTTCGACCTCACTCTCCAGTTCACGCACCTAGAGCAGATGTTTCATTTGTATAAAACCTCCTAATAAAATGATTTGCTAGTTGTACTCCATGTTTAAAGATTGCAGCATACCCTAGATTCCAGTTTCTGGAGCTGTTTCTTTCCACCCTTCATGGCGAGGTTCTCAGCCTCATCCAGACGGTGCTGCAGATCTTTGACTGTAACTTCAAGGTTCTTCTTCATCCTTTCAAGATGAGCACTGGTGTCCTGCTCTTTCTTCAGCTCCTCTGCCATCATGGCAGCCTAGTGTATGACCATGTCAGGAAATTACTTTTCATGTGAACTGTAAATCGCAGTGGTACCATTTGTATTAAGTTAAACACTCACATCTGTGATGGCCTTCTTCGCCTTCTCTTCAGCATTTCTGGCCTCCTGGATGGTGTCATCCACCTCACTTTGGACCTGCACCAGATCAGCCTCAAGCTTCTTCTTGGTGTTGATCAGGCTGGTATTCTGTCAAAAGGGGGAATAAGATGACATTTGGTGCTTTTTGTCACAAAATATGACAGAAAAAGCAAAGAGCAACATCAGAGCAGCTAGTAGATCCTACCTGAGAGTGCAGCAGTCCCACACGCTCACTGGCATCAACCAGCTCCTGTTCAGCCACTTTGCGGCCTCTCTCTGTCTGCTCCAGTGCAGTCCTCAGTTCCTCAATCTCTGCCAGCATCAGGTTATTCCTGCGCTCCACCATGGCCACCTGCTCCTTCATGTCTTCCTGTCCTCTGACAGCCTCATCAAGGTGCAGTTGGGCGTCCTGGTGTGAAAGTGGATATCACTTTGACTAGAACTGTCATATTCAACAATTGTAAGCTTGTGTTGTGAATTTAAAAAAAAAACTTCAAGCAGACCTTCAGCTGTCCTTGGACATTTCTGAGCTGTTTCTGGGCCTCAGCAGCCTGGCGGTTGGCATGGCTCAGCTGAATCTCCATCTCATTGAGATCCCCCTCCATCTTCTTCTTGACCCTCAAAGCATCATTCCTGCTCCTAACCTCAGAGTCCAGAGTGGTCTGCATGGACTCAATCACCCTCTGGCTGTTTCTCTTGATCTGCTCCATCTCCTCATCCTTCTCTGCCAGTTTTCTGTCAATCTCACTCTTAACCTGGTTGAGCTCAAGCTGGACACGAAGAATCTTGGACTCTTCATGTTCAAGTGTACCCTTAAGAAATATGTTGAATGGTGAACAATATAATGCAGACCCAGTTTTATTTTATTTCTGCTTGTTGCAGTTATGCGTAGTTACCTCGGCTTCTTCAAGAGCAGTCTGGATTTCTGATTTCTCAGTTTCCACTGTCTTCTTTGCCTTCTCCAGCTCATGGATGGTCTTTCCAGTCTCGCCAATCTGTTCAGTCAGGTCAGAGATCTCCTCTGCAGAAGAGAGAGAATTTATTGTTGATTTGTTTTTATTTTAAGGGTACTACTAATTTACATGTGAATTTCTGTTTAACATACGCTGGAGATTCTTGTTCTCCCTTTTCAGAGTCTCCAGCTGGTCAAGAGCTTCCTCATATGAGTTCTTCATCTTAAAGAGCTCAGTGCTGAGAGAGCGAGCCTCTTTCTGAGCTCCTTCCAGTTCAGCCTGGCCTTCCTCATACTTCTGCTTCCATTCTGCCAAGACCTATAATAATAATAATAATAATAATAATAATAATTAGTTACATTTATAAAGCGCTTTTCTAGACACTCAAAGCGCTTTACATAGTATAGGGGGAAATCTCCTCAACCACCACCAGTGTGTAGCATCCACCTGGATGATGCGACGGTAGCCAAAGTGCGCCAGAACCCCCACCACACACCAGCTATAGGTGGAGAGGAAAGGAGAGTGATGTAGCCAATTCAGAGATGGAGATTATTAGGGGGCCATGATAGACAAGGGCCAATAGGGCAATTTTGCCAGGTCACCGGGGTGATACCCCTACTCTTTACGAGAAATGACATGGGATTTTTAATGACCACAGAGAGTCAGGACCTCGGTTTAACGTCTCATCCGAAAGACCTAAATATCAATATTAAATAGGATCCTGTAAACTTTATGGTTGTACCAGTTTAATAACTTGTGTATTTTTGGTCAAGTAACAGATGTTCACCTTGTCAAAGCTCCTCTGCTTCTTGTCAAGATTAGCAGCCACGGAATTGGCTCTCTCAACGTCAATCATGAGGTCCTCCACTTCACCCTGCAGTCTCTGCTTGGTCTTCTCCAGAGAAGCACACTTGGAGTTCACAGCTTCAATGGACTCCTCTGCGTCTTGCAGACGCTGAGCAAGCTTTTTCCTATAGGGAGGTGAATCAGCAATATGTTGTATATTTGGCTATGATGTGTATTATTTGTTTAGACACAGCTGTTTGTCATTGTATTAATTTACTTGGCCTCCTCCAGCTCCTCGGTACGCTGAATGGCATCAGTCTCATATTTGGTTCTCCACTGAGCCACCTCACTGTTGGCCTTGGACATTGCACGCTGAAGCTCAGCCTTGGCCTCCTGCTCTTCCTCAAACTGCTCTCTGAGCAGATCACAGTCATGACGGGCTGATTGGACAGCATGGGCCAGAGCGTTCTTTGCCTAAAGGTAAGTTTTTATTGTCAGTTTGAAAGTTCACTCATTCATACGGATTGTTTTAAGCACACTACCACATGTACGTTAATGGGCCGGACAGGTTTGTGTAATCAGTTTCATTATTTACCTTCACTTCTTCCTCAGTGACTCTCTTGAGTTCTTCAATCTGCTGAGTGTAAGCTTGTTTTCCTCTTGTAAGCTGGGACACAAGTGCATCTTTCTCTTCCAGTTGCCGGCCAAGTTCACCTGTCACCCACAACAGTGGCATTAGCTTTGTGTTAGACATCAATATTTTGATTATATATTAAGTTGAAATACTCACCATTTTCAGTCTGAAGTCTTGCTTTCTGTGTGTTAATGTCATTCAGTTGGCGGACATTCTCATCGTTCTTGGCCTTGAGCTCACTCAGTTGGTCCTCAAGGGTGCGGCACATCTTTTCTAGGTTAGCCTAAAGCATAATAGGAAAAACGTTTCATAGTAATTTGTTTCAGTACTCTTTATCTAATAAAAGAAATAAGAATCTAATAAGAAATAAAGTCCATTCTGATACCTTTGCTTTGGCAACAGCCTCCATGTTACTGGAGAGGTCATCTATCTCCATTTTATATTCACTCTTTTCCTTCTCCAGCTTCTGTTTGACACGCTGAAGGTTGTCGATCTGCTCTCCAAGTTCAGCAACACTGTCGGCTTGTTTCTTGCGTAGTGCAGCAGCTGTGGCTTCATGCTGCAGAGTGGACTCTTCCAGATCACGACGCAGTTTCTGGAACTCGGCCTCGCGCTTCTTGTTCATCTCGATCTGAGCAGCGGTGGCACCTCCAGCTTCCTCGAGCCTCTCACTGATCTCCTCAAGTTCTCTGGAGAGATCAGCTCTCTGCTTCTCAACTTTAGCACGAGCTGCACGCTCAGCCTCAATTTCCTCCTCCAGCTCCTCAATGCGAGCCTAAGATAAAAAAAAGTTTGTTTTGTCTGAATGCCTGGCCTTGCTTGCAGAGCTCACTGTCAAGCTGTTTCAAATCTCATTATTACCTGGAGTTCTTTGATCTTCTTCTGAAGTTGAGCACCCAGTGACTGTTCATCTTCAATCTTGCTCAGAAGTTGACTTACTTCAAAGTCCTTCCTGTTTTGTTGAAACAGAAAAACGAACATGATGGAAACATTTTATCAAGCGTTTTATATTTGTTGCTAATATATTTAATTCCTTCCAGAACCACTCACTTCTTGATTTTCTCATCAGACTGTTGCTTGTCGTTCTCCAGGTCCATTATGGACTCTTGGGCCAGTTTCAGGTCACCCTCAAGCTTCCTCTTGGCTCTCTCAAGGTCCATACGGAGTTTCTTCTCTTGTTCCAGAGAACCCTCAAGCTTTGTGTGAGAATGTTAGATTTTCACCTGATAATCTATAACACATTTATGAAATATTTAATAAAAAATTATAATACTATAGTCTTACATCGTCAACTTGTTGCTCAAGCTTGGTCTTTGATTTGGTCAGAGTGTTGACTTTGTCTTCCTCTGCCTGGAGATCATCCAGAGTCTGCTGGTGTGCCTCTTGGAGGGCTTTCTTCTCCTTAGTGAGCTTGGCAATGCTCTCATCCTGAGAGGCCATCTCCTCAGTGAGGTTCTTGACCTATGAAAGAGCATTAAAACAATGATAAGTTGTCTATTTAAATTCTTATTATAAAAGTACATGCTCACTTTACTTAATAAATTTCAACCTTGTTCTCAGTGGCATGTTTCTCCTTTTCCACTTTGGCCAAAGTGAGCTCCAAATCATCAATGTCCTTCTTCAGCTCAGAGCACTCATCCTCCAGTTTCCTCTTCTTTGCAGTCAGCTCAGCATTTATTTCCTCTTCATCCTCCAGTCTCTCAGTTGTCTCCTTGAGCTTGGCCTCAAGCTGGATCTTGCTCTTGATGAGCCCCTCACACCTTTCCTCAGCATCAGCAAGGTTCTCAGTTTCCTGTTATTATGATTTTTTTTTTTTTTTTTTTTTTTTTTTAAATATTATTGATGTCATCCAAATACCAGTAAAATTTTACCAACTCTGTTTAAAATACTCACAGCTGATACTTGGAGTTGCAGGTCATTTTTCTCCTGTAGCAGGGACACCATCTTCTCCTCAAGCTCTTTCTTCCTGGCCAGCGCCTTTGCCAAGTCCTCTTTCATTTTCTCAAAGTTCTCCTTCATGGCAGCCATTTCCTTCTCAGTCTCTGCACTCTTGAGAAGAGGCTTGATCTTGAAGTACAGCTTCATCCATGGCCAGTGTTTCACATTCATGAATGAGCGGATGTTGTATTGGATTGAATAAATGGATTCTCTGGAATTTAAGATGAACAAGGTCAGTATGCACCTGCCTATGTTTAGTTTTGTTTTGTACTTAGGTTTCATGCTTTGTTCATCTAAATATACCTCCTCTCCATCATTTTGACAAACTCCCTCCTCATGAGGTAGCCACGGCACAAAGCCTGAGTCATGGTCACCAGATTTGCAAGTTTTTCATCTCGCATCTCCTCAAGGGTACCCAGCAGACCAGCTTTGAAGAACACCTACAGGTTCATTTAAGGAGATTCAATATTATCTGAGACTGTACTCCGGAAAATAAAACAGCAGAAATACAGTCCATAATAATGTATGCTAAAATTTGCCCTGGTTGTTGTAGAATTCAAGAAGACTAAGCTGTATTCTTTTAGATTTCTTGAGTTGCACTAATTTTCTGGATATTTTGGCTAACTAAAAATAATAGTCTTTTTCTAACAAGACTACAAACCTTGGTGTGTCCAAACTTGTACTGGGTATGATCCACATCAATGGAGCCCAAGAGTTTCTCTGAAGCTTTCTTGTTGTCAATGAACTGTCCCTCTGGGATGACACTGGCATTCAAGACTTTGTATCTGAAAGAAGAACATGTATTCCAGAATACAGAATGTGTATATTCTTGCCAAATTTTCATTTCATTGCCCACAACCCATGTGTAGAAGCTGAAGGTATTTTCAGGTGTTCACAATACCTCTGCTTGAAGTCACCATAGAGGATTCTGCTGGGGAATCCCTTTCTGCAGATTCTGATACCCTCCAGCACACCATTACACCTCAACTGGTGGATGACCAGGTAGTTCTCCATCAGACCTAGGGTGTCCAGTGTAGTGGTACAGTATTAGAAAAAAAGTCTCTTACATTCAGAGACATTCATAGGTATGTTGTGTATTTACCAATAAAAATGTATGAAAATAAGAAGAATACCCACCTGGAGTCTTGGACTCATTCGGAATCAAGCAACGCACAAAGTGAGGGTGAGTGCTCCTCAAGTTGGTCATCAGCTTGCCCAAGTTCTCCTGTAGAAGTCACATGTCACAAGTAAGTCATTGCATAGTTTATGCGCTGTATAATGACAACCAATAAGCCAACACACTTACCCTAAAGAGAGCAGACACTGTCTGGAAAGAACCACCCTTCTTCTTGCCTTTTTTTCCACCACCAGCATCAGCTGCACATTAGAAAGTTAAAATTCTTAATCTTAAAATTCTTGATCTTCTTCTTCTTTTGCTTTATATATTTACAGTTTGAGACCAGAAACATCACACGGTAGTACACAGTGCTATGCAGTAGTAGTCATGATTTCAGCAGAATATGCTTTTAATTGAAAAAAATATTCAGGTTTATTTTTAAATTTTGGCTACAACAACAATAAAAAAAAAATCAAGCTATAACTATTAATCTTACCATCGGCACCGGCATGGGCTGCATACAGGAAGCCCAGCAGTTTGTTTGCTGACTTCTGGTACAGCTGCACAACAGAGTCATTCAGTGGATCCTTGTTCTTGTCCAACCAGCCGGAAATGTTGTAGTCCACAGTGCCGGCGTAGTGCACCAAGGAGAAGTGGGCCTCAGCTTTGCCTTTGGCAGGCTTTGGCTTTTGGAAAGCATTGCATTTACCAAGATGTTGGTCGTGAAGCTTGTTCTTGAAGGATGTGTCTGTAGCCTTGGGGAACATGCACTCCTCTTCAAGGATGGAGAAGATGCCCATTGGCTGTTGATAATATTTATTTTTATTAAGTAGTCAAATGACAAGGAAGACAGCTTGGATAGTTAGCAGTTGTTTTTACTCTACTTCTCTGAAACACCTTACCTTCTCAATAAGCTCAATGCAGGCAGCCAAGTCCATACCGAAGTCAATGAACTCCCACTCGATACCTTCTTTCTTGTACTCCTCTTGTTCCAGTACAAACATGTGGTGGTTGAAAAACTGTTGCAGTTTCTCATTTGTGAAGTTAATGCAGAGCTGCTCCAAGCTGTTGAACTGTTACAGCAGATCAATACATTAGACATTGCCAAAGTATTGTAAAAACCAACGGAACACGCATCATGGAGAAAAACATTATTATTTACATCAAAGATCTCAAATCCAGCGATGTCCAGCACACCAATGAAGAACTGTCTTTGTTGCTTTGTGTCCAACATCTCATTAATTCGGATGACCATCCACAAGAACATTTTCTCATAGATGGATTTGCAGAGGGCACTGACGGCGTTGTTGACCTGAATAATGTAAAAGTTAGCTTTATTGAGGATTGTCCTATAATTTGTGCTTTCTGTACAAACAAAGCTTCATTCTCACTTGTGATGGTTGAATAATGAGACATTACCTGAGGTACAGTCTGGCCTTTGGTAACAAACTCGTTTCCGACCTTGACTCTGGGGTAGCACAAAGCTTTCAGCATGTCAGCTGAGTTCAGGCCCAGAAGGTAGGCGATTTTATCAGCCACTGAATTGAAAAAAAGATTGTCTTAATAATCAGGAATGGCATACATTAGGTCATTATGTATCAACAGACTAGGTCAATCTTGTGATTTTATCTGTACCCTCAGTGCCATCAGGCTCAGCCTGCTCCTCCCTCTGCTTCTGCTTGAACTTCATGTTTCCATGATGCATCACAGCACCGGTCAGCTTGTAGATGTTAATTTTCTCGTCAGCGCTGAAGCCGAGGATGTCAATGGCCGTCTGTGTGACGAAAAGCAGAGATTAATCATGTGTATCTTTAACACACATTTCTTTTGTGAAATTAGAACAAATAATTTGTTCCTACATCTGTGGCAATGAACTCCTCAACATCATTGATGCTCTTGACTGTGATTTCACCCTGGCTGATCATAGGGTAGTCATAGGGGTTGGTGGTGATGAGCAGTGCCTCTGTATGATAAGGAATTAAAACTGTATTAATGCCTGTTTGTTCTTTAAACTAAAAGGATTGTAACAGGGTTTGTTAACATTAAAATGCTTGACATTCCTCACCAAGCAGCTCTGGCTTGTGTCCAGTCATGAGCTGGTAGAAAATGTGGTAGCTTCTCTCAGCAGACAGCTGGAAGGTGACTCTTGACTTTTCCAGCAGATCTGTTGACAAGAATCGATTTTGTTAAGCAGTGTCTCATGTTTATACAACTGAGCAGATGAGGGTTTAGGGCCTTGCTCAAGGGCCCAGCAGTGGCAGCTTGGTGTTACTGGGATTTAAACTCATAACCTTCCTTCAGAAGTCTAACATCTTAACCACTGAGCTACCACTGCCTAATCACTTTTCGGATGGTAGTAAATTTTTCAATCTCATTTTGTACATCTAAAAGATTATAATATTCAATGATATTCAAAAAATATTCATAGTTGTTAAAACTTACAGGTTTCAATATCAGCTGAGGCCAGCTTGCCAGTTTGCCCAAAGTGAATTCTGATGAATTTACCCTGTAAATTAAAAAAATATATATTATATGTATTTGATATATGTTTTAATCACATGGCTGCATGATTTATACATCCAGTATGTGTGAACTTACAAAACGAGAGGAGTTGTCATTTCTCACAGTCTTGGCATTACCATAAGCCTCCAGCAGGGGGTTGGCTGCAACAATTTGGTCTTCCAGTGAACCCTAGTGATGATGGCAGGTATTTTAGTGAGGAGTCTGAGGTCTGATTCTGATATATATCAGCAATAATTATTCACTGACCTGCATTTTGCCAGGAGTAGGCTCTGCTGCCTTCTTTCCAGTCATGCCAACCATTGCAAAGTACTGAATGACACGTTTTGTGTTCACAGTTTTTCCTGCACCAGATTCTCCACTGGGGGAAGAACAGATTGTTAATTACTTTTCAATACAACAGCATTAATCTAGGAATGAATTTCAGTAATTTTTTTTTTTCAGAATTTTAATTTAAGAGTTTTAACTTACGTAATCAGGACTGACTGGTTCTCACGATCTAAAGGAGTAATTAGAATTCATTGTACATGTTGTATAATGCATACAACTATTTATACAGTGACAAATAGTTACAGTTAGAAATATGAGCAATTTCATACCAGTGAGCATGAACTGATAGGCGTTATCAGAGATGGAGAAGATGTGAGGCGGAGCTTCAATCCTCTTTTTGCCTCTGTATCCAGACACAACGACAGCGTCGTACACTGGGAGCCACTTGTAGGGGTTCACAGTGACGCAGAACAACCCTGAGTAGGTCTGAAGGAGAGTCAAATTTTCATTAGTTTGTGTCACTGCATTCTCTTATATTTCTCTTTTATAATTGCGTAGTTCTTTGTTAAACTTACGTAGATCATCCATGCTGCGTAACGCTCTTTGAGGTTATACAGCACAGAAGGTTCATTGAGATGGGTCATCATGGCCATGTCCTCAATTTTGTCAAATTTGGGAGGATTCATGGGAAAGATTTCGTCTTCCTTAACTGTGACACTCTATAAAACAACAGTGATAAAACATTATAATGGTTAGTTACGTAGGGAAATTTACTAGGATCCTGACACTACTAGATGTTTCAATTATCTTGTCACTTACTTTGCCGCCCTCAGTTTCGACAGTGGCTTTGCCACCCTCTTTACTCTTCAGTGTACCCTTGACGTACATCTCGGCTGCATCGGTCACAAAGAATGCACTTTTGGCATCAAAAGGTTTGTTCTGAGCCTCAATCCTCTCCTTGTCCGGCTTCCGGAGGTAGATGGCCGCCGGGCCGAAGCATTCCATCTCACCATCTCCCATGGTGGCAGATTACTGTGGAGTCAAATAACTTTTTTTACTTTGGATGAAGCCATGTAGTTGTGTTTGTTTTATAAATGATTTTTTTTATATAATACACTCACTGAGCACTAGGAACATGGTCCATGTTAACATGATTGCATCACGCACTTTTAGTAGATTTTTCAGGTGAACTTTCATGCTGCGATTCAGATCCAGTGACTGGAAGGACTCGTTGTCATGTTCATGAAACCAGTTTGAGACGACTTCTGCTTTGTGACATTGTGCATTATCATGCTCGAAGTAGCCATTAGAAGATGGTAAATTGTGATCATGAAGGGATGCACATGGTCAGTTACAATACTCAAATGGGCTGTGGCATTCAAGCCATATTTGATTAGTATTAACGGGCCCAAAGTGTGCCAAGAAAACATTCCCCACACCATTACGCCACCTCCACCAGCCTGGACTGTTTACACAAGGCAGGTTGGGTCCATTGATTCATGCTGTTGCTGCCAAATTCTGACCCTGCCATCTGCTGCTCGCCCATATCTGCATGATTTTATGCACTGCACTGCTGTCACACAATTGGCCGATTAGCTAGTTGCATGAATGGGTACGTGTACAGGTTATTCCTATTAAAGTGTTTGGTGAGTGTATACACATATCTGCTGCAGAGTTCATATAGGGATCATGATACATACATTCTACGCTCTTAAAAGAGATTTCCTTGCTTTTTTTTTTTTTGACATGGCCTGACAAAATGCACAGTAAATAAATACACATTAATCATGTTTTAACTAATCCTTTTTTTTTTACCTTTACGATGTTTAACACTGTACCTTGTTTGATGTCAAGAGGAGAAACTGGCAGATGGTAGATTGGCTGGCAGATTGTGAACACTGAGGGGGAAAAAAAGGAGTAAACATCAGTTTAGACATTCAATGTAAACACTGATGAAATGTAACATTTTACAAATGAAACGGTATACAAATGTAATGAGACATCAGCAATGTACCGGAAACTTCCTCACCTTGGCAGGGTGCTTGAGGTTCCTTCAGTCCTTGGGGGAGCCTGTTATATAGCAGCATTACCGTTCACTCAGCAGAAATGTCTAGCTGTATATGGCCATGTAGCATTAGTTGATGCAGTGTATTTTTGCTTTATGTAACACTATTATAAACACGCCTCGGTGTCATACAGTTGCAAATGCTGGTGTTTTTTAGAAGGATTCCTTCAAAATATTCAGTTTTCTTTATTATATTAAAAACTAACCATTTCTTGTTATGCAAATTAGGGAAAACAGTGATTTAAAATATTTTTAAAATAAGCATAAATATTTACATTTAAACCTGTTTTCATTTTATAAATTCATCTTTATCAGAATATTTTTCTGATCATTTTTATATCAATAGCTGTTTCTATTGAATATCCTGTAAATATCCTGTAAAAACAAATGTATATTACTCTTAAAATAGTGTTGTTGGGTTTTTTTTTTGTTGTTGTTTTTGTTTGTTTGTTTTGTTTTGTTTTGTTTTTAAATATTTTTTTTTATTTTTGGTCATTAAAAAAGGTTTAAGAGTTCTGGCAACGAAGAGGCGCTAAAATTGGACGTGGAGAAGCACTCTGATCCCCCTGGTGTTCAATTTCATGGTCAGTGCCATCATTTCCAAATATATAAATCATGTTTCCCAGACTTAACTTGGATACATAACAAGATTTAAGAGATCTAACATTTAGTGCCAGCAGAGTATCACATAGTGTCAGATTAATTACCAGTGGCTGACCATAACATTCTTTTCCAAAGAAAGAGAATATGCTTTGGCAGTTGCTTACAAGGCAGTGAAATTTAGTAGTGAATAGTTGGATTCATAAAATTAAATGCTGAATCTGAATATTACAAGCACAGTGTTCCTATTAGGAATAAATACAAATATAGAAATCAGTTAGTCGTCTGTGCACTTTTTCGTGCACTTCAGTTTGCAGTATAAATAAGTTTAGTTGCGCTACATAGGAGTTCCCAGTTGCTGTCATCTTGGAAGTAAGTCTCCTTCCCTATTTCAAACTAGTATAAAAATGTATAAATACTTATCTACTTTAAGTACTATTTTTAAGTTGTACTTAAAATGATTAAGATGGTATAATGGATGTGCTTCATGAAATGGTCGAATGTAAAAAGCTGATGGCTTGTGTTTGTTTTTAATCATAAGCTCACTGTACATTAAAAGAACACATTGATCTTATTGAACGTTTAGTCCCAGTACAAGACAGTTTACGCATGGTTGGTCATTTAAACCCGAGTCATTATACTGCTGTGATTGTTTGATAGACTGAAGACGTAAAATAAAATCAAAAATCAAAATGAAACCTTTAAAAATAAATAAATGTGCCATTACATACTACTATAAAGAGAATGTTATCTCAAAGAGACCTGGTAAGCTATTATTTGTGAAGCAACACGTTTAACCAAAAAGAAAGAAAGGACTCGCTTCTCATTTTTGACTTGCATTTGGGCAGTAAGAAAGTGTGTACTTTTGTTAGTCTACATACAGCTAGTCGCTCAAACTGTATCATAACTAGTTGGTTTTGGTGGTGGGGCATTATCACCACCTGTGGGGCATTATCACCACCTGTTTGTTAAAATGGGCTGGATTGCAATGGTAAAAATAAAAAAATATGTGAACAAACGTATGTATCGTTTCAGTAAAAATTCGATGTATTTTTTTAGCACTACGTCCTATATCTGCAAGAGGACTTCTGTGTGTTGACAAAAAAAAAAAAAAAACTTTGAGTGACCGTACTTGCCAACTATTGCAACTGAGAGAGAGGGAACTTTTATTTTTCTTGCATGGCATCCTTATTCTGTTCTATCAAGACTCATTCTAGTTTTTCTACTGACATATTAATGTGTAAATGTGATGCTGCAGTCACACCTGTCCAGTCGCAGTGCTGTGTGACATTCTTCACATTGCCTGTTTTGAAAGTCTCGAATTTTGAATACAATTAATATT
Organism: Cranoglanis bouderius; assembly: GCA_023630585.1. Taxonomy (NCBI): domain Eukaryota; kingdom Metazoa; phylum Chordata; class Actinopteri; order Siluriformes; family Cranoglanididae; genus Cranoglanis; species Cranoglanis bouderius. Next base: position 19,254,433 of record CM042558.1, read on the forward strand.
CTCTGTTGTTGTGCTTATAGTTAAATGGGGTCTGCAGATACAGCTGAAGCTTGAGTACTTGTGCATTCTTATCTGGAGTTCATTTATGAAATGTATTAAAGTGCTTTCCAGTTGCGAACTCTTGTAGCTATCTGTGTGAATATAGGTGGTTCACGCTTTGAGTGATGTGTGAAAGAAGGCAATTGTCCGATAGTTTTTACTGCGTGCAGGTTAAAGTGTTGCTTCTGTACTGGTGTCTTATTTTCACAAAAAGGCTCAAAGTCAGTGTTACAGTTGCATGATTTATTTGATAGAAAATTTAAGACATCACAAGTCAGTCATATTTTATGCTTGCTTGTTGGTGTCTGGTTGGTCTCCTCTTCATTCTTCTTTGCCCTTTGGAAAATATAAATGAGTACAATTATAGGAAATTGTTTAATCGTTTAACCTGGGACTCAGCAATGTCAGCACGCTCCTGAGCTTCCTCCATCTCATGCTGTACTTTCCTGTACCTGGACAGGTGGGTGTTGGCCTGCTCCTCCTGTGATTGGCAAGCAGTATCCAATTTAGTGTTGTTAAATTAAATAAAATATCTGCATGTTTATCATTGTTATGCACTGCATGAATGACCAGTGTAGGTTGTAAACTTACAGCTTCCTCAGCCTGCCTCTTGTAGGCCTTCACTTTCAGCTGCAGTTTGTCCACCAGATCCTGTAGTCTATTCACGTTCTTCTTATCCTCCTCAGTCTGTAAAGATTGGTGGTTGTTTAAATTGTTCTTCATATATGCAACATACTGCCAAATATATTTTGTACCTGGTAGGTGAGCTCCTTCACTCTTCCTCTCATATTTGCGGACTCCTTTAATGGCTTCAGCGCCACGTCTCTGCTCAGCTTCGACCTCACTCTCCAGTTCACGCACCTAGAGCAGATGTTTCATTTGTATAAAACCTTCTAATAAAATGATTTGCTAGTTGTACTCCATGTTTAAAGATTGCAGCATACCCTAGATTCCAGTTTCTGGAGCTGCTTCTTTCCACCCTTCATGGCGAGGTTCTCAGCCTCATCCAGACGGTGCTGCAGATCTTTGACTGTAACTTCAAGGTTCTTCTTCATCCTTTCAAGATGAGCACTGGTGTCCTGCTCTTTCTTCAGCTTCTCTGCCATCATGGCAGCCTGGTGTATGACCATGTCAGGAAATTACCATGCAACTTACAGGTTTCAGTGTCAGCTGAAGCCAACATTCCAGTTTGTCCAAAATGTGTTCTGATAAATTTACCCTGGAAAATTAAAAGATGGTTAAACTGCCGTCTGATTTTAACACTGACAATCTCATAACATCTTGGCTGCATTAGACATGCAGGACTACTTACAAAACGAGAGGAGTTGTCATTTCTCACAGTCTTGGCATTACTATAAGCCTCCAGCAGGGGGTTGGCTGCAACAATTTGGTCTTCCAGTGAACCCTAGTGATGATGGCAGGCATTTTAGTGAGGAGTCTGAGGTCTGATTCTGATATATATCAGCAATAATTATTCACTGACCTGCATTTTGCCAGGAGTAGGCTCTGCCTTCTTCTGTCCCGTCATGCCAACCATTGCAAAGTGCTGAATGACACGTTTTGTGTGGAACAGATTGTGAATTACTTTTCAATACAAGAGCATTAGTCTAGGAATGAATGAATTTCATACCAGTGAGCATGAACTGATAGGCGTTATCAGAGATGGAGAAGATGTGAGGTGGGGCTTCAATCCTCTTTTTGCCTCTGTATCCAGCCACAACGGTTGAGTCATACAATGGGAGCCACTTGTAGGGGTTCACAGTGACGCAGAACAAGTAGGTCTGAAGGAGAGTCCAGAGTAATTTTAATCCATTTGTGTCACTGCATTCTCTTATATTTCTCTTTCATAATTGCGTAGTTCTTTGTTAAACTTACGTAGATCATCCATGCTGCGTAACGCTCTTTGAGGTTATACAGCACAGCAGGTTCATGGAGGTGGGTCATCATGGCCATGTCCTCAATTTTGTCAAATTTGGGAGGATTCATGGGAAAGACTTCGTCTTCCTTAACTGTGACAGTCTGTAAAATAACAGTGATGAAACACACATTGTTAGTTATGTAGGAGTATACAGTAAATGTAGGATCCTGACACTACTAGGTGTGTCAGCTATCTTGTCACTTACTTTGCCGTCCAGAGTTTCGACAGTGGCTTCGCCACCCTCTTTACTTTTCAGTGTACCCTTGAGGTACATCTCGGCTGCAGGTTTTCAGTCAATCAAATACATGTAATAAACATTTCATAGACCAATAACTGTTTACTAAATAAGTGGAACCAGATATGACCCCAAGCTTTTTTTTTTCTGTTCAGGAAACCTGCAACAATACTGACCCACTGAGGATAAAAAGCATACACCCAGAAATCTCTAACTGCTTCCTGTAGAACTCACTGTGGTGTTCTTCTTAGGCCAAGAAGATGCAGGACTAGTGCTGGAATCTGAAATGCACAAACACTTTATGAAGACTCTAAATACTGGTAATAAACCGTTAAATAGACAAGAAGGCTCAAAATGAAAAATAAAACAACTAAGAGATGTTTATGTTAAATTAATTCAAATAAAAGTGAATGAATTATAATAGGTAAGTGTGTAGGGGCAGGTTTAGGAGATGAGTCTCACCTTCACTAGGTGGCTATGTGTCCTTAGGGAAGTGCAGCACAGCTGTTTATATAAACACTATAATTGTTCAGTCAGCATAAACGACTTGCTTTATTCGGACACGGGTTTTAGCTGCTAAACCATGATCCCATGTTTATGTCTCAGATTGTGTTATTTTTTTTAATCATCAGTAGCTAATCAATAGTCCATAACACAAACGTTTCAATATATAACGGATGTAAGGACACGGTTCCTAACGAACAGTAGACGGTAAGTTAACAGGACTTTTCTGACATCTGGATAAAATAAGTACTCAAAAAAGATAAGGTAAGAATATTGTCAAAGAAAAGTGTAATCAGATTAACTATGTAGTGTATAATACACGATGTAAATGACAGTAAATGACCTGATGATGGTATTTCAGTTGTTAATCTCATTACATGATTTACTGTGTAATTTTAATATCACATTTATTTCAGGGCTGCAGTAACTATCCAAAAGTTTTGGCTCAGAATAAATCTAATTAACCGCTTATCAATCTTAGTGCTCAGCTAATCCGACTTGCACTTCAGCTGTGCCTAACTTGGCAATGGAGGAGCTGTGAAATGCCGCTGGTATTCGGTGTCATGGAATTTGCCGGGCACACGTTTTTATTAATATACTGTATGACAGTCAGATGGTCACTTTTTAATTCAAGTACTGAGCGTTAGGCAAGAATTAATATTAATATTATTTACGTTTTACCTCATTGCCACTGCTCCAGCATACATCCACCATTTAACCATCATCTTAAGAGGAACAGTGTAGTATTAGAGTCTCTGTTTGAACGTATTTAATACAACTTAATAAACCCATAGACTGCAGTGAAATCTGTTTTTAGCAACACATAACATATTTTGTCCAGGACCACAAGCACAGTCTTTGTTTCACTGTGTCCATATAACTGCAAACCCAAATCAAGATTACTTTCCCTTTACAAATAAATAAATAAATAAATAAATAGAGTATGTTCTGTACTGTAGTCTCTAGGCTTGGCTCCAACTATGGTTAAAAAATCTGCAGTACAAATGGCATCTAATAAGAGAGGCAGCTCATATGACTTCCTGGAGTGAAACTGTGGATTAGCCCTGGGGAAGAGCTCGGATGCCACTGGTATACTGTTGCAAGGCTCTCGCAAGTCAAGCGTTTTTTATTAATAAACCATTTGAAAGCAGCCAGCTTTCCTGTTCCCAGGGTCCGAGGGTGGTGTTGACAGGTGGCAGCTCATATCACCAACATAAATGTTTACTATAAAACTCAATTGGCTTGGCAGGACTGAGGTTTTCAGGACAGCAGCACGATTTGAACTTGGCTCACAGAAAACTCATACCCCCCTGTATTTGTTCTTCTCGCTTCTCTCTACAGGTGGTGAAGATTGCTTCAAGGGTCTGAAGCAGCATGCTGTAAGTATTTGTAGTAATAATAATAATAATAATAATAATTCATCATTATCATCATCAAAGATTGTTCCTTCAAATACTTCGTTTAGGGGTAAATACTTTGAATAGCTGCAACATACGAAGTCCACAGTGTGAAATTATTATATATATATTTATATAATTATTATGATAAATGACTGAACATTTAAGAGAAACACCTTATAAACGATATACAGGGTGATTAACCAAATGTTAACACTTACCGGTTGTGAAAGATGAAAGAATGCATTGATGTGATGTGCAAGACCTCAGGTTTTACAGTCTGTAACTGGTAACCTAACCGCATTGTGTTGCAGCGTCATACCAGTGTTGACATTTTTCAGTACTTCATCCTGTACATGGTATTTTCTTACATGATCAGAATCATAATGATGTGTAGTTTTCCCCTCCATAATCAACTCATCTTGGCTTTGCTTTAATAAAGGTTTGTCTTTTCCTACCTGTGTACAAGCTTCTTTTATATACGTACACTTCCCATATGTTATTGTTTGTATTTCTCCTCTCTGATTTACTGATTTCCAAATAAATTGGTTATATAAATACTTTGTTAATCCTGCATTTCAATGCCTTGGTCGTTATGACTTTAAAAGCTACAGCCTTTATGACTTTGGGCTTTATTTATCAGCTTAAACGTCCTTTGTTGAAATCAGAACACCAACTCCTGGTGTAACTCCTCTGTCCTCTATACAATCCCAGGCTCGGACAGGAATGAGAGTTAATTGGTGGTATTTATGGTCGGACTTTCATCTGGATGCCACGTCTAATGCCAGGGATAAATCTGGCTTGTGATTCGCATGTGAACAACAGGAGGTGATTATCAGAAGGCTCAGTAAATCTCTCTGCCCTCGGTTTGGAACAGAGAGAGAGAGAGAGAGGGGACACTTTTGGGAATCAGATCGTTCCAGCAAATTAAATGTGACATGATAAACTGAGCAGCATTAAAAGGGACGTGGGACTCGTGTGTGACTTTATTGCCACATAACAGGATTTGTTTCCGAATGCTCACTCTCTAACAGACTTAATCAAGAAATTGCCAAGATGGAAGGAGCTGCTGAGCTGGGACCTGTCTCATCCATCTAACTTTATGGGACCTTTAAAAATAAATAAATAAGTAAATAAATAAATAAATCTTGAAAGAACACTCTTACTACAAGCTTAGCAAGCCGTGTGGGATTTATTACAGTATTAAGTTACATTTTAAACCTTGTGATATCTATTAATTATACAAGAGACTATACGCATTATGACTACTACTATCCCTTATCCAACTGTCCAGAGAATAAAAACTTCAAGCGACAGTCGCTCGCTAAAGTGAAGCTGGGGTGTGAAGTTTGATGAATATGGGTGAATTTGAGTTGGGGGGGGGGGGATATGTTCTGCATGCATTGGTTTATAAGAAGGCAGACCTTTAACTGTTTAATGATAGCATTGTTCGCAAACTATGATCACTTTTGTACAACCAACACTGTATAAATTTAGTATGATATTAATAATTGCTGAACTGAGACGCAAACAAAAAAGCAGATCTTATTACATCGGTATTGGACATGAACATGCATGAATTTTCTAAATTTTCACCGTTTCGCAGGATTCAGTTTCCCCATCATCCACCGTCTGAATCGCCATCAGAGCCTGCATGAGCAGTTTTACAAAAAAGATTAAGTGTAAGTGTACAGCTCTTCATATGTAAAGTATGGAAGAACCTCTATAGCTCTCTTCTCACTTCTCTGGTTTCTGGTGTTTCACCCTTTCCCTGTCCCCTTCATTCGGGTCTACGGGCTGCACGAATTTTCCACACTGAAGAAACTTTTGTAAAAACTCTTTGGTTAATAATGGATATTATAAGATGAGAGTTTTTTAACAATTGTTTGGGTAACATTTAACAGTTCAGAAAATCAGCTGGCACCAGAAGTAACATCAGAGCTTAATATATATTGACATTGTTGATTAGTTGATTTTATTTGAATTGTTACAACTGTAAAAAGGGAGTAATTGCAAAATAGGAACGCTTACTATTTACAGTTTGAGTGCACAATAAATCGAGCTGTAAAAAAAACAAAAACATAAATAAAATACAGTCATTTTTTTTTTTTTTTTACTAAATTCATAAAACAGGGTTGTGTGTTATACTGTGAACTGACGACACTGGTTTTACTCACCGCCATTAAGAAGAAACACACGGACAAGACATTAAACCAGAATACCAGGATAAGAACAACAAATAAATAAGAACCTGCAAAGCATGAGGGAGCACAATAAAATGTTCAGGGTTAAATCAACTGTAACAACTAATAAACCAATCATCATCTGAATTATCGATGATGTCAGGAGTCAAACCTGTAAATTTCAGAATCATAATCAATGGACTAAAAATGTGACACTGGTGTTTTTTATACAGCTCCATTTGACATCTTTACAAATCAGGATTGTTACAGAAGCACCGTATCTTGCATGCGTCATCGACCGACCGGCACGGACCCGAGAGCATCACACGTGTGAGGAAAGGAAGGTGTGTATAAAATGACACTGGAAGCTCATGGGTACAGTGATGGAAAAAAACATGACACTGATGTTTGTTTATTTCAAGTGTAAGAGATGATCTAAATTAATATAAACAGCAATCACACAAAACTCTCTTGAGAAAGGACGTCATACTGGGGACACTTTGTTTGTTTGTTTGTTTTTTGTTTTGTTTTTTTTACATGTAAACAGCACACACTTACATACACACACACACCTGCATTTTAATTTTAAAAGACATGACTTTTGGCCCTAGCTAAATCCTTGGTCCATGTACACAGAGCTTATTTACTGGTGTGATTTAAATCGATACGAAAGTCATGGACTCGAGCCGGATCCACACGCTTCTCTTCAGCTCTCAGTTTTACATCCGTTACAGACACCGAAGCTAATCAAAATGTTTATGAGCTTGGAAGAATAAATAACAAGCATATTTCTCTCATGCATAATGTAAAACCCAAAACCTCTGCATCCCCTTTATTAGAAAGTGTAAGAACGTAATAAGTCTGAAATTTTAATGAGTAAGCTATCATTTTCTGTCCTTCATTCATTTTTTTTTTCTATTTGTACAGGTGCATTTCAAAAAATTAGGATATCGTGGAAAAGTTCATTTTTTTCCTGTAATTTAATTCAAAACGTGGAACGTTCAAATATTCTAGATTCATTACACATAAAGTGAAATATTTCAAGCCTTTTTTTGTTTTAATCTTGATGATTATGGCTCACAGCTCATGGAAATTAAAAATCCGGTATGTCAAAGATTCCAAAAGATTTTTCATTTGGAAATCAAGGTCCCAGAGTCTGGAGGAAGAGTGGAGAGACACAGAATCCAAGTTGCTTGAAGTCCAGTATGAAGTTTCCACAGTCAGTGATGATTTGGGGTGCCATGTCATCTGCTGGTGTTGGTCCACTGTGTTTTCTCAAGTCGAGAGTCAATGCAGCGTCTACCAGGAGATTTTAGAGCACTTCATGCTTCCATCTGCTGACAGGCTTTATGGAGATGCTGATTTCCTTTTCCAGCAGGACTTGGCACCTGCCCACAGAGCCAAAAATACTAGTAACTGGTTTGCTGACCATGGTATTACTGTGCTTGATCGGCCAGCCGACTCACCTGCCCTGAATTTTGTCAAGAGGAAGATGAGAGACACCAGACCCATCGATACAGACGAGCTGAAGGCCGCTATCAAAGCAACCTGGGCTTCCATAAACACCTCAGCAGTGCCACAGGCTGATTGCCTCCATGCCACGCCTCATCGATGCAGTAATTCGTGCAAAAGGAGCCCCGCCCGAGTATTGAGTGCATAAATTAACATACTTTTCAGAAGGTCGACATTTCTGTATTATAAATTCTTTATTCTAATATTTTGAGATGCTGCATTTTTGATTTCCATGAGCTGTGAGCCGTAATCATCAAGATTAAAACAAAAAAAAAGGCTCGAAATATTTCACTTTATGTGTAATGAATCTAGAATATATGAAAGTTCCACTTTTTGAATTAAATTACGGGGAAAAAAACGAACTTTTCCACGATATTTAAATTTTTTGAGACGCACCTGTATTCTTGCTTAAAGTTGAGAACTGGTGCAGAACTTCTCACTTCATGCAGTAGATGGCGGTGTTTATCTAATAACATCTATCTGTCTTTTCCTCTCAGGAGAGTCTCTGTGTTCTGTAGGCTGGAATCATGTAGCTGTGATGACTCAAGGAAATCTAAAATAGTTACACCGTTAGTTTTATTAGAATTACGCTATCCTGGTAAATGCTAGCACAAAAAGCTGGCAGGTAGAGAGTTAGTTTGATGGTATTTAATGTCTCTTTAAAAAAGGTGAAGATGTGAGCAGATACCATGATGCACCGAAGCCTTCGAAGTCGAGTTGGAAGGTTGATCGCACTGTGACTCGTCACCATGACGTGTCTGACTTGTAATATCAGTTCAGTTCTCTCTCAGTTGAACAGTCGATGATTTTTGTCCATTTAGGGATGCGGGGAGAGGGTGGGGGGGATTAGGGGGGGTGTATCTCAGATCAGCTCTCATGATCCATATCTGCAATCAGCTGCTCCAGTTTGTAGGCGAGTCTTTGTTTCTGGGCCAACGGGTCCTGCTTCAGAGACTGCACTATCTGCACACAGCCACAAGAGGGCAGGAGAGGACAATAATGAGACATTTACTTTAATTTTTTTTTTTTCCATGTGAGTTTGACACTAACTGTGCATTCAAGTCCTCCTGGGAAGTTTGTATTTACGAGTCGGGAAGTCGTAATTATGATGTCAAGTGCGTTGAAGTCACTTTGGTCGGAGCGAGATGGCGGTGTACAGCAAGGTTTATTAAATCTACTACTAGAAAATGAAGAGCAAAGAAGGTGCATCAGGTGTGTTTTGCTTTTTTATGTTTTTAATCAATTTATGAAGCCACTGTAAACTTCACCGTCACATATTGTATCATAATTATACAATGCTGTCATAGTTTGTGCAGAACATTAGCTTGTTTTATTGTAAATTAAAAAAAAAAAAAAAAGCCTGACATTAACTTGCTGTGTTTATTATGTGTATAACACAATAACTTAAATCAGCTCCTGAGATTAATAAACGTCCAATTTCAAGAAATTTACCGTCAACTACAGACACTACGTCCGTTGATTCCACCTTGTTTTTACTTACACGCCCCCAACTCAAACTCAGAGCTCAAAGAAAATCCAGAGTTACGACTTTGTGGTGGCGTTTATGTGCGTTCAACTCGTAAATACGATCTTTCCGACACATCTTGAACGCACCATAATACCCCAGTGATGTAATGGCACATTTCCAGCCTGCAATATTGAGATATATAGCCGTGGCCAAAAGTTTTGAGAATGACACAAATATTAATTTTTACAAAATCTGCTGCTTCAGTTTTTATGATGGCAATTTGCATATACTCCAGAATGTTATGAAGAGTGATCAGATGAATTGCAATTAATTTCAAAGTCCCTCTTTGCCATGAAAATGAACTTAATCCCAAAAAAACATGTCCACTGCATTTCAGCCCTTCCACAAAAGGACCAGCTGACATCATGTCAGTGATTCTCTCGTTAACACAGGTGAGAGTGTTAACGAGGACAAGGCTGGAGATCACTCTGTCATGCTGATTGAGTTAGAATAACAGACTGGAAGCTTTAAAAGGAGGGTGGTGCTTGAAATTATTGTTCTTCCTCTGTTAACTATGGTTACCTGCAAGGAAACACGTGCAGCCATCATTGCTTTGCACAAAAAGGGATTCACAGGCAAGGATATTGCTGCTAGTAAGATTGCACCTAAATCAACCATTTATCGGATCATCAAGACCTTCAAGGAGAGAGGTTCAACTGTTGTGAAGAAGGCTTCAGGGCGCCCAAGAAAGTCCAGCAAGCGCCAGGACCGTCTCCTAAAGTTGATTCAGCTGCAGGATCGGGGCACCACCAGTGCAGAGCTTGCTCAGGAATGGCAGCAGGCAGGTGTGAGTGCGTCTGCACGCACAGTAAGGCGAAGACTTTTGGAGGATGGTCTGGTGTCAAGAAGGGCAGCAAAGAAGCCACTTCTCTCCAGGAAAAACATCAGGGACAGACTGCTATTCTGCAAAAAGTACAGGGATTGGACTGCTGAGGACTGGGGTAATGTCATTTTCTCTGATGAATCCCCTTTCCGATTGTTTGGGGCATCTGGAAAAAAGCTTGTCCGGAGAAGAAAAGGTGAGCGCTACCATCAGTCCTGTGTCATGCCAACAGTAAAGCATCCTGAGACCACTCGTGTGGGGTTGCTTCTAAGCCAAGGGAGTGGGCTCACTCACAATTTTGCCTAAGAACACAGCCATGAATAAAGAATGGTACAAAAACATCCTCAGAGAGCAACTTCTCCCAACCATCCAAGAACAGTTTGGTGATGAACAATGCCTTTTCCAGCATGATGGGGCACCTTGCCACAAGGAAAAAGTGATAGCGAAGTGGCTCGGGGAACAAAACATCGACATTTTGGGTCCATGGCCAGGAAACTCCCCAGACATTAATCCCATTGAGAATTTGTGGTCAATCCTCAAGAGGCGGGTGGACAAACAAAAACCCACAAACTCTGACAAACTCCAAGCATTGATTATGCAAGAATGGGCTGCCATCAGTCAGGATGTGACCCAGAAGTTGATTGACAGCATGCCAGGGTGAATTGCAGAGGTCTTTAAAAAAGAAGGGTCAACACTGCAAATATTGACTCTTTGCATAAACTTCATGTAATTGTCAATAAAAGCCACTGACACTTATGAAATGCTTGTGATTATACTTCAGTAACAGTAACATCTGACAAAAAGGTCTAAAAACACTGAAGCAGTAGACTTTGTGAAAATTAATATTTGTGTCATTCTCAAAACTTTTGGCCACGGCTGTATACTTTTATTTATATATATATATATAATGTAAGTACCTGTTTGGCTTTGGGAAGGGGAATGAGTTTCAGAAACACAGTTTTGTCTTCACATCTGCGACACGTAACTAATGGAATAAATACGGACCGTTACATCACGCAATTCTCCAGCGCAACTCCCAGATCCAGACATGTCGAGACAGCTGGAACTTTCTGACGTCGAGCCAGAGTGTGGGTTTAATCTCAGGCCCAGATCCACGTCCGGTTTCCTAAAAGCGTCTCAGTAATAAATTCCCAGCAAACCTAAAAGCTCGATTTCTCTCTTCACGTTGGTCTTTCCTTCCCAGTCTGCAGCACGACGTCTGAATAACTGTGTCCATGTGTACTGCGCCAGAGTTTTTGTCACTGTCAAGTGAAAGGACTTAATGTTGGGTAAAGATCAAAGCGAGTTAGATCCCCTGGGAGCTCATTTGCTACAGAGCCGTGAGATGAGGACGTTTTAAGGACAGGAGCCGGTTCTGCATTTCTCAGTGTGCAGTACGTGATGTGTGTCTGAGTGTTCAGAATCTAAATGATCTGATATCGTCTCCTTCGTCTACGGGTTCTGCGGTTGTTCCTAGAGGGTTCCATCTAGAACCCTACAACAGTTGTTGTTTTTTTTTGTTTTTTTTTCCTAGCAGAAAGAACCCTTTCTTATTTGGGAAGCCCAGATAGTATTAACTGGGCACGTGTGCAGTACAAACTCCAAATTGTTACTCATTATTTTTCTTCTTAATATCTACATCTTGCATCAGGTACAAACAGCATGAAGCACAATAGATGTGATCTGAAGTGTACCGTACCTCCTGGCTGTACTTCCTGACGTAGGCGTAGATCTCATGCAAGGCGCTGAGCGCGTTAAACTCGTGCGAATGAAGACGCGCCTGCTCGGCCAAATACGCGTTCATGTCCTGATCGCTGATGGACGGCAGACGGCTTATATCAGCGTAGTACCTGAAAACGAGACCAGAAACGCACCTGAGCTTGGTTCCAAAGCCCACAGAGATGCACAGTGAGGAATTATAATAAAATAAACGGTTTTGCTTGTGAAAACTACTCTCGAGATTCTTTGTGCTGTCGTTCCTCAGAAGGAACGAGCTGCAGAGGAAAGTTTACATATAAGGCAGTGTAATCATGCATCGTGAGCTGATTACACCACGGAACCTCTCACCACGAGCCAATCAGTCGTCCCGATCAAATGTTGAATGCGGCTAACGTTAGCTGGGCTACAGATTATGTGAAGTGCACTCAGAGCTGTCACTCTCAACTCGTACAGAGAAGGCCATGGTCTTTGTAGGGTGCAGGGTGTAGTCATGATCAGAACAGAACACGCCCAGAGACTGTCCCTATTCCGTCAAGCATGTGACAATGACGGCGTACAGCGTTAACAATTTTAGATTTAATTTGTCGGTTGTGTCTCTTACCGCTCCACCCAGCTCTTATAGTGCGGGATGTCTTTAGCGTAGAGGAGTTTGTTCGAAGGCGAGTCTTTTCCGAGTCGATGCTCCGAGGTCGAGCACGAGTCCATGAAGGTCTGAGCCACTACGGATAGACACGCGTCCGTGATGCTGCTCTTATGGATGTCGAACACAAACTGAGGGTTTTTGATCACGTTCACCCAGAAGCGCAGAGGAAGACTGCACGAGAAGAGTTCAAAGTGAATCAACAAATAACAAGAGCAAGGTTTAATTTAAAGGAAGTGGCTTAATCCTCACCGATGATTAGAACCTTTCAGTCCTTATTAGTCGTCATAATAATCTCTTGCATGCCTCAGCATTATGAAAATCATTTTGCGTGTCCAATCTAAGTATTGTTTTTGTTTGTTTGTTTTTTTTCTTTCTTTTTTTTTTTTTTTGTTCTTGTCGCGTCTCACCAGTTGCTCTTCCATGTGTGTCGGACGTCGGGGTCATGGATGCCGTGTCTGTCCGCCTGCTCGTCCAGGAAGTCGAACATGTATTTGATGGCGAGCGGGAGCGCGCTGCCCCGATTCACCGTGCTGAAGAGTGTCTCGAAAAGATCGTCCACAAACTTCTGCAGTGTCCCCTGCAGGAACACAGACACAACTGGTAATTAGGAATCAGTACCGTGTGTGTGTGTGTGTGTGTGTGTGTGTGTGTGTGTGTGTTTGACCTTGGTGGCCAGAAGGCGGGTCAGGTAGATCTCGGACACCATCTTGCTGCCACGCTCAGCTTCTTTTTGGTCTCCGTGCTCGTGGTTTTTGACCAGATGCCAAACTTTGACGCCGCTCTCCAGATCCGGAGTGATCATCGGCACCAGGGAGCGCGAGAACTCCGGGCTGCCCGCTGACACGGAGCGAAGGACCGCATCTGAGAGAGGGGGAGAGAGAGAGAGAGAGAGAGAGAGAGAGAGAGAATTTAGTTTGGTTTGGCTTACACAAATGTTTACACACAACTGTACTACGAGATTGAAGTGAGGCCCTTTGTCAGTGTGAGTGTAAAACAAATGAGTAAATATTAAAGAAAAAGTTACTAGTGAAATAGAGACAGACAGACAGACAGACAGATAGATAGATAGATGGAGATAGAGATATACAGGTGCATCTCAATAAATTAGAATGTCGTGGAAAAGTTCATTTATTTCAGTAATTCAACTCAAATTGTGAAACTCGTGTATTAAATAAATTCAATGCACACAGACTGAAGTAGTTTAAGTCTTTGGTTCTTTTAATTGTGCTGATTTTGGCTCACATTTAACAAAAACCCACCAATTCACTATCTCATCAAATTAGAATATGGTGACATGCCAATCAGCTAATCAACTCAAAACACCTGCAAAGGTTTCCTGAGCCTTCAAAATGGTCCCTCAGTTTGGTTCACTAGGCTACACAATCATGGGGAAGACTGCTGATCTGACAGTTGTCCAGAAGACAGTCATTGACACCCTTCACAAGGAGGGTAAGCCACAAACATTCACTGCCAAAGAAGCTGGCTGTTCACAGAGTGCTGTATCCAAGCATGTTAACAGAAAGTTGAGTGGAAGGAAAAAGTGTGGAAGAAAAAGATGCACAACCAACCGAGAGAACCGCAGCCTTATGAGGATTGTCAAGCAAAATCGATTCAAGAATTTGAGTGAACTTCACAAGGAATGGACTGAGGCTGGGGTCAAGGCATCAAGAGCCACCACACACAGACGTGTCAGGAATTTGGCTACAGTTGTCGGATTCCTCTTGTTAAGCCACTCCTGAACCACAGACAACGTCAGAGGCGTCTTACCTGGGCTAAGGAGAAGAAGAACTGGACTGTTGCCCAGTGGTCCAAAGTCCTCTATTCAGATGAGAGCAAGTTTTGTATTTCATTTGGAAACCAAGGTCCTAGAGTCTGGAGGAAGGGTGGAGAAGCTCATAGCCCAAGTTGCTTGAAGTCCAGTGTTAAGTTTCCACAGTCTGTGATGATTTGGTGTGCAATGTCATCTGCTGGTGTTGGTCCACTGTGTTTTTTGAAAACCAAAGTCACTGCACCCGTTTACCAAGAAATTTTGGAGCACTTCATGCTTCCTTCTGCTGACCAGCATTTTGAAGATGCTGAGTTCATTTTCCAGCAGGATTTGGCACCTGCCCACACTGCCAAAAGCACCAAAAGTTGGTTAAATGACCATGGTGTTGGTGTGCTTGACTGGCCAGCAAACTCACCACACCTGAACCCTATAGAGAATCTATGGGGTATTGTCAAGAGGAAAATGAGAAACAAGAGACCAAAAAATGCAGATGAGCTGAAGGCCACTGTCAAAGAGACCTGGGCTTCCATACCACCTCAGCAGTGCCACAAACTGATCACCTCCATGCCACGCCGAATTGAGGCAGTAATTAAAGCAAAAGGAGCCCCTACCAAGTATTGAGTACATGTACAGTAAATGAACATACTTTCCAGAAGGCCAAAAATTCACTAAAAATGTTTTTTTTTTTTATTGGTCTTATGAAGTATTCTAATTTGTTGAGATAGTGAATTGGTGGGTTTTTGTTAAATGTGAGCCAAAATCATCACAATTAAAAGAACCAAAGACTTAAACTACTTGAGTCTGTGTGCATTGAATTTATTTAATACACGAGTTTCACAATTTGAGTTGAATTACTGAAATAAATTAACTTTTCCACGACATTCTAATTTATTGAGATGAACCTGTATATACATAAAGCCTTTGCAGACTTTTTTCCTAGTCTTTGGTCTAAAAGAGTTTAAAAAAAAAAAAATTTTAAGTGACCAAAGGCTAAAAAGACTTTTATATTCACAGCGTTTTTTAAATACAATTTCATTAATTATCATTTTATTTAGTATCAGTTTGTACTTTCTGTGTTTATGTAGAAAGTGTGAGGCTCGGCGTGTCTCATCCTCAGGCTGTGTGCCAGCAGAGATGAAGAGGTTAATGATACACACAGCAGGGCATGTAGTACACACACATGCTGTATACACACACACACACACACACACACACAGCAGTTCACACTGTAATTAGCCTCTGCATCCATCAGCAGATTAGACAGGTTGAACTCTCGCCTCCTCCGCACCGAGCAGCTCATCACACGAGGTCGTTCTGCAGAAACTCCTCGTTCACACTGCAAGGTCACGGCACACTTTCACACTCATTAACTCACACACACTTATCTCACAACGTACAAAAGAGCTGCTCTGCGCTGAACTTTTCCCCGAGACCCACTCGCTTCATTTCAGATTCCTGTTCTTTCAGTAAATAAAACGTTGAAATGAATTCTGATGGGTTTAGGAACAGAACACAAGAACGATGAAACTGACACATTAACATTCATATTAACCCTTTTAGCTCCATATTACAGGCCTTGATGGATATGTATTGAAGCGTGGGGCGGTTCCGGATTGAAGCGTGGGGCGGTTCCGGATCGAAGCGTGGGACGGTTCCGGATCCAAGTGTGGGACGGTTCCATATTAAATCATGGCGTGGTTCCATATTAAATCGTGGCACGGTTCCATATTAAATCGTGGGATAGTTCCGTATTAAATTGTGGGACGGTTCCGTGGGATGGTTCTGTATTGAAGCGTGGGGCGGTTCCAGATTCAAGCGTGGGACGGTTCCATATTAAATCGTGGGACGGTTCCATGGGATGGTTCTGTATTGAAGTGTGCAACGGTTCCGTATTAAATTGTGGGACGGTTCCATGGGATGGTTCTGTATTGAAGTGTGCAACGGTTCCGTATTAAATTGTGGGACGGTTCCATGGGATGGTTCTGTATTGAAGTGTGGGACGGTTCCGTGGGATGGTTCTGTATTGAAGTGTGGGACGGTTCCGTGGGATGGTTCTGTATTGAAGCGTGGGACGGTTCCGTATTGAAGAGTGGGACGGTTCCGTATTGAAGCGTGGGACGGTTCCGTATTGATGCGCGGGACGGTTCCGTATTGATGCGCGGGACGGTTCCGTATTGATGCGCGGGACGGTTCCGTATTGAAGTGTGGGAAGGTTCTGTGGGAAGGTTCCGTATTGAAGCGCTGGACGGTTCCGTATTGAAGCCCTGGACGGTTCCGTATTGAAGCGCGGGACGGTTCCGTATTGAAGCGCGGGACGATTCTGGATTAGACGAGACAGTGGAAAAGGCTCATCTGATTTACTGTGATGCTACAGACAGACAAAAAAAACTCCATCTGCAGTTCTCACGTTTCTACATAATGACGTGATGCTGTGATTGGCCATGCGGGTCATGGGTTCCTCTCGCGTCATGGTTTCCATGGCAACAAGCACAGTGTGTCCATTGCAGCGGCACGCCTCCGTGCTTCCGAGCTGAAGTGTGTCACTAAATTATACAGTTCATTTGCACGTACAGTTTACGGTTATAGTGAAGGAAAACAGTATTGTTGGAGAACCGTGTTGAATCGGTGACGGTGCAGAACGGAATGTTCCACTTACAGATCAGATCACACACCGCTGAAGAATAAACAAAAGACTAATGAATGCTCAGTATCACTAACACTCCTGAATTCACACTTAATTAATTATTAATTAATTTCACACACTCGTGTAACACACTGGAACTAAACGAGAGTCCATCCTGTAATTTGTCAATGGTTTGTTCCTTGCAAACGTATTCCTGTGTGTGTGTGTGTGTGTGTGTGTGTGTGTGTGTGTGTGTGTGTGCGCTCTCCATATTCCCAGTGTTATTCTGGTATTTGACCGCTGTCTATTCGTCGGGTTTTCCATACGGTTCAGATTATTGGATTTCACACTTTACAATGGGAAAAGTTTGACTTTTATTAGGTTCCTTGTCTCGGTGAAGCACCTTTTAGAGAACGCAAGATTGAAAAGAAAAAGAGCGACGATCACTAAATTTTCTGAGAAGACTTTAAGTGCTCTTTCAGAAATCCAGCTTTCTGCTGTATGCTGTTTTTAAAGACTGTTTATTTTTATTTAAATAGAGCACGGTGGGATTTGTGCTGCAGATAATCATTTAAATATGAAGTATATTTTAGCCTGGGGTATTTCAGGATGTGTGTGTGTGTGTGTGTGTGTGTGTGTGAGAGAGAGAGAGAGAGAGAGTCTGAAATATGGTGCAGGACGTTCAGTGGTTTTAGCTCTAAGGCAATTGTAGATTTTTAACTCTACTTTTAATGAGCTGTGTTTGTTCCTCTGCGGGTGTGAAGATCGACCTTCACTCATCTGTGACCCTCGGCATGCTGACACGTGGTTATTACACACCATCCTGGAGCAGGGTTAAAGAGTGTGTGTGTGTGTGTGTGTGTGTGTGCGCGTGAGAGAGACAATGTTTTTAACACAAAAAGATGCAAGTACAGTTGTTATCATTACATGCATGGAACAAATGCAGTAAATTATATAATTATAATGAATTAAAATGTCTATAACATTACATTAATTATTAATATAATAATAATAATAAGAAGAAGAAGGACTCCCCCTCCCCCCCCCCAAAAAAAAAATAAAAAATTAGCAGATGTATGAAAAGTAGTTAAAAGACAGTGTAAACCATCGTGTGTTGACATCAGCTCGTGTTCCATCAAACATTCTCAAGAGGCGCCATGTGATGATGTCATCAAAAAGCACCAGTCTAACACACGAGGTCTGGGGAGCTCGCGTTCACTACATCACGATTTATTTCAAACACTCCGTTTCCTTTCAGGTCTCACCTCAGTCCTGAGGAAACACTCCTTTTGTATATATATATATATATATATATATATATATATATATATATATATATATATATATATATATATATATATATATATATATATATATTACTCTTTATGTTATTAAAAAAAAGTGTTATAGAATTTGTGCATCAACTGTTTTTGGTCTGTTTTTGGACTAAACTGCAAAATTTAATTTATCTCCTACACTGGAGAGTCCATTTTAGACTAAGACTAATCTTAATCTAATCCAATATCTGTCCTATAATATAAAAAATATAGTGCTTAATGGTGAGTGTATAAAGAAAAGACTGTTATATTTGAATCATTACTCAAACATCTTATTTTTCTCATATTTACATCATTTTAATGTACATCTGAGCTTAAGTACTGTTTCGAACAATAAAAGCGGAAGAGCAGTTAAAATGAATGTGTTTCTGACGCGGCGTGAGGAAAACGTTCACATCAGTAAAGCAAATGCCGAGATATTGTGCGGTATGGAGAGATTCCTTACTGTTTATTTATCATTTTGTGATAGAGAGAGGGAGATTAAACAGAAAGTAATGATGTATTAAGGCCGAATTCTTTAATGATGTGGTTTAACATCGTGTTTCTCCTGCAGGACCAGAGGAGGATCAGAGACTCACCGTATCGGCTGAAGCTCCGCGGGAAGCTGGCCGACGTCGAGATGTTGTAGGAGGACATCTGCTTAGGTACCAGAGCCATCACACAGCGATCAGACACCTACACACACACACACACGTTTCTATAAACTACTGAAGGTTCAGAATGAATAACCAAACTCTCTCACTAAATACTCTGTTATAAGGTGTTTAATGTCAACGTTGTCAAGCCAATAACGTTGTAGATGTTACACAAAAAATTGCGCAACATCTGCAAACCTTCTCTAGAAGAACCAAACCTGAGCTTTATATTAAACCTGCAGCGACGTTTGAATGAATAAAACTGAATGTAAATGTGATTAAAAGTAAATAAATAAACATTCGAACAACAGCTGAATTTACAGATTAGACCCATTTTTGACTGTTCTGATGGGCGTGGCCTCGTATTCTAATGAGCTCACTTGATTGAGGTATTGTTGAGTTATTTTTCATGAGTCTTTAATCGTGTTAGCATCTGTGAGTGAAGATGACCTGATAGTGAACGAGTGTGTTGAGTCTTTTCCAGTCGTTTTCAATTTTAGTGGTGATGTCCTCGTCCTGTAGGACCACACGCGCTGTGCGGCCCTGACGCCATTCTGCAACACACACACACACACACACACACTTTTAAACTGTCAGTTGTGATCATGTGACTAACCCAAAATTCAGGGAGACACACACACACGCTCTGTGATCTAGATTTTAAAACACTCATACTCCAGGATTCCTGACCTACTCTGATCCACTCTGATATACACACACACACACACACACAGTGAGAGAGGAGTGTGTGTGTGCATGCAAAATTCATCTCTATCCCATAACAATCACTTCCACTTTAAATAATTGAAGTGGGTTTGTCCTTCACTGTCATCAATAATCTATCAGCTCCCGGCCGCTCGGGATAAAACCAGCTGCCCCTCGCCGGTCACGACCCCGAGACGAAGTTCTCTTCACCACCGCGTAACCCAGATGACTCACGGCTCTGTTCCACTTCAGGCCTGGTTCAGAGTCCTTTAACTGTTAGTTGTGCTTCATTCCTAGTTTGACTCGAGTCGTGACACTCGCCAGCCTGAGTCTTCTGGTTCCAGTTTTCCCTGTCTTAAGATTTTGGATCGTTCTAATTCATTGCTTGGACCCACGCTCGCATCTCTAACAATTCTTTAATAAACCTCACATCGATTTTTTTTTGTTAAATCGGAGGCTATGAGCTTCCATCATCCGTTAGCTACGTTAGCGTCATATTTTCAGCGCAGAACCACAGAAGCGAACGTCACGTCACACACCGAACACGTCTCATGGCCGACGGACTGCGTTTGGTATAACGAGGACACTGTGGAAATGAGTTTTTGTTTCATTTTTTGGCTGAATAATGACTTTAACAGCTCTGTGCTCGGGCTGGAGTCTAAAGAAATGTAATCTCCCATGGAGAACCAGAAGGTTTCTCACACAGAGAGGAACATCGCAGCCGTGTCCGTGTTAAATACGGGGTTCCCCGATTCCCGAGTAATGAAGAAGAGAGTCTTGTATTAGTGTTAGATAACAGATGAACTCACTCAGCTCTCAGCTCTCGGTCAAGGACTCGACTTTATTTATGCGCCAGCATTCATTCTCATGTCAGAAAAGGAACAAATAAAACACATTGAAAAAAAATTCGAAAATGCTTTTATGAAAAAATACTTTGTTACAAAAAACTATAATGAAGAGCAGATGATGAACAGTCTGCTTCGCTAATCTAAATGAAGTTGGCTGGCGTTCTTTGTCCAAATTAATGATCGCGCCTGACAATCTGTCCGTCCATCTGTCTCACACACACACACACACACGTTGCTGAGAGAGAGAGAGTGTGTGTGTGTGTGTGTGTTACCCAAGTCCATGTCTCCTGCGCGCGGTCTCTGAGAGTATGGGACGTTCTTATAGATGGCGTCAAGGATTTTCTCCTTCACCTGCGTGATGGTGTCACAGTTTAACACCTTCACCACCACCTCCATCCCCCCGTTCTCCTGATCTCCATCCACACAGCACACCGTCTAAAGAGAGAGAGAGAGAGAGAGGGAGACAGGGGAAAGGGAGTGAGAAAGACAGACAGAGAGAGAGGGGACGAGGAAGAAAGAAAGAGACAGAGGGATAGAGGGACAGACAGGGAAAGCGAGAGGGAGAAAGAGAGAGGGATGGAGGGAGAAAAAGAGATA
This sequence comes from Cranoglanis bouderius, assembly GCA_023630585.1. Classification (NCBI taxonomy): domain Eukaryota; kingdom Metazoa; phylum Chordata; class Actinopteri; order Siluriformes; family Cranoglanididae; genus Cranoglanis; species Cranoglanis bouderius. The sequence continues at coordinate 19,275,447 of CM042558.1, forward strand.
GAGAGGGCAGAAGGAGAGACAGATAAACAGGGAGAGAGAGACAGACAGACAGATGGGAAAAAGAGCAGGAGAGAGAAAGAGAGGTAGCGAGAAGGACAGAAAGAGCAAGAGAGCAGCAGAGAGAAACAGAATGAGAGAGAGAGGAAGGAGAGGGAAAAAGAGGGAGACAGGGGAAATGGAGGGAGAACGATAGAGAGGGGGAGAGGGAGAAAGAGAAACAGACAGAGGGAGAGAGAGACAGATAGAAAAAGTGAGAGACAGACAGAGGGAGAGAGAGACAGACAGGGAAAGTGAGAGACAGACAGACAGACCGAGAGAGACAAACAGACAGGGAGAGAGAGAGACAGAGGGAGAGACAGACAGACAGAGGATGAGAGACAGACAGGGAAAGTGAGAGAGAGACAGACAGACAGACCGAGAGAGACAAACAGACAGAGGATGAGAGAGAGACAGACAGGGAAAGTGAGAGGCAGAGTGAGAGAGAGAGACAGACAGACAGACAGGGAAAGAGAGAGAGAGAGAGACAGGGTCCAGCAGCAGCTGAGAAAGGTACCCTTTCTGTACCGAACTGCATTGTGGGAAATTGGACTTGTGTATTGGTACAGCGTGAATATATGAGTGCAAAAATCATATGAAGGAATATATTTAATTTGTGTTTTATTTTTATTTGTTGCATCAGCAGTCAGATGAACTTTTAAAAGTTCTGATGCTCATAATAATCCCCAAGGGTTCCCTGCTTCTCTGTGTGTGTGTGTGTGTGTGTGTGTGTGTTCCTCACAGTGATGATGTGGTGTATGGACTCGCTCACACACCCACCAGTGTTTTGTAGTCGATCTGTTGGCGGATGAGTTTATCCTCGCTGAGGGAGTAACGCGCCTCTCCCGTGACGGCGTCGATCGGCCCTTTCTCCATCTGCTGCTTTATAGCACAGTGTAGCATGAAGAGGGGCTCACTCACACACTCCTGTATACACACACACACACACACACACACACACACACACACACACACAATACAGCTACTTCATTATGAAGTCCATTAGGTAAATATATAAATATACATATTCATCGTATTCATTTGTTAACCGCAAACACGAAACCCAAACCACTTTCTCTGCTGAACTACAAACCTTCCTGTGAGTTTGTTAAAGTTCCAGTCGTGTCACGTTGACTTTATTCAAACGTGCGTTTTTTTGGGGGTTTTTTTTACACGTGATTCCGAAATGAACACCTCGGTGTGCCTGGTTTCATTTTGCGAATAATCAGTTAGGAGAGTAATAACTACATAATAACTGTATAATTATAGCGATGGTCGTCCTCTCTTATCACGTCAGGTAAATAATCAGAAGACAACGACACTGGCGATGGTAGTGTGGTTTTGTTTTGTACACACACACACACACACACACACACACAGCTGAGTGTGTATGATGACGCAGTGAGCGCACACACACACGGGTTTCTGCCGGCAACATTCGCTTACCTTTAGGAACTTGTGAAGCAGGAAGGCAAACCAATTCGTCAGCATCTTCTCTGCTACCGACTCCGTCCTACACACACACACACACACAGTGGAATTATAGAGAGGGGGCGCTTTATGAAATATTGAACAGCTCAGAAATCAGCAGAGAAAGAGAAAACAGAGAGAGAGACAAAAGAGTAGAACAAGAAATGAGTTTTTTTGTTTTATAAAATACACATTTTCTCTCTCTCATATCCATTAGGGATTAGGAACCTCAGTGGTTACATTTCAGTTTTAGAGACAAGAAGGTTGTAACTTTGTTTGTGTGTGTGTGTGTATGTGTGTGTGTTACCGGCGCAGCAGTAGTTTGGGGTGGTTCTTGCTCTCCATGCTCTTGGCGATGAGCTCGGAGAGCAGCTGTTTGAGGACATCAGTGATGAACTCCAGTCTGTTGTGCAGCGCGGTCATGATGAGCGACGCCACGTAGCCGCGATCACGCATCGAGAACGAGCGCTGCAGCTCCAGCGTGTGGATAAACGACAGCACGAACGTCTTATTGTTCACCAGCTGACCCAGCTGCTTCAGAGCCTTCTCTACACGCTGCTGCCCACAGCCCGCCACCTCTCACACACACACACACACACACACACACACACACATGCATGAATAACTGGGGGATACACGCAAACATGTTCACACTTTTTAATAACTACATAGTTAATTTCTCTCTCCCTCTCTCTCTCTCTCTCTCTCACCTCCAGCTCTCGGAGCACCGGATGGTCATCCATGCCCGGAAACAGGATCCTCATGACGTAGGTGCGATAATCCAGGTGTGGGATTCCAGCCCGGTCCAGATCGCTCGTCAGCTCGTTTATGTCTGTTTGGAGCTCTGCAAATGCTGAACACACACACACACACACACACACACACACACACACACACACACACAAAATTGTGCACTGAGACCTTCCAATCGTACTTCACTTTACATTTCAACACTTTTTTTTTTTTACTCTGAGTACTTTCTATGATTCTATTCTACTCCGATTCAAATGACAATATGATTCTTTGATTCTATGAATCATTTTATGGCCATATGAGTCTTTGATTCTTTTCCATGACCACATGATTCTTTTATTCCATGATTTTATATTTTATGATTACTACGAGTTTATGATTCTTTTCTGTGACCATACAATTCTTTGATTCTATGATCCTGTTTTATGACTATAATCGTTTACTTTGAGTTTATACTTTTTCTATTACTTTAATATTGTAACTATAGCAAACTGTTAACTGATTTTTAAATCTATGTGTTAGGTCGCGCAAGAAGCGCGACTTCAATCCCCAGAACTCTTATCCACACACTCCACACTACACTTCCCAGCAAGCTCGGCGGCCTACAAACATGGCCGCCAGGGACTACAACACCCACACACTACCTCGGTCACAATCACCCTCGTTCTAATCCCGCGCACCTGTCTTCTATTTTCACTAACACGTTATTTAAGGACTTTTGTGTTACAGGGCTAACGCGAAGTATCGTTTGTTTCTTCCAAATCGACTGAGCTACTTCATTCTGGACTGATTCTCACGGCATTTGAAACTAAGCTAAGTACCTTGGACTCCGACTTCATCTCAAGCCCTCTTTCTATTTTACACATCTCTGTGATAGGTTTGCTTGCACAAGTGTTTGATTTTCTGTTAGCGCAAATAGCTAGCACACTTTATTTAGTCACCGCTATTTTGTTGTATGGGTTCTCTGTTGGATGCTGTTTTCTCCGTTTGATTTTGCCGTAGTAAAGTGTGTTTCCTTTTTTTTTACTGCTAGCGCTAACACTTTTGAGAGTGTGTTTAATCTTGATCACGTTATCCTGCGAAGACTCGAAGCCTTCTATAAACCTGTTGTTTGCCCTGTGTCCTTTTCACATGTGTGCTGAATAAACTGACGAAGTTTTTGACCGCAACTGTGTCCAGCTTACTTCTGGTGCTGTAACAGAATACTTCGCCTCGACATGGACGCAGCGGAGGAAATTCGTCAAGCAATCGCAGCACACGGTCAAATTATCAACGCGCAACAACAACGCTTGGGAGAAATGGATCAGAGTCTTCAACTTCTCTCTCAAGTCACGGCTACAGCAACGCAGCGCGCCGCTCCCACATCCTTTTCTACGCCTCGACTGCCTATGCCCTTACCCGATAAGTACAACGGTGACACTGGTTTATGTAAGGGTTTCATCTTACAATGCTCCTTATACTTTGACTGTTGTGGGGAAATGGGGGATCATGAGAAAGTGGCGCGATTCATCTCCTTACTAACAGGCAAGGCTTTAAGGTGGGCGGCGGCAGTAAGAGAACGAGGCGGAGATGCGGTGGCTTCCTATGACACCTTCGTCTCCATGTTCCGGCGAGTGTTCGACCACGCCCCCGATCACCAGGAAGTCGGGGAACGGCTCCTAACACTGAGGCAAGGCTCACTTCGAGTGGCGGATTACGCGTTAGAATTTCGGACTATCGCTGCGGGTAGCGGCTGGAATGACGTGGCGTTAAAAGCTGTCTTCCGTCAGGGCCTTAATCCCGCCATAATCACTGAGATGGCCTGCCGCGATGAGCCTCTTAACCTGGACTCGTTAATTGATCTCGCCATTCGTCTCGATCAACTTCTCTACAGCCGTAGGCATCCATCTCAGCACCCTGAACCAACCCGACTCCCCGCTAGCAACGAACCCATGCAAATCGGCCATGCTAAACTGGACCCCAACGAGAAAGAAAGGAGACGCCGAGAGAACCTATGTCTCTACTGTGGCCGCGCTGATCACTCTCTTCACTCCTGCCCTGTCCGCCCCACAAGCTTAACTCCGACGAGGGGCGGACAACGCACCCATTCAACCCCGGTGAGTCAGATTCCTGATGTTACTTCATGTTCTTTTACTTTACCCGTCTACCTTGAACATTCAGGTGTCTGTACTCTTGTTACAGCCATGCTCGACTCCGGAGCAGCGGGCAACTTCATTGACGAGGAAATAGTGTGTCAGCTTGACCTCGACACTCGTCCCCTACCTCAGCCGCTAAAGATCCAGGCCATCGACGGTACGCCCATCGGAAACATCACCCGCCACACACACACCCTGGGGCTTCGTGTCAGCGCTCTCCACCACGAAGAATTATCCCTCTGGGTCATCAAATCTACCCGATACCCCGTGGTTTTGGGCTTACCGTGGCTGAGAAAACATAACCCTCACATTTCCTGGGCCAACCAACAAATACTCAACTGGTCACCCTTCTGTCACCAACAATGCCTCAACACCCTATCACTCACTGTCGCCACTACATCCGTTGAAAGCCCTGAAAACGCACCCACCGTCTGTATACCCCACGAATATAACGATCTTAAGGAGGTATTTAGTAAACTCAGGGCTAGCGGTCTTCCACCCCATCGTTCTTATGACTGTTCCATAGACCTCCTGCCGGGTATGACTCCGCCACGTGGACATATATATCCCCTGTCCCAAGCAGAACATAAAGCCATGTCCGAATACATTCAGGAGGCTCTCCAACAGGGATATATTCGCCACTCCACCTCCCCGGCAGCAGCCAGCTTCTTTTTCGTGGCCAAGAAAGGAGGGGGCCTTCGGCCTTGCATTGACTACCGAGGGCTCAACCGCGCCTCGGTGAAATATCCCTACCCTCTTCCACTCGTCCCTTCCGCCTTAGAACAACTTCGTGAAGCCCGATATTTCACCAAGTTGGACCTCCGTAGCGCGTACAACCTGGTGCGTATCCGGGAAGGGGATGAGTGGAAGACTGCCTTCAGCACAACAACAGGTCACTACGAATACCTCGTAATGCCGTATGGGCTAACTAACGCGCCCTCAGTATTCCAATGCCTAATTAATGACGTACTGAGAGACATGTTAGGAAAATTCGTGGTGGCCTATATTGACGACATTTTGATTTACTCCCCCAACTACAAACTCCACGTATCTCAAGTACGCCAGGTTCTCACACGCCTACTAGAAAATGGACTATATGTAAAGGCAGAAAAGTGTGAATTCCACACTAATACTACGACCTTCTTAGGTTACGTCATTAGCCCCGAGGGAGTGGCCATGGACAAAAGTAAGGTCACGGCGGTAACACAATGGCCCACTCCTACTACCATCAAGGAGCTCCAAAGCTTCTTAGGTTTCGCCAACTTCTACCGACGCTTTATCCGGGGTTTTAGTTCGATTGCCCTACCCCTTACTTCTCTGTTGCGGGGCGGTCCCCGCCGTCTGGTTTGGAACCACGAGGCCGAGGGGGCATTCTCCAGACTCAAAACGGCTTTCACCACGGCTCCTATCCTCAAGCACCCAGACCCTTCCTGTCCCTTCGTAGTAGAAGTAGATGCCTCTGAGGCGGGGGTGGGGGCCGTATTATCCCAACGTCTAGGGGAAAAACCAAAACTTCACCCCGTCGCTTTCTTTTCGAAAAAGCTATCGCCGGCAGAACAGAATTATGACGTGGGAGATCGTGAACTGCTAGCTATAAAATTAGCTTTGGAGGAGTGGCGACACTGGCTAGAGGGGGCAGAACACCCGTTTACCGTTTTCACAGATCACAAGAACTTAGAATATCTGCACACAGCCAAACGACTAAACCCTCGCCAAGCACGTTGGTCTTTGTTTTTCGCACGGTTTCAGTTTACCCTTTCTTATCGCCCCGGGTCTAAGAACCACAAGGCGGACGCCCTTTCCCGACTCCACACTAGGGATTCACCACCTTCCAAACCCGACCACATCCTGCCTCCCTCCTGTTTTGTCGGTAATGTGCACTGGGAGTTCGACAATTTACTTCACAAATTCCCACGTAGGTACGTACCGTCTGCTTGTCCTCCCACAAAATTGTTTGTCCCTTCTACCTACAGAACCCGATTAATAAGATGGGCTCACACGGTTCCCGGTACCGCTCACCCCGGTTCCCTACGCACATACCACCTTTTGTCCCACAAGTACTGGTGGCCCAACATGGCCCAAGAAGTACTACAGGCGGTCAAATCTTGTGACATCTGCGCCCAAACTAAGGTACCCAGAACCTTCCCTGCCGGCAAACTCATGCCACTACCCACTCCTCAACGACCTTGGTCACACCTTGCAGTAGACTTCATCACGGACCTCCCCAATTCTCTAGGCCACACCACCGTTTTTGTTATTTTAGATCGGTTCTCCAAATCCCTCCGTCTAATTTCCTTGCCCAATCTACCATCAGCCTTCCACACAGCAGAACTTATATTCTCGCATGTATTTCGTTATTTTGGGATCCCCGAAGACATAGTTAGCGATCGGGGACCGCAGTTCATATCTCGCGTATGGTCCGGCTTTATGGGTAAATTGGGAGTGAATGTGAGCCTTACGTCGGGATACCACCCCGAATCCAACGGGCAAGCGGAACGGGTTAACCAAGAAGTCGGAAGGATGCTCCGTTCGTTCTGTCACAAAAATCCCTCTGATTGGGCCCGCTTCCTGCCCTGGGTGGAATACGCCCAGAACTCACTCCGCCATTCTGCCACTAACCTGACCCCATTCCAATGCGTGCTAGGTTATCAGCCCCCTCTATTTCCGTGGGACGCCACGGCCACGGACGCACCAGCCGTAAACGAATGGTTTGACCGCAGTGAACAGGTCTGGGCAAGCACCCATAGGAGACTAAAACAAGCAGCCTCAAAATCAAAGGCCCAAGCGGATCGCCACCGACAGGTAACACCACGCTACCAACCCGGTGAACGGGTATGGCTCTCCACCCAAAACTTGCACCTCAAACATCCCTGCCAGAAGCTCTGTCCTCGTTATCTCGGCCCCTTCAAAGTCATCAGGCCCATCAATGAGGTAACCTACAGACTAGCCATCCCCAAACACTGGCGCATTTCCCCCTCGTTTCACGTTTCTCTCCTGAAACCCTTCCACACAGGCATCCTCACCTCTCAAAACCTGTCCAATCCACCTCCCCCACAGGAAGTTGACGGACAACCGGCCTATCAAATTCATCAGATTCTAAAATCCCGGCGACGTCAAGGTAAACTTCAGTACCTCATTGACTGGGAGGGGTACGGGCCCGAGGAACAGAGCTGGGTGGCGGCCAAGGACATGCTGGACCCTGAAATGGTGGACGAATTTCACCGCATCCATCCAGAATACCCAAAACCTAGACCCAGAGGTCGTCCCAGGCAGGGAGAGGCTCCCGGAGTGAGCCCTTTGGGGGGGGGCTCTGTTAGGTCGCGCAAGAAGCGCGACTTCAATCCCCAGAACTCTTATCCACACACTCCACACTACACTTCCCAGCAAGCTCGGCGGCCTACAAACATGGCCGCCAGGGACTACAACACCCACACACTACCTCGGTCACAATCACCCTCGTTCTAATCCCGCGCACCTGTCTTCTATTTTCACTAACACGTTATTTAAGGACTTTTGTGTTACAGGGCTAACGCGAAGTATCGTTTGTTTCTTCCAAATCGACTGAGCTACTTCATTCTGGACTGATTCTCACGGCATTTGAAACTAAGCTAAGTACCTTGGACTCCGACTTCATCTCAAGCCCTCTTTCTATTTTACACATCTCTGTGATAGGTTTGCTTGCACAAGTGTTTGATTTTCTGTTAGCGCAAATAGCTAGCACACTTTATTTAGTCACCGCTATTTTGTTGTATGGGTTCTCTGTTGGATGCTGTTTTCTCCGTTTGATTTTGCCGTAGTAAAGTGTGTTTCCTTTTTTTTTACTGCTAGCGCTAACACTTTTGAGAGTGTGTTTAATCTTGATCACGTTATCCTGCGAAGACTCGAAGCCTTCTATAAACCTGTTGTTTGCCCTGTGTCCTTTTCACATGTGTGCTGAATAAACTGACGAAGTTTTTGACCGCAACTGTGTCCAGCTTACTTCTGGTGCTGTAACACTATGATTATATTCTATATGATTCTGTATGATTCTACTCTACCCTTTGATTCCATGATTCTTTTCTATGACCACAAGATTATTTAATTATTTTCTATAGCCATGTGATTCATTGATTCTGTGAATCTTTTTATGGCCAAGTGATTCTTTGATTCCGTGATTCTGTTCTATAACTTCGTTATTATTTGATTCTTTTCTGTAACGATATGATTCTTTGATTCTGTAATTCTTTTTGTGGCCATATGATTCTTTGATTCAAAGATTCTTTGTCTATTACCACATGATCATTTGATTCTTTTCTATAACCATATGATTCTTTGATTCTACAAATCATTATTTGCCCAAATGATTCTTTGATTCCATGATTCTGTTCTATAACCGCGTTATTATTTGATTCTTTTCTATAATAATATGATTCTTTGATTCCATGAATCTTTTTTATTGCCAAGTGATTCGTTGGTTCTCTAATTTTATGATTCTTTTCCATGACTCTGTGATATTTGTTGTCCATCTCTATGACTGTTTCTGTCCTTCTATGATTCTTTTTAGCATTTTATGTAATACTGTGACTATAGCAAATGGTTTATGCGTATAAACCTATGTCTATGATTTTACGAGTATATTCTACATGCTTTATATGATTTTGTAAAAAAAGAAGACTTTATGATTTTATGAATCTAAGTATTGATATGATTTTTAATACTGGAGCATCAATAAATACACAAAGCCCTGATACTGTCCACAGCCTGCTGTTTATAGATATATATATGTGTGTGTGTGTGTTTATGTGTGAAATGTCTCACCCTCTTTGCATTCTAGAGCCACTCTGGACTCCAAGTTGTCCATTTGCATGTGAAGCCGTTTGAGTGTGAGGTCGTTCTCGTGCGATTTGCGTCGGTAGGCGATCAGGACGAGAATGACGATGATGAAGAGCAGGCCTCCTCCCGCTGCAATGCTGAAGATGGCGGGTAACGTCAGGAGACTATCCGACTGGATGTGGACTGAACCTGGAGACAGATGGAGACCACCCACCTGGATCTACACACACACACACACACACACGTGTAACTATATATACACACATATGCATCTTCAAGACTTGACGCTGAAGACATTCCATGGAAGGTGTGTGTGTGTGTGTGTGTGTGTATATATATATATATATATATATATATATATATATATATATATATATATATATATATATATATATATATATATATATATATATTCAAAGCTGTGCATGCAGCCTGGTCCTATTTCCGCTAACTTTCATCATCTCCTATTATTAGCAGGAGTGTCAACGCCACAGAGCTGAGCAGTGTGATGCAGTAAAGCAGAAATGCCTGAGGAGCTGAAGCGCAGTAAGGTGCCAACAGGAAAAACACACAGGTATAGACGTATACACTTATGTGACAGCAAAACAACGCATAAAATTATGCAGATACAGGTCAAGAGCTTCAGGTAATGTTCACATCAAACATCAGAATGAAGAAAAACTGTGATCTGTGAGACTTCGGCCGTGACATGGTTGTTGGTACCAGACGGGCTGGATTGAGTATTTCAGAAACTGCGGATCGCCTGCTGGGATTTTCACACACAACAGTCTCTAGAGTTTACACAGAATGGTGCAAAAAACAAAAAACATCCTGTGAGCAAAGGGTCTGCCAGCCAAAACACCTTGTCGATGAGAGAGATCGGAGGAGAATGACCAGACTGGTCTGAGCTGACAGGAAGTCTATAGTAACTCTTTACAACCGTAGTGAAGAGAAAAGCATCTTGCATCGAACCTTGAGGTGGATGAGCTACAACAGCAGAAGACCACATCAGGTTCCACTTCCTGTCAGCCAAGAACAGGGATCTGAGACTATCATGGGCACAGACTCGCCCAAACTGGACAGGTGAAGACTGGAAAAAGACCAGGTGATTTATTTTTTTCTAATCTTCAACTGTCCATTTTGGACATGATCACGTGCCCATGATGGCCTCAGTTTCCTGTTCTCGGCTGATAGGAGTGGAACCTGATGTGGTCTTCTGCTGTTGCAGCCCATCCACCTCAAGGTTTGATGTTTTGTACATGCTGAGATGCTTTTCTGCTCACCACGGATATAAACAATGGTAGTGAGGCAGTGAATTACACAGACATTAAGGTGACGAGGTAGTGAGGCAGTGAAATACAGAGACGGTGACCTAATGAAGTAGTGAGGCAGTGAAATACAGAGACGGTGACCTAATGAAGTAGTGAGGCAACGAAATGCCCAGACAGTGAGGTAATGAGGTAGTGAGGTACCGTGACTCTGTGCTGGCCGGTGAGAGGAGGCGGCTCACACAGCAGCTGTGTCTCAGAGACGGTGATGAGGCAGGGAACGTCTCCAACCAGGACGGTGTAGTTCAGTTTGGAACCTCCAGATGCTGGTGGAACCAGATTCCTGCCCTACTCACACACATACACACACACACACATGGAGAACATACACGTTGTGTGAAGTTTAGAATTTTGTTTGCTTCTGATGGTGTGATGTAATTGGCTCTCACCTTGAGGATGATGGGCGATCCCGGTTTCTGCTCCAGCACTCCGGACACACTCAGCTGTTCAAACGAGGGATTGGGGTAATAAACAAAACTGGTGCTGTTGTAGGTGAGCAGAGTGTGAACGTTATTGAAGATGAAGCCAAACTCCTCAGCCTGCTTCACCGAGTCCTGCCCCGGGGCGAATTCGGCCATCAGAGGTGGAGCGGAGCAGCGGATTGAGGTGGAGTTCACCACTTTACACACCTGAGAGGGAGGAGGGGGGTTATTCAGAGAGTTCTACTAGGTGATACTTTGGGAATGATTGCTCTTTTTGAAAGAGAAAGAACTCTGCTAGGTACCGTGATTTGAACCGAGATATGAGATAAAAGAACTTTCCCGGAAAATCAATTCCTCATACAAAACTGTTTGATCTGGTGATTCATCTGGAGTACAACACTGGTCATTGTACAGTTATAGTAACATTATTAAGTGTTTCTCTAACAGTGTTAGTTAAAGTCTTAGCACTCACGTTAACAGACTCGCGCCCGCCATATCTGACTCGAACCCGAGGCTCCTGCACCACATCTAGATTAGTGCCGGTCACCGTCAGGGTGGTGTGTCCACTGCAGGCCAAAACACAACAGCAACAACTTTTGTTATTATTATTATTAGTAGTAGTAGTAGTAGGTGGTAGTAGATGTAAAGTTTGATTGGAATCAGGATCTGTCCTTTGACTACAATACTCAATACAATCTCAGGGCTTCCCAAACTTTTGGACATTTTTTTGGTGACTCCAAGCCTTGACCACTTTAAAATTCCAGATTTACAATTTAGGACTGCTGAAAGAAAAAGAAAAAAAAAAAAAAGTCAGGAGGCGTGTTTGAAAGGACTCATCTCATATCCAGCTTCAAACGATATATAAGAAACAAAACATGACGGCGTGTTCTTATAGGCTGAGTATCTCACATTCATCTGCAGGATTAAAAAGTTCACTATGGACGTCACGTCAGAGCCAAAACATCCCCGTCCTTCGGGATTCCACGTCAAACCGTAAAACGCTTTTCGATTTCATGCACAGCGACGTTAAAGGCGCTGACGAGCTCCGTGTCTCTCTTTAAAACGTTCCGGCCGTCGTCGTGATTGTCGTCATGAGCTGGCTCTCAAATCAAAAACTCCGGCATTACATTCAAAATCATTTACCATTCTAGAAAATCCAGAAGACTGGTACGCAAAACAGAGCTTTCAGTAGGTTTGGAGGTAAAACGAGAGGTTTTTAAGATTCAAACACTAACTGGAACAGGGAAACCGGTTAGTGGTAATGCTCAAAGGTCTCGAATAGTACACAAGAATGGGATTTGAGACACAACCCTAGTGTGTTCAGCAGAGGTTGATGGATGGGAAAATTTGTCCATATTATCACTGAACTCCTACACTGTGTGTGTTTTGCGTGTCAAGATAGTGAAGAAAAAAAAAAAAAACATTTCATGTTGGATGTAAGATATTTCTTTGTAAAATAAAGAGAACCCCCGCACTAAACCCCCCCCCCACCCCCACCCGCCCGCGCCTAATCCTACACACACAAACACCAGACTGTAAACCAAGCAAGAAAGAAAAAAAAAAAACACGACGCAAGCCCGGTTTCATCACACCGCAGTCCGTCAATCTGACATTTGAGACGTCCGCGTTGCCATAGCAGCCACAGCGGAAATTGAGAAGCATAAGAGTGTAAGAGACGTGTAATATTTTTTCCCACTCATACTCTGATAAAACTCCTCTGTCAACTAGCCAATCAAAACGCAGCAGGCACTGCGGCTCTTCTCCTCCTCGGACTGTGCCGATGGAGGGCGGGTCCATGGTTTTAGGGGTTTCAGGTGCAAACCAGCAGAGAAATTGTGCAGAAATGGCTTTACTGTTTGGAGAAGGACTTAAGCGCAGGTGAAATTGAGGAGGAGGATGAGGAAGATGAGAAGGAGGAGGATGAAGGCTGGAGGGCGTGTCTTTACTACAGATTCACTACAGAGGCAACACTGCTGTGCATGAATTAATGATGAGTTTTAGCGTGAGTACTTTTCGATTATTAAAGTGGATTTGGGAAGCGGCCGGCTGTCTGAACAGGATCGGCCCTGAACTTCACCTCAGCCTGAGAGAGAGAGAGAGAGGTGTCTAGGCTGAAATGGATCAGACCTCTCACACTTCAAAAGCCACCTGAACTGAAGTGGCACCACAGCCTGTGCTTTGATCTCTCTCTCTCTCTCTCTCTCTCTCTCTCTCTCTCTCTCTCCTCATCACTGATATAAGGTGAGGCATTAAAGGCATTGTAAAAGTCAAAAAGTCTTCCTCGTTCTGTCTCACCATCTGTCCAAATACAGCAGGGTCAAAAGTTTATAGATGAGTTTTTATTTATTTATTTATTATTTAGTTTTTTCCCCGTTCTTTTAACTCAGAGTGGTTTTTTGGAGGCATGAACAGATGAACAGACTCAGGGTTCCACTTCCGTGTCCCAGAGGGTCCTCCTTCACTCACTCACACGCACACATGCAGCATTTAAGCAGAAATTATTCATTAGCCTGCTCTGTGCAGAACTCCGCCGTGTCTTAAATCCGGCTCTTCAGAAAAGCATCTCGACTCATTCACTATAAAGGACCTGTTTATTCCCATCAAACTAGTTAATTAGTATGTAGAATATTAGAGATAATATAATTGCAGTCGTCGCTGATAGAATTAACATGTCTTTTTTTTCCAACTTTGTGTGTGTGTGTGTGTGTATGTGTGTGTGTGTGTGTGTGTGTGTGTGTGTATGTGTGTGTGTGTACCTGGCGATGCTCCACTCAGGTTCTACGCTCTGTACCGTTGGATCCTCGATGTACTCGAAGCTCAGTTTGGTGTTGAGCTCGGCCCGATCCACTCCGACCCGAACCAGCACCGAGCCCTCGCTGTAGAGAGAGGGCGCCGAGACACACACGATCTCTGTGGCACTCCGACTGCGCACGCACACACACACACACACACAGAGAGAGACAGAGAGGTGAGCATGCCATATTTCCATTTCAGCTTCATGAAATTTTTGAGGAAATGAAAGCACAGAATAATTGTATGTGTAAGTTTTAAGCTTTCAGAGCTTCTGAGACTGTATTTTTGGGTGGTTTTATAAGATTAGTCTCTTTATTCAGTTGAGAAAGGCCACTTTCACACTTTTTTTTTTTCCTCAGCAACCAGCACGCTGTTAACGTTTTTAAAAAAAAATGTTCTTGGTTACAGCAGAGCTTCCAGAAAAAGTTCAACTTATTAGGAAAAGTGCAGAGAGTTCCTGAGTGACATGACAGAAAAGCATTCGCTCTATCGTCTGGAGATGGCAGGTTCGAACGAGGGGCGTGCGTGCTCGCTCTCTCTCTCTCTCTCTCTCTCTCTCTCTCCCTGCCATCGTGGGCGTCTGTGAGCTCGTGTATGCAGAAGAGATGAGTGAAATGTAGAGAAAGGCGATGACCTTTTACGATGTGATGCTTTTGGGAAACACGACCCTTTTTTAGTTCCACTCTCACTAAGAAGACTAGTTAGTTAGCTGAAAGTAGCTAGAACTGATTAGAGCGTTGTTATGGTTACAGTGTGCACATTAAAACGGAGCTATTTTTATTTCCATATCAGCCCAGAAGTCGCTTTGAACAAAAACACAGTGTCAGTAGTTTGATTAGAGAGCAGTTTATTACTTCTGTGTTGTTTAATTATCTTTAATAAAGAAGTTTCCAGTTAAATTAGATGCAGATTTTTTTTTTTGGTAATTTCTGATTGGCCTTTTCTCTCTCTCGCTCTCTCTCTCTATATATCTCAGACACTGGATATATTTCTGGTGAACACGGTGACGACGATGAAGCGAATCCTCACAGACTCGGGTATTCACTGCGCTACACCTGTTCACACTCACCTGTAGAACTCACAGGTGTTGTTTCCGAAGCGAACGTTCACGCCGCTGCCCGCGCTCAGGTCCTGACCCAGTATGGTCACTTTGGTTCCTCCAGAAACGGGCCCTCGGGTCGGGGTCAGCGCCGACACACCCGGGCTCTGGGTCACAAAATATCACACACACACACACATACAGAGTGTGTAAACATCACTGTATGCTGTGTGTAAGGAACCGGTTATATAGACAAAAGAGAATACAGAGTGTGTGTGTGTGTGTGTGTGTGAGTGAGTGTGAGAGAGACACAGAGAGAAAGAGTGAGAGAAAGTGACGTACCACAAACGTGTAGAGCTGAGAAGAGTGTGTGCTTAGTTCTGGCCTGCATTCTGATACACACAGCTGCACCGGCCCGGGAGGACTGCCCAGCGGTGCCGAATCCATCTCACACACCAGCCTGCAACACACACACACAAACACACACTCTTATGAGCAGCCAAACACACACGCATGCACACAAACACACATCATCCAGCGTGTGCACTCTTCCATGCTCATAAACACAACCATTTCTCTCAACTTCCCCACGGCTTTCTCTTATTACCTCCATTACTCACACACACACACAAACACACACACACACACACACACACACAAACACTACCTCCCTTACACACCATCTCAATCTCCATGGCAACAGCAAGGAAGATCTCGGTGATCAAGAGACCCGTGGGTCAATAACGGGGAATGAGACACACAAACGCGCACACACCCACACACACACACACACAGTTTGCCTGATCAACTGCATTAGAGTGTATTACATTCTCACTGATTACACTATCGATTGGGAAATTATCATGGCTCAAAGCAATTTAAACACCCCACACACACACACACACACACACACACACAGCAACACAGAAGCTGAATCTACATAAACAGCATTTCCAACTCGCATTAACTGTGTGATGTGACTACAATAAATAAACAGCCGCGAGTTAAAGATGAAGAACTTAAACTTTCTACAGAAGGTTGTGTTTGTGCTGACGTTGTGTCTGATGCTGACGTTAAAACTGTTGCTCGGTGGTTAAATGTTTAGTGTTTCGTACGTTTAAATTAATCGTCTTAAATTTACATACCTGAAGGCGACCCCCTGCTAGGAGCTGACTTTAGCTTAGCCAGAATCAACGATCGAATCGATTCCCAAGAATTGGAATTGGGTTCAACTCGCGATTTCTGAAATTGAACAGTTTGTACACAGCGGGTTTGCGTTAGGGAGAAAAGCCCCGCCCACAGGATATCCATCATCATCATCATCATCATCATCAGATTTTTTTTCCAATAGCAAAGAGCTCCAGGAGGAAACGGACACACTGTAGTGTTTACAGCTTCATAACTGCTGTGAAGAACTTAGACAGACAGACAGACAGACAGACAGATCACCTCCGGCTGAATCCTCTCACTCCACACAGGCCAGAAATAAACCACAAAGGTCCTGGAACCTTAAAGGTACCACAAGCAGTCAGTTAAAGTTTATAGAGTCGTACTGTACTGACACTCGGGTGCTTTTTTTCCACCCAGACTGTGTACTTTGTTAATTAGCTAATTAACATATTGCAGAGGAAAAACAAGATCAAACCACGACGCAGAACGCAGACGAACACCGGATCAGTCGTTACCCAGATATTTACATCCAAATATGTGTTAATGGAAAGTGTAAATGAGGCCCTAATGAGCACCGAATTAAAGATGTTTTTAAAAAACACACATCACTAATCAGAATAATAATCACATTCATATTCATATTCATATCATGTCTTTCATTTCCATTAAAACCTTTTCAAAAAAAAAAAGAACAAATCAGACAACTCTGGGGAAAAAAAAAAAAAAACTTTCGCATGAGTGATGAGTGATGGGGCCATAAGAGAAGGATTCAAGTTTGTTTAAAATGAATAATATTTTTATAGAAAGGGGAACGGGGCGTCTCTCCGGTTCCACTGAGTGTGACTTGAAGCGAAGCTGCTGATTGTAAAACTCATTAAGGACATCATCAGCTCCGAGTGTAAATTTAATTCCTCTTACGTTCCCACCAGTGTGTTACAACGAGAAAGCTTCACGCTTTAATCTGAAACTGTTTAAGTCAGGGATGTCAAACTCACAAACTCTGCCCGGGTCACGTCAGCACGTGTGTGTGTGTGTATGTGTGTGTGTGTGTCCTTAAAGGTGCGTAATCTAAAGTCATTCTGAAAGTATCTGAAAGTAGAATAGGATTTTTTTTTTGAAAAAAGAAGAGCTAATAGAAACTGTTCAACTGTACACACTATTAGACCTACGTCATCTGAACATTTATTGATATTGTGTTGTGTAGGTTCCCCTTGTGCCCCCAAAACAGCTCTGACCCGTCGGAGCATGGACTCCACGAGACCTCTGAACGTGTGCTGTGGTGTCTGGCACCGAGACGTTAGCAGCAGATCCATTAAGTCCCGTAAGTTGCGAGGTGGGGCCTCCGTGGATCGGACTCGTTTGTCCAGCACGTCCCACAGACACTCACGTGCCCATTGTAGGAGCTTTCGGTGGTGTACAGGGGGTCAGCGTGGGCTCTCTGACCGGTCTGCAGCTACGCAGCTCCATACACAGCAAGCTGTGATGCTCTGTGTGTTCTGACTCCTTTCTATCAGAGCCAGCATTAACTTCTGTGCTCTTCTGTGGGATCGGACCGGACGGACTCGCTTTCGCTCCCCACGTGCATCAGTGAGCCTTAGGATCCCATGATCCTGTCGCTGGTTCACCGGTTGTCCTTCCTCGGAGCACTTTTGGTAGGTACTAACCACTGCATACCAGGAACACCCCAAAAGACCTGCTGTTTTGGAGATGCTCTGACCCAGTCGTCTAACCATCACAATCTGGCCCAAATCAGAGTCGCTCAGATCCTTACGCTTGCCCATTTTTCCTACTTTCAACACATCAACTTTGAGAACTGACTGTTCACCTGCTGTATAATATATCCCACCCCTCGACAGGTGCCACAGTAACGAGATCATCAGTGTTATTCACTTCACCTGTCAGCGGTTTTAATGTTATGGCTGATCGGTGTGTATTATATATTATAAGGAAGAGATTTAACAAGAACTCACACTGGATTATTGCTGCAATCTGTTGTACTTGGAACTTGGAAATTTCCGAGGTGATTTTCCCGGAAACATGGGTGCCCAAAGCAAGGTCATATCTGTATGGCTAGGCTCTGAATTTGCTAAACATATGAAGAAGAATTACCTTAATTATTTCTGCATGATTACTGATTAGAAATGACATGGGGTCTGTCAGCTACTTTGATTCGTCTTAAAAGATGAACAAGACGGTCGAGTTACAGACGAAATTCTCTACAAAACCACATGATAACGGAGTCTGAAATGATAAACACTTCAGACTGAAAAGAGGAGAAGAAAAGGAAAGTCAAGTGTGAGGAGAAAGTACACAGGTGTGTGTGTGAGTGTGTGTGTGTGTGTAATCAGTGAATCAGGACTTGAAGCCGTCACTCAGTGTGTGTGTGTATAAATAAGAGAATGTGAATTGGTTTGATTGAGCTGTCAGACTGCGTGTGTTTCTCTCCACACACTGATTACAAACTTCCGTGTTGAATACTGTGAGTGTGTCACACTCGCTACAGTGTGTGTGTGTGTGTGTGTGTGTTTGTGACATCCTTCCCTTCACTCATTCTGACACTCTGACACGCCCTAACACACCACAAAAAACGCCCAAGTTCTTGCTTCCATTATAAATGAGTCCTGCTGTGGCCCAATCAAATTACAGCATACACACACACACACACACACACACACACACACACACACAATAGCAAAACAACACACACGTGTAGACACACAGAGGTAACAAATGATTCCCATGTTGGTCACAACAGCATGCAGAGAATTCCAATTACAGAGATTTCACAGCCCCGAGCTTTCTGTCTCACTTTCTGTCTCACTTTCTGTCTCACTCTCTGTCTCATTTACATTTATGGCATTTGGCAGACGCCCTTATCCAGAGCGACTTACAGAAATGCTTTGAAGTCTCTATCAATAAAAATATCCTGATAGTGGACAACGCAATTTTTTAAAATGCTAATTTAAGTACTTTAGGAAGAGGCAGTTCTTTAGTCGTCGTCTGAAGACCACCAGTGACTCAGCTGTTCGGACATCTAGGAGAACTTCGTTGCACCACCTAGGCACCAGAACAGAGAAGAGCCTTGATGCAGGTCTTCCTTGTACCCTGAGAGATGGTGGGACCAGTTGAGCGGTGCTGGGGTGCGATAAGTGATCTGAGGCAAGTGAGAACAGAAGAGGACCAAGTACTGAGCCTTGTGGGACGGCAGTGGAGAGTCTGTGTGGAGCAGATGTGGATCCCCTCCACGTCACCTGACCATCACCATGCTGTGCCACAAATTCAAAGACTCGTGAGGGTGGACGAGAGAGTCTTGTGGTTGACTATATCAAACGCTGCTGAAAGGTCGAGGAGAATGAGGACTGATGACAGATCTCGCAGTATGGAGCTTCTCGATGATGGCCACAAGGGCAGTTTCTGTGGAATGTGCCACTTTGAAGCCAGACTGGTTAGGCTCTCCTCCTCTGTCTCACTCTTTGTCTTACTCTCTCTTTCAAATCTCTGTTTTGGTCTCCCTTCATCACACCGGTTTTTACACCTCAGACAGGAGGAGACACTTCTCTGAGACATATTTGGAAATACTTCCAAAGATTTTTTTCTTATGTGCCTATTCCACATGCGCATAAAACCTGGTGTGTGTGTGTGTGTGTGTGTGTGTGTGATTCTCTCACTGTTCTGCAGTGATGTAACCCTCAGATCGGGCGTGACATGGGACCCCGGCCACCTCCACCCGCCCCTGCAGTTCAGAAAGAGACATGCCCAGGTTCACGCCCCGGATCGTCACCATGGTCCCGCCCTGCGGAGGACCGGACAGAGGAGACACCTACAGAGAGACAGAGAGATTAAAACCTTCATGAAAAATAGGAAAAGGATGTCTAAAGTGTGTTGTCAGAAAACTAGGTTCTTTGTGGGTTCTTTAGATAGTTAAGGGTTCCACTTTGATCCTTGTTTGAAAGGGAAACACTCTGGAAGGAAGAAAGCAATCAGTCATATTTTGAGCGTGTTAATAAATCTGTTTTTTGTTTTTTTTTTTTGCTTTGCTGGGACTGGAACAGAGGAGTTTAACTGCAGAAGAAGAAGAAGAAGAAGAAGTCTGCGCACAGAAACACCCAAGTTCACTTCAAAAGACTCACGCTGCTTTGATGTGTGAGCAGCTCATCAGGTTTGGCTCACCGTCTCGCTCTCAGATGGAGCTGGAAACCCTGCCAAATTCGGCCCAAACAAAAACACAAACTAATCTCAGCACATACTTTCATCATTTACTGTCTCTTTTATTCATTTTTCCCTTTCTTATGCTCACTCGCAGCACCTGATTCCAAATTACTAACTCAAACCGAGCTCAAACTCAAACCCCAAACTCAAACCGAGCTCAAACTCAAACCCAAACTCAAACTGAGTTCAAACTCAAACTGAGTTCAAACTTAAACCCCAAACTCAAACCGAGCTCAAACTCAAACCCCAAACTCAAACCGAGCTCAAACTCAAACCCCAAACTCAAACCGAGCTCAAACTCAAACCCCAAACTCAAACCGAGCTAAAACTCAAACCCCAAACTCAAACCGAGCTTAAACTCAAACCCCAAACTCAAACCGAGCTTAAACTCAAACCCAAACTCAAACCGAGCTCAAACTCAAACCCCAAACTCAAACCGAGCTTAAACTCAAACCCCAAACTCAAACCGAGCTTAAACTCTAACCCAAACTCAAACCGAGCTCAAACTCAAAGCCCAAACTCAAACCGAGCTCAAACTCAAACCCCAAACTCAAACCGAGCTCAAACTCAAACCCCAAACTCAAACCGAGCTCAAACTCAAACCCCAAACTCAAACCGAGCTCAAACTCAAACCCAAACTCAAACCGAGCTAAAACTCAAACCCCAAACTCAAACCGAGCTTAAACTCAAACCCAAACTCAAACCGAGCTCAAACTCAAACCCCAAACTCAAACCGAGCTCAAACTCAAACCCCAAACTCAAACCGAGCTCAAACTCAAACCCCAAACTCAAACCGAGCTTAAACTCAAACTGAGCTCAAACTCAAACCCCAAACTCAAACTGAGCTCAAACTCAAACCCCAAACTCAAACTGAGCTCAAACTCAAACCCCAAACTCAAACTGAGCACAAACTCAAACCCCAAACTCAAACTGAGCTTAAACTCAAACCCCAAACTCAAACCGAGCTCAAACTCAAACCCCAAACTCAAACCGAGCTCAAACTCAAACCCCAAACTCAAACTGAGCTCAAACTCAAACTGAGCTCAAACTCAAACCCCAAACTCAAACCCCAAACTGAAACTGAGCTCAAACTCAAACCCCAAACTCAAACTGAGCTCAACCTCAAACCCCAAACTCAAACCCCAAACTCAAACTGAGCTCAAACTCAAACTGAGCTCAAACTCAAACCCCAACCTTAAACTGAGCTCAAACTCAATTGTAGTATGGTCTAAATTTGACAAAGTAGCATCCAACCAAATTCAACCAAACCACGACCCAAATATGATCCAAACTCAAACTAAGTCCAACCCAGATACAATCCACTTGCAGTCTAAACACACCTCAAACCCAAAAATAACCCAAAATTAAAAAAAAAAAATGCCTTCAAAACTTATACTTAACCTGAACACATTTAAACCTCTGAGATACGGAATACAGCGATCTGTGTCCCTGCCTTTTTCTCGACTCTTACACCCTGCTAGCATTAGCGCTCACACACTTTAGCGCCTACACATCTCATATGGCTCTATATAGCTGTCACTCTTTATGACGAACACTCGCTCTAATTTGCACTCGATTTAATTGCAGCACAGGTGCAGAGGAAAAGAGGCTTATGGGAAACAATTAAGGGATGTGGTAGGGAAGGAAATGTGTAAAACACACACACACACACACACACACACACAC
>CM042558.1:19302299-19319799 GCA_023630585.1 Cranoglanis bouderius
CGCTGCCTTATAAAAGAGGAGGAGAGAGAGAGAGAGAGAGACGGAGAAAAATAAATAAGAGACAGAAAGAGTGTGAAGGAGCGACAGAGTATTTTAACAGACTAAAGTGAAAGTGTGTGAAGTAAAAAGGATAAGATTTTTTTTTTTTTTTTTTAATGATACAGTTACAAGTTAAAGGCAAAAAAAAAAAAAAAGGTGTAAGGAAGTGAGACAGTAAACCGACACGATTAGAAATGAAAGAGGAGGTGAGACAGGAAGTGAGCCAGACAAAAAAAAAAAAACAGAGATGAAGTGAAAGAGGGTGAGAGACAGAGAGAGTGAGACACGTCGTCTACGTTTCTCTCTGAAGTGAATCCGCATCACCGAGTCGAGTTCACGACTGAATTCTGGAGGTAAAATGGCCGCCGTGAGGTTACGAGAGGATGGTGATGTTTAATGAACCTCCTGCTGCTCGCGTCCGGATGATCAGAGCTGAGTAATCGGGCGTGTCGTGTTTTACAGAGTTAAGGACTTTGATTGATTTGACTCAGATTTTGGACTTTATTCTTTTTAAAACTCCGTATTCATGCGGAAACCTTAAGCAATAGTTTCATCATCAGAACACAGATGAATCCTCGTGGTTTTTTTATCATTTCTCCTCCTCATAGCTCAGCAAGCTCAGCTCTTAATGTCATTCTAGAGGTGTTTGATGTAACAGTTTATGGCGTACTATAACTGCACTTTTACAGTTTCCATGTGGATGGTGATTTGTTTATTTATTTATTTATTTTTAAACAGAAAGGTAAAAACTCAGGTTTCAGAAATATGAAAACGACATCATTCTCCTGCACTTCCAGTTTAGGATCCAAAATCTTCTGGACCTGAAAGTAAAAACTGGACCGATCCAAAGCTGTGTCCATTACATATTCATAATTACACACACACACACACACACACACACACACACACACACGTTTCTTTGCGAGGTCTCTAGCTACATTTCTGATCCCAGCTGTCTTCATTTCAGTTTCCCTGATCCTGGATGATGGACTCGTGGTGTTGACCATCAGCCAGCGTTCTCTCTCTCTCCGCCCTGCTGACGTCTCTGACTGCGGTCTGATCCAGGATCAGAGACGACGGCGAATTTATGAGGAAAAATATTAACACACCGCAGAGTAAATGCCAGACGAGTATTTGGGAAATGAAACATTCAAACAGGTGAAGAGTCACAATGACACCATGAAGAAACACAGAGAGAACCATCAGCTGAGGACAGGACTGTGGAACACTGTGTGTGTGTGTGTGTGTGTGTGTGTGTGTGTGTGTGTGTGTGTTTTTTTAATTAGCTTCTGGTTTCTCTGCAGCTAACTGCTGGTGACGTTCTGTCAGGAGTAAACGAGTTTTTCTGAGACGCTGCAGATGTGTTTCTGAAAAAGGTTTTCTAAAAATTGTTTTCTCAAACACGTCTACCAGGATTCTGTCTCTGTCGACTCGCCTCGTTCCATCTGTCCCATTTTCCTTATATGGTCTGTGTTTCCTGTTCCGTTTCTTGGTCGTCATGGCAGTTAATTAGTCACACCTGTTTGTCATTACTTCCTCAGTGTCATGTGTACATGTTGTATGCGTTAAAGCTGTGGTACCAATTTGTTGGTTTTTTGTCTTTTACAGTTCCTAGTCTGGTCTCTTTTCCAGGCTCCGTTCTGACTCCACCCTTCCCCTTCTTGACTCCACCCTGCCCTGTACTGACTCCACTCCTCCTCTTCCTGACTCCACCCTTCCCCTTCCTGACTCCACCCTGCCCTGTCCTGACTCCACCCTTCCTCTTCCTGACTCTACCTCACCCTGCCCTGTCCTGACTCCACCTTGTTCTGTCCTGACTCCACCCTGCCCTGTCCTGACCTCCGTTCTGACTCCACCTTTCCCCGTCCTGACTCCACCCTTCCCCGTCCTGACTCCACCCTGCCCTGTCCTGACTCCACCTTTCCCCGTCCTGACTCCACCCCTCCCCGTCCTGACTCCACCCCTCCCCCGCCTGACTCCAACATGCCCCATCCTGACTCCACCCTGCCCCATCCTGACTCCACCCTGCTTCATTCTGACTCCGCTCTGCACCACCATTTTCCTGTTTTATTTTTCATTATGGATCACACTACGGTGATCCTGTCTGGTGAACCAAATTGTATAAAAGAGACTTTTACCTGTACAAACATCATACCTAAAAAATACATAATAACTGATACAGTGAGGTTTTAAAAGACTTATGCATGAGTGTGTGTGTGTGTACAGACTCACTTATTATGGAGGACACACCAGCCGCAGTGTGGATCTCCTGAGCTTAAACACTCCTCACACCGGCTGTACTGCTCACAGTGTTCCACCGGCATCTGGACCACCTACACACACGCACGCACGCACGCACGCACGCACGCACGCACGCACGCACGCACGCACGCACGCACGCACACACACACACACACACACATGCACACACGCACACACACACACACACACACACACACACACACACACACACACACACACACACACACACACACACAAAAAAAGTAAAGAGAAAGATATAATCAAACACAAACACCACAATACTGACATGTACGCGTAATGAAGTCAGTCCAATCACAGAACTCGTATCTAATCTGGACGTTGGTGGATGTTATGGATGGATCGATACGCCTCATCCATGAGCCCAGGAGTGTTTTATCTGAGCAGACACTGATGACCGTAATCAAGGCGACTGACCTCCACTCGAACGCTAAACACTTTCCAACCTCATTACACAGAACAGACAGAGTGCACACTAACACACACACGGGACCTCAACTGAGGATTAAAATTAAATCAGTAAAAATGTACTGATTGAACTGATATGTACTGATTTTTAAAAAATGAAATACGGTGTTAAGATACATATCTAAGTATATATTTTACAGAAGAGGCAATGCTATGCTAGATATCTGTACGGCTGTTTTAAACTTAACTTTGTACCATGTACCGCTAGAAGAGTTGACACGTGAACTGTTTCCTAACTGCAGTCTTCATTATACATTTACACAGAGTCAACATTCCTCGTCTGGAAGGTTTCTGGAATAAATGTGTGAAATAAGGCTAAACTGCAGGTGAAAATATCTTGAATATGGGCAAATTTATGTCAAATTTCTTATTATAAGATTACTATAAATCAAATATAAGGTTATTCTGCTTTTATTTAGAGGCTTTTACACATTTCAAGCTTTAAATTTTCTTATTTTATTGGCAGAGAAACCGCGAAGAAGCGAAAACTCCTCCGTCCTGAAGATGTGGGAAAACTTAACATTACAGCTTTACCTCTGACTGTTACAAAGCGCCGACACTGGAGACTCCTTCCATAAATGTTACGTAAACATCTCCTTACTTTAAGGAAACTTCACCATATCAACGATTACACACGATTTTTTATTATTATTAGTCTTAGTAGAAACCGAGCTGCATGAAAAAAATTATTTTCTATTTATCTGCTAAAATATTAAATCATTTTATTTTTTATGTTCCCTACTCTCTCTCTCTCTCTCTCTCTCTCTCTCTCTCTCGCTCTCTCGCTTGCTCTCTCTCTCTCTCTCTCGCTCTCGCTCTCCCTCGCGCTCTCTCTCTCTCCCTCGCGCGCTCGCTCTCTCTCTCGCTCTCGCTCTCCCTCTCTCTCTCGCTCGCTCTCTCTCTCTCTTTCTCTCTGTCTTTCTGATGTAATTTCCTGATGTAAGCTATATTGAACGAAAAGCGGATTAAGGCCGATAGTGAAAGTGAACTCCCTCCCCCCTCTCCGTCCCCCCCCATCCTCATCCTCATCCTCGCTTGCCCGGTGGATTATCCTCCGCTTTTTCCCCAAAATGGATTTCTATCTCCTTCCATTTTTTTTTCTCCATTGTTTACTTTATTTTCTCCTCCATTTTCTCTCCGGTGTGCTGCACCGCGTTCCATTAACCCAGCGCTTTTTAAAGGGGAGAAAAATCAAAACACAAATCAGACGCACTCCAGAGAAATAAACACACTCGTATCTGCGATTTAAACTTATTTAACTCATCCGTACTCACACCTCTGTGTGTGTGTGTGTGTGTGTGTGTGTGTGTGTGTGTGTGTGTGTGTGTGTGTGTGTGTGTGTGTGTGAGAGAGAGAGTGAGTGAGTGAGTGAGTGAGTGAGTGAGTGAGTGAGTGAGTGAGTGAGTGAGTGAGTGAGTGAGTGAGTGAGTGAGTGAGTGAGTGAGAGAGACAGAGAGAGAGAGAGAGAGAGAGAGTGAGAGAGTGTTTACTGTTACGATTTTCCATCAGAGGCCAGACAGTGAGAATATAAATGAGATGATAATTAGAGCAGGTGCCATAAACACTCTAAACACACACACACACACACACACACACACACACACTGGAGACAGTGATGTAAGTGAAAGTAAACACTAACACCTCTTTATACCACATAAGGAGACTCTCTAAAACCAGAGGCGTGTGTTTATTATTTATAAGCGTTTAAAGCTTCTGTGTACATTATTTATAATAATTAATCACACATTAGGGTGTATAAAGAGACACCGCCAAACTACACCATGTTTCTGCATTCCTGATTTTCTCTCACTGATACATCAAGGTTTTAAGCAGCTAGAATATTCTCCAGACACTGACACTTCTTTTATTTTATTAGATTTTATTTTATTTAACACCTACAGTAATTTAGCCAGTAGGTTAGATACCTAGCCAGCCTTCATAACGTAATCTGAAAGAGAGACGGAAAAGGAGGAGGAGTCAGCACCGTTGCAGTGACGGTGATTGGATAAACGTTACGTATATAACGAGTTGCACCGTATAAAAGGTCTGAGGACACGGAGCAATATCTGCCACATCAACAGGACCTGTTTATTCATTTTTTTTTCCAAGCAGACGGGGGTTTATATATATATAGAGAGAGAGAGACAGAGAGAGAGACGCGTCTTACACTCGCTAGGTGTTTAGTGAGATTAGAAACTTGTGTTTCTTAACCTACACACTGTATCTTTCAGAAATAATCAGCATCATTTCACTGGTAAAAAAAACAAAACAAAGTATTTAAATATCGCACTGTGGTGTATGGTGGTGATTTACGCCTCGCGAGACGTGCGATCCGAGACGTGAGGAACGTCAGGCGCGTTTGAAGAAGGCTGCGTGTTGACGGCATCGTCATAAATTATGCAGTTTCGTTCGTCAGAAGACGTGATTATAACAGAGCGGCGAATATTTTACAGATTGTTAAAGATAACAGAACTCAAATGTCTGTAAAAGTGTGAACACGCGGAAGCGCAGAGAGAACCAATCAGGTCGCAACCTTCAAGCATCATCCTGAAGCTTGTGGCCAGAAAAGTGTACAAACTATATTAGGACAGAGTGACTGATGCTACCCTTAAATAAATATTAAAACAGCCTTTACGTGTGTAAGTAGGCATCTCTACAGTGGGAACTCCGTGAGGTGTCCACGTAGACCTCCAGGATGAAATCGGATCACGTCGTCTCGCAGACAAAAGAATCAGAGTTCTGCCTCCGGGTTAAGAAGGTCAAATCTCGGCTAGATCTTTGGAGTTGTGCCGAGGAACAACCTGAGATGGAGACGTAACGTTCTTGCAGCTACACACTGCCTTCCTGCTCTGCCGGAGTTGAGCGTAAACGACACGTTCCCTCGTATCTTCGGTACCTTTATCCGTATCCACCTCACGCTCCGTCCTACTCCACCTCTCTCACACACTATACACTTCTCCAGCAAACATCTCACAGCTCGATCCTAGCAGAGACAAGGTCCGAGTTGAACGAGGAACCTCACAAAGACTTTGTCAGGCTGCCAGAAAGATAAATATTGATTAGAGGAAAGACTTCCAGGTGAGATGTCAAACTCCATCATTTTTTTTTTTTAATGTTCTGGCTCATGCTGTTCAGCCCTTTGTGAGCTGAAACAGACAGAAGTATGCTGGCATTTGTGAGTTTCAGGATTTAAAACAAGACTACACAATTAGAGTTCAGAATAAGTTCAAAAACGCTGTGTGCTTCGTGAGGTCCTGTGGCTTAATTGGAAGAGCCTTGCTGCTAGCTTCTGAGGTTGCTGGTTCAAACCCCAGCCTGGGTTCTGGTTGTTAAAGATTGAGTACTACTTTTCCATGTGGTGGAGGAGAAGGTGGCATTGTATCTAGGGTAGCTACCCCCTGAGGCATGGAACTAGTGGCTTTTTCTTTTCCAGTATTTCATGTTTGGGTACTTACAATCTTACACATAACAATCAGCATGAGGACTTCATTGATAACAGCACACAACAGCAACCAACAAACATAGCTGAATAAAATCTTCTGTGACTATTGAAAAGTACAAAAAAACATGTACCCATACTTAGTCTGAAAATAGAAAAAGGTATTGATGCCTCTCTACTTATTAGGCTCATTAGGTTAACCATCTTCCTACCGCCCAGACTAGTCAGTTCCAAAACCTTCTACCATCACACTGCTCCAAACAAACCTCTCTGTCAGAGCAAGATATAAACCGGAAACCTCACATATATGAGTCAAAGCTGATACCACAAACCCACCAAGTCCAACACACCTGCTCCTAAGTCATAAGTTGATTGGAATATCTGGATCAGCTCTGTTGGTTTGAGGCCGGAACTGAATTTGTTTAGAAAGATGAACCTTGAGGAACTGGATCAGTGATGTCGTAGCCGTTTTTATGATGTAAATGGACGTCGAGAAATGCTTCTTGAAAGCGTGCTGGAAAAAAAGCAAAGGAAGATAGCTACAGATAACTATACTGACTGGACGCAAAAAGACCGGACAACTCGAATAAAGAAACCCATCAATTACACAACACTCCAGACAAGCATTGGGGTTTGTTGTTGTTGTGTTGCTTTGGTGTTGAGTTTCACTCACAGTTTCAGCTCGGTGAGGAGTCATAGTGATGAAAGTCGCCCTGTCGAAGCTCAAATAGAATTTGTGTTCAAGTTAGTCATTTGAAAGTCAAAAGTCCAATAAGCAAATTTGATACCCTGTCCTTTAGTGGCAAAGTGGTTAGTGTCATGGTCTTTTGTGTTGGAGGTCGCCGGTTTGAGTCTGAGCTTTTGCTCATTTTAGAGGGAAGATGCAAAAAAACAAGAGTGAAAAGTTCCTAATGAAGCAATGCTAGTGTGAGATCCTGTAGCTCAACTGGATGAGTACTGCCTCTGGGTTCTGAGGTTGCTGGTTCAAGCACCAGCCAGGTCTCTGGGATGTGAGTATGAATGGTTGGTGGGTTGGTGAAGGGGACACCACATGTGAGTATAGGATGAGTGGTTGGACAGTGGGAGATGCTTGGATGGAAGGGGTTACAAGGGGGCAGGTGGTCCCACAGGATGGGAAAAGTGAGAACAGGAGGTTATAGAAAGCCTTGTATTTTCCTTAGAGTTTAAACATGGCTTTTCATGACCCATTCCTTCTCCTGACTCCTTCTCCCATCCTTACACCACACCCAATCCAACCACACTCCACCACTCTACTCTACTCTAAGCAAGCTCACACCAGACTCGAACCAGCAACCTCCCACATGGAAGGCAAGGTTTTTCCTCACAAAGCCACCAAGTCCTAGACACTAACCCTTCTTTTTTGGGGGGCTTGTCTTTTAAAATCAAACACAAACTTAAGAAAAAAAAAGAAGAAAAAAAAAACATTCCCGGGAAAGACACCAACAATCTGACAGCTAGAAAAACGTCCAAGAGCGGTGTACTTTCATTTAATGTTGTTTTTTTTTTGTCTAATGTAGAAACATTTTCAGAAAACTTAAGTAAGGTAAGACAAGTTGTTAAATGTTAAACATTCCAGGCACAGAGGAACCAAAAGAGGAACCCAGAAGAACCCAGAATACAGAAAACATTCTGCTCTCCTGTGATTATTAGCCCAGGCAGAAACCTCAGAGGTAGGAACCCAAGACGTAGAGCTGTAGTCTGTAGTAAATACCTCCGTGGCCAAGTCCAGGACCAGGACTAACTGTGACCGAGTCAAGAACGAGTCTTCAGGGGTTCAGGTTCAAATGAAAGCGATACCGAGTCCAGATTGAGACCGAAAAACCATCACATTCTTTTCCAAACCTTTACTTCAACTAATTGGCATAATTTGTGTATTTGTTCCAAATGATGAGGGTTTTTTTTCTAGAACCAGGAATTACAATGTGTTCAAATTAACCCTCTCTCTCACTGGTCAGATTGTTCTGCCTTGAAAGCCTTTATAGTGTAAAGTAGAGAGAGAGAGAGAGAGAGAGAGTGAGTGAGAGTGTGTGTGTGTGTGTGTGTAGCAATGCTGCATGTGGATGAAAGCGGTAGACACACTCAGGTGCATGTGAGAGGAGTCTCATTAGCATTACAAGGACAGGCTTAATACACACACACACACACAATACAGAGACAGACAGACAGACAGAGACACACACACACACATACACACTTTACAGAGACACACACATCAGTATGATGCAACTTCAAGCAGACTGCAATATATTCACCACTGAAGCAGACTTGTGTACTCTGTGTGTGTGTGTGTGTGTGTGTGTGTGTGTGTGTGTATATACAGTGTCTCTCTCTCTCTCCCTCTTTCACTCTTTCTCATTCTTTCTCCCCATTTCCTTTTCCCCATCATTTCTCTTCGTCCTTCACTTATTTTTTCCCCTATTTCTCTTTCTTTCACCATTTCCACTCCTCCCTCTGTTTTTTTTTTCTATTTAATTTTTTTTTAAAATCTTTCTCCCTGTCATTTGTTGTTTCTCCTCAACCCTCTAGTCCTTTTCTTGGGCTCTTAATCCCTTGCTTTTTTCCTGTTTTTCTGCGTCTTTCTCTCCCTTATTGTTCTTTCTCTCTATCTCTCTACTGTTTACAGCAAGTGAACAAACAACGCACACACTCTCTCTCTCTCTCTCACACACACACACACACACACACACACAATAACTACAGAAACACTGCACTAGATGTATGAGAGAGACAAAAAGACCGTGAGAACGACAGAAACGCAGAGATGGAGAGATAGATTACGAAGGCAGATAAATATCTGGTGGTGAGTGAACAGTTTATCCCTCCATCACTCCATTCTCCTTGAGCAGAGGACGAGACACTCTTCATCCATAAATGATGGACGTGTCTCCTTCACTCAGCACCAGAGCTTCTGGATCGAACCACAGCTGGAGTGAGTGCAGGACGAGACGAGAGTATGACTGCTGTCAGCCCTGATCTCTGTGTGTGTGTGTGTGTGTGTGTGTGTGTGTGTGTGTGTGTGTGTGTGTGTGTGTGCGTGTGCGTGTGCGTGTGCGTGTGTGTGTGTGTGTGTGTGTGTGTGTGTGTCCTATCTACTACACACTTATACTCGTACACAGTAAGCCAGAGAGAGGAGTGAAAGAGTCGACGAAACAAAAACAGACTCTGACCTCCTCGTGTCTCCTGCTGAGACTGAAGTGACAGCAGTGTTGTACATTAAAACTGTGAATTGATCGTTTACGATTGTTTACAAAAGCAAAACTGCACACACACACACACACACCTGGGTGCGGCTCATGGTGTAGAGGTGGTGGTGGTCCGGGGAGAAGGCCATGTCGGGAAGAACAGAACTTTCATCCTTCATCACCTTCACCGTCTCATAGAGGAGCGCAGACACACCGTCTACACGCACCTGAGAGAGAGACAGAGAGAGAGACAAAAAGACAAAGAGAGAGAGAGACAGAAAGTCTCAAGTGAAGAAATAAATCACAGACTTTATTAATTCCCAAGTGAGTGATTAACCCTCAAAAAGAAAGAAAGAAAGTCAGGCTAATAAAGTGCCACATCAGGTGTTATGTGGGTTTAATAAATTACTGTCGACATAAAACACGGTGATTAGTTGAATATTTTGGATCACAATTAAAAGCTTGTGAATAAATATTCGGTAATTAACAACCCGGTGGGTGAAGAGTGAGATCTGAGAGCGTGAGTCTGTGAGCATGTGCAGGATGTATAGTACACACACACACACACACACACACACACCGTACAGTACACACACACACACACACCGTCTCTACGTAACAAGATGTTTATCTTCACGAAGCTCACCAGCACAAAAACACTAGATTAAGATTAGGGGGGGGGGAAGGCCAGTTTTCTAGGGTTAAGTCTCAAACCTTGTAATGAAGCAGCGGTTGATGGAAATCGATTTGGAGCACAGCCTGTGATCTTCAGTGGGGCTGCACTCGGCGATCGTAAAACCCGATTTGGAACACAGCCACTCAGAAGTTCATTAGCTAAAGGCTAATTAATCTTGTGCTGTATCAGTAAAACATGGCTAATTCTCTCACAGGGTTTTTTCCTTGTCTTCCTCTGCACTCGTTCCCACACGGAGAAACAGAAAACTGTCTCCGATAACAGATTACCCACAATTCCACTGGGCATTCACATATATATATATATATAAAAGATAACAGCAGTGCTGTGATATATGGCACACTTGAGAAAATCACTGTAGAGAAAATCCTGATCTTTGACCTTTCAGAAATCTGTATAGAGATCAATTCTCTCTCTCTCTCTCTCTCTCTCTCCGTGTGCGTGTGCGTGTGTGTGTGTGTGTGTGTGTGTGTGAGAGAGAGAGAGAGAGAACAGTGCACTATTTAGCAAGTAAACATCCATCACATTCCAATAAACGCTCCGTATCTGACTTTATTTTCAGTCCTGATGCACAGCTCTAACTCTGCATGGCTTGTAGTTTGTTGGCTATATATATGTATATACACAGTGGTGCTTGAAAGTTTGTGCACCCTTTAGAATTTTCTACATTTCTGCATAAATATGCCTTAAAACATCATCAGATTTTCACACAAGTCCTAAAAGTAGGTAAAGAGAACAAAAACGTCTCAAACGAGACAAAAATATCATACTTGGTCATTTATTTATTGAGGAAACCCAATAACGTGAGGAAACCCACACGTCCCGCGTGTGACGGGAGAAGATGGAACCACGCATATGAGTTTTTCTTCCATTTATTTGCGTCAGACGGTAAACAGTGAACTAATCGCATGTAGGAAGTAATGTCGTGAGCGGGGAAGTAAAGAAACATCAGATCGGTCCGAGGAACCGTTTACCTGCCGCTTTGTCACTCGCTAATGTGTGTGTGTGTGTGTGTGTGTTCCGTCTCCATCTCCTGATATTTAATATACACACACACAATCACAAAACAATACCAGGGACTGCAGTCTCGGCTGCACAAAGTTCCCACTTCCTCCCGCGCACTCTGCGGACTGTTCCCACGCAGATCCCACATTATTATCGTGAAATAAAGGAAGCCAGTGAAATTCCTGGGGTCGTGTGGAACAAACGACGACCTCAGAAACTTTACACCGAGCGGCTTTTAATGAAAACACGCCGATAACTCACTTTCCGGAGTGTGTGAGTGTGTGTGAATGTGTGTATTTAATGCACGTTAACACATTAACATTTCAACCGAGCGCCACGAATACTAACGGATTGGCCCTTAAGGAGACAGATAGTGCAGTCGGGTCCGACTCCAGACATCAGACGCTCGGGTTTTTAGTTTTATTTTAAAAGACATCCAGGACAAAAATAACCATCTTGTAGTCAGAGATTCAGAGCTCATTAATATTCATGTGCACGTGGAACTCAGACTGCTCTCGTATGCGACAGGACGGACGAGACTTAATGGACTTTTCAGACAGAGAGAGGGGCTCTGGGTGACCTCTGACCTGGCATGTTGGGGTGTGTGTGTGTGTGTGTATGTGTGTGTGTGTGTATGTGTGTGTGTGTACTGACCGTGCTCAGTGACCAAGAGCGAAAAATCCACTAATGGCTTTTCATGGCCATGTTTTGCTAGTTCTGGGTCAGCTAAGCTCTGGAATTACACACACACACACACACACACACACACAAACATAAATCCAGGTTGCTGGAGTCTCTCCTGACCTTACGGATGTTTCCGGATCGCGTGCCGAGGAACGCCACGCTGTAGCCGTCGTACACGTACGCAGACACGGCGGTGAGACTCTCCGACGTCTCCGTGTAAACGGCGAGACCCGAGACGAGCTCCGAACCACCGAGAGGCTGATTAATGTCCAAACCACAGAAACCGTCTCCTATAGGCACCGGCTGAGGAGAGAGAGAGAGACAGACAGAGAGATATTGATTGAGATTGATTTGAAACTGGGAACAGTGGAAAAGAAATTTCAATACTAGTACTAATAAAAAGAAATTAAAAAAAGCAAATGAAGGAAAAAAATAAAAACAAAAAAGTGGAGGAGAAAACAAGGTACTAAAATGAAAAGGAAGAAGTAGAAGAAAAAGATGAAGGCACGAAGGTGAAGATGAACAGTGAAGAGTAACAAGATAAGAAATAAAATAAAATAAAATAAGGGATATAAAAAGAAAAATACAAACAGGAAGAAAAGGAAAAAATGAAGCACTTAAAAGAAAATAAAGAAGAAGTGGAAGAAGAAGATGAGAAAAAAAGAATAAGAAAACTAACAATTAGAAGACGGACAAAAGAGATTAGAAAAAGAAAAGAAAGAAGAGAAATGAGATGGGATCGAATAGGATCGGATGAGAAGGTGAAGATGATGAACAAGATGATGATCACCACCATGATGATGAGGACTAAAAAGAAGAACGTGAAGTTTTTTTTTTTTTCCTGAGCGCTCGTTAGCTAGTCGGACGTTAGAGAGACGACGTTGGTATGACTTCACGTTGTTAGCGTGTTTAAAGGAACCGTGTGAAGTGTTTACGTCTACGTTCGTGCTAAAATATAAGTGTGTCGGCTCGTAAATGACCTCACGCTGGTTGTTTTGTGGCTCTGATGTGACGCGTCTGGACGCTCGAGTAAACCGGACATTTAGGTTCCGAGCGCTGAGGAAATGTCACTGCACATGCAGAACTGAGTTCCCGCTTCCTCACATGACGACATGCGGGACTGTCGTTGTGCTGTACGTGATGGTACATGACTTTAAATGCCAGTGAGCAGCACACACACACGCGCACACACACACACACACACACACACACACACACACACACACACACACACACACTGTTAACACAGATCTGAAGCCCTCAGTGATATTTCAGCTGGTATGGAATTAAACTGAGGTTCCTGGGCAATGAGGCAAGACAACAGGAAGTGCTGATCTGTTTATCTGTTTATCTGCTGCATTCATTTGACTGGTTTGATATTATCTGTCTGAACGGATCTACGTTAGTTTTATCACGACGTTTAAAAAAAAGTAACGCACCCACCAGCCAATCAGAAACCAGAATAACCAACCACTGACTTGTTTTGTTTGAGAATAGCATTTGAAAACAGCGACAGCGTTTATAGACTCTTTGTCTCCCCGCTGAACATGACATGAACTCCACTAGGAAACATTCGTTCAAACTGTTCATTTTTCCCCCACAAACTGTCCCCGATGATATCGAAACACGTACCGCTTTTGTGCACTGAACGTCTTTTCCCAGAAGCCAGTGCAGCTCCAGGTTTCCTTCCCCCTGATAGCACGACCTCAGCCTCTCTTTGATCCGCGCATTGATATCCCGGATGGTGAAAATGCAGAGTGTCGAGTCGTCCGACGGTCTCCGGTACTGTTTCTGTCCTTTGGAGAAGACGGCGAAGAGCACGTCGTCTCGTTCGGTGATGTTCAGCGCGGCGGCCATGACGCTCCCGGCTTTAGCCAGAAACGCCGCCTGTAGCAGACGGTACTCCACTCGGTTCTTCACGCAGCCCACCGGCAGGGAGACGTACGAGTGGAACTTATCGTCGCCTTTGCAGAGCCGAACCACACGCGACGTGTAAAAGAGCTCTCCGGGGGTCTCTGTCTCCGGCTGCACGGTCAGGAAGTACACGAAGTTGCCGCTGGAGAAACCGTACACGTAGTCGATGTCGAAGTGCGTAACCAGAGCTAACGTATCAGACGGAATCTTGACTAGCGACGAAACAAAGTCGGTGTGAAGCTCGTAGTCCAACATGGCCGCCGATTCGGGGTCTTTAGGCAGCTTGCGGCTCGAGACGGTCGGGAAGTAGTCCTGTTTGCCGCCGACGGACGTGCCGATGTACAGAGTGGCGTCTCTCTCGCGGTCTCGGCCTCGATCTCGGCTCACGATCACGCCGCTCATGCTGCCGGTCTGGTTCACGCTGGAGAAGTAGTGCTCCTTTTTATGCGACGGTTCGGCCAGGATGAACAGATCATCCAGCCTCAGGATCTTGCACACGCCCTGGTACAGGCTCCCGCACGCCAGCAGGCGGTTGTGCAGGTCGTCGACAAGCAGGAGCTTGTTGACGTTGTCGGTTCTGGCAAGAGGCTCGGAGCACGGCTGCATGATCAGCGGAGGATAACACGCCTGGTTGTCCAGCTCCGGCCCGGTGTTGTGCGTGACCAGCGGCGCCAGATCGGACGACAGCTTGTACACGCGGTTGACTCCGCCCACATACACCGCACCACTCGACTGGTGGACGGCCAGGTGACTCAGGCTCCATTCAGGCCTCTCAGACTGGAAGACGTTAAGGGCCTGACAGGAGCACGCAGACAAGAAGATGGAAGACAAGCAAATGAGAAACGGAAGTTTTGTCTTAGGACATTTAAGTCCAGCGTCGTCGTGTTCCTCCATTCTCAGAGACAGGAGGTCGATTTCACAGGCAAAGACTGGAGCTGTCGTTCTGTTCTCCTTCTACAGGTGGACTGGGGTGAAATATTCTTTTTGGTGGTCACATCATGGACCTGAGAGGAGAGAAAGAAACATTCGGACAATCAGACACATCACATTTGGTACAAACTTCTCAAAACAGACAATGGACAGGAGCTGGATGATACAGCAAAGTCCCTGCACCCCAGGACTCATTTACGCTGACATTTACATGTGATTAGATTAGGTAACTGTTTCAGCTACCACAATTATGCACATATTTCTCTGACAATTAGCCAAACATATGCGCAGCGTTTTCTCATTTTCTCTTGTTTTTTTCCTCGAGCGGTGTGATTTGCATTTTTCATTAATTACAAAAAAAAAAAAAAAAACTCTCTCTATCCATTTCTCTTCCCCTATGCATTCACTCCTCTGCTCTATCTCTCTTTCTATCTCTTTCTTACTCTCATACCCTTAAGCTCTCTGTCTCTCTCAGTCCTTTTCTCTCTCTAGCATAAATCAGAGAGACATGACAAATGTAATCAGTTAATAAGGAGTGTAGAATGTCCTGCCCATATAATCAGTACAGACAGAGAGAGAGAGAGAGAGACAGGTGGAAAGCGAGAGAGTACGCATTCGCCTCTGACTCCTGCTAGCGCAGAGCGCTCATTAAATAACTGTGACTGCAGGGATGGTCTGCACCTCATTACACACACACACACACACACACACACACACACACACACACGACTTACTGTGCATTAATCCTGTCATTAAATTAGCATGTAAATTAATTAATTATGCTTCGAAATTTTTACATCTCTCTCTCTCTCTCTCTCTCTCTCTCTCCGGAGTAATGTTCGTCAGTTAATCAGTGAGACTGTTGCTCAGTAATAAACACTCAGAGCCAGGCTCCACCCCATCCCCACTCTGCCCTTTAATTTCATTTGCATATTTTATGCATATTCATTATGCAAAAGACAAACAGTCAAAGTCGTGCGGAGGCTTTAGGAGACGAGTGGATTGGGGAAACAAAGCCTCTTTAGAAAGCACAAACGATTAAGATGTTCAGAACAGCGGGGAGGGCGGGGGGTCATGGACGCATGCTGTGTGTTAAACACGCGCGCACGCGCACACACACACACACACACACACACACACACACACACACACTGATGTTAATCTCGTCTCCGCTTTCTGAATCTATGATGCGATCACACGGGGCAGATTCAAGCGCTCACGAGTGACAGTGATGCTCGATCATGTCAACATGATAAATACATGAATATTAAATTACTTTTTTTTTTTTTAAACTTCAACAGTTACATATTAAAATTGATTTCGGAAGTCAGGGATCACACAAAGCAGCGTAAATCCTTCTGGAAATAGAGGCATAAGGTTCATTCAAAAGTTTCTTGGTTACAGTGAGATTTAGGACAGAGATCGGTTACGGATTAGGGGATTATTGTGCAGGAATTGCAGACCCGTTGGTTACGGTGGAACGGGAGGGGGCTGCGATCCGATTGGTTACAGCGGGATTGGGGACAGAAATCTGATGGGATTAGGGGCAAGAACTACAATTTGATTGGTTGCAGTGAGATTACAGACAGAAACTGCAATCTGATTAGAGTGGGATTAGGGAGAGAAGATGGAATTTGATTGGTGACAATGTGATTAGGGGTGGGAACTGTATTCTTACTGGATACAGTGACATTTTGTGCAGATACTTCAGAACAAATGGTAACACTGGAATTGGGAGCAAGAACTGCAATCCGATTGGCTACAGTGGGATTGGGGGCGGGAACTGCAGTCCGATTGACTAAAGTGGAACTAGGAGAGGGAACTGCAATCCGATTGGCTACAGTGGAACTGGGAGAGGGAACTGCAATCTGACTGGCTACAGTGGGATTGGGGGAGGGAACTGCAATCCGGTTGGCTACAGTGGGATTGGGGGTGGGAACTGCAATCCGATTGGCTACAGTGGAACTGGGAGAGGGAACCGTAATCCGATTGGCTACAGTGGTTTTATATGAAATCCAGCAGAATTGCTCTCGATGGGTTCCTGCAAAGTTTCTGTGTGTAAGGAGACGGCAGTAATAATGTCCAAGTAACTAATGATGAACTCATAATGTTTAATATTAATATTTAATGGGGAGTTAGAGCAGGAGTGACGTTTAAGTAATGAAGGAATAATATTTAATATTTAATTCTTTATTACTGGAGGATTATGGGAAGTCCTTAACAGTTTTATTGCACTAATAGTGTTAAAGTCATTAAATAATAAAGAAGAAATCATGCTTAATGGTTTATAGCTGTAGTGTTACGGCCCAGAGGTCATAAACCTAACACGCTTTATTACACACTCCTCCACTGCCGGTGCTCAGTGAGAGATTAAAGCTCATCGTTCTGCATGTACAGTGTGTTAATCATCCTTTAGCCTTCATCAGGGTCAGGTTTTTGTGTTGAAAATAAACCACACAAATCATATCTGCTCATAGAGGGGTACCAATACTTTCGGGGAGGAGGCTAAAACTTAACATTATTTAACACAACACTTATTTTTGTGGTCTGTAGAGGCTGCAGAGTTTTACAGGACTGATGTTTAATATAGAATGTTTAACAGTTTATAACACAGTGTCCCTAAAAACCCCGTGTTTAATGATGCTGTCAGCGGTGGTGCAGTGTTGAACAGTGTGTTGTGTTGTGTTGGTGGTGGTGTTTAGCAGTGTGTTTAGTTGTGTTGTGTTGTGTTGTGTTGGTGGTGCAGTGTTGAACAGTGTGTTGTGCTGTGTTGTGTTGGTGGTGCAGTGTTGAACAGTGTGTTGTGTTGTGTTGTGTTGGTGGTGCAGTGTTGAACAGTGTGTT
>CM042558.1:19334799-19384799 GCA_023630585.1 Cranoglanis bouderius
CACACACACACGCACACGCACACACACACACAGACAATATAACAGATGTTCTCTGATGTACCAATTTATCAGCAGTGACATCTTCATTTTTTTCTTTGAAGTAAGATGCAGCATTTAGAGATTGTACAAAGCTCTGTGTCATTCCCTCTCTCCCTCTCTCTCTCTCTCCCTCTCTCCCTCCATCTCTCTCTCCATCCCTCCCTCCCTCCATCTCTCCCTCCCTCCCTCCATCTCTCTCTCTCCTCCTTCCCTCTCTCCCTCCCTCCATCCCTCCCTCCATCCCTCCCTCTCTCCTTCCATCCCTCCCTCCATCTCTCTCTCCATCCCTCCCTCCCTCCCTCCCTCCCTCCATCTCTCTCTCCATCCCTCTCTCCCTCCCTCCATCCCTCCCTCTCTCCTTCCATCTCTCTCTCCATCCCTCTCTCCCTCCTCCTCCCTCCCTCCCTCTCTCCCTCCCTCCCTCCCTCTCTCCCTCTCTCCCTCTCTCCCTCCCTCTCTCTCTCTCTCTACAGTGATCACGCTGCAGAAATTAGCTAGACAGATCGGGTTATTGATGGAATCTGCCATTTAGTCTCCTGCTCCAATGACCAATTTCTAATTTTTTCAGTTAGCATCAATCTCCAGAACGGAAGGATAATCAGAACGAGTATATCCATCTTCACAATCACAATTAAAGTTGGACCTAGAAAAAACAACAACAACAACAACAACAAAAAAGAAAATCAAAAACCTGGGGTAGTAAAGGAAAGCATGAAGATACTAAATACTAAATTTCTCTGTCCTCTCGATTTTGTCCTAAGGGGATGCACATTTTTACACTCGGCTCTAACTGACACGGTGTAGCTGTATTCATTTATTTTATCAGGATACAATGACATTTTTTCCATGAATTTATATATATTATATATTTATGACAGAATTTCAGATCAGTCAGTTAAAACACTGAGAGGAATTCATCATGTCATTTGGCTCCAGCAGCCACGCCCAGTCCTGTGGAGCCTGTAGTGCTCAGACTCACCAACAGGCGGCACTGTCCATCTACAGCGCTCCTTATGAGCATCACTACTGATGACGTGCTCGATAAAAACTCATTTATTTATTTTTATTTTATTTAAACATTATGATTAACACAGAAAAGTCTTTGTTTCCTTTTGGGGTTCTTTATGATGGAATTACTTTGCAGACTGATTTTAGTTCCTGGAACCTTTTTACTCCTGTGGATCGGGAACCAGGAACTTGCCGTGATGCAAAGACGTAACATTCCACGTAACTTCCACAGAATTATCCAATCCACCATTTTTTATAAACCTGCGTTTAACTATGAAACGGGAAATTCCGGGTCTGTTCAG
Organism: Cranoglanis bouderius; assembly: GCA_023630585.1. Classification (NCBI taxonomy): domain Eukaryota; kingdom Metazoa; phylum Chordata; class Actinopteri; order Siluriformes; family Cranoglanididae; genus Cranoglanis; species Cranoglanis bouderius. The sequence continues at coordinate 19,336,149 of CM042558.1, forward strand.
TGATTCAGATCATTTGACTCAACCGATAAGAGTCGACTCTTTCCCAGCTCCATCCCGACTCCTCGGACCGATCCTGTGGAGAACGTGGTGCGACGTTTCTTCGGTTCCGCCGCTCGGAACTTAGTAATTAGTTCCCTTTTACCGTGTGATGCAGAAAAAATATAACTGTGATTTCATTTGTTCCGGTCATACACGAGGACCTCGCGTGAAATATGTGTAGAGACGTCATGAATAAACAATGTTTTTTTTTTAAAAACCTGGAAGGAAGTAGCGGAGATCGTTGTTGCTTCTGGTGAGTGTGCGAAGCTAGTCCTAGATAGCTAATCTAATCTAATCTAATCTAATCTGACAACAAAGCCAAGCGCGTAACATGTACAGCATGTCAAACGGCCGATTCGTAACGTGCGTTATTTAATTTGTGTTTAACAAGCTAGCTTTAAAAGTCATATTTAGCTAGTAATATTTTTTTTTTTTAAATGCTAGGCAGGCCACGCCCACAATAGACAAGTTAGTCTGGACGTAACGTTAAAAAATGTTTCGACTCCTACTACGTGACCCGGGATGGAGTACAGAACGTGAACGCGTCCGGTTCTCCTTCTTTTCCTTAGGTTCCTCCTAGCCGTCTTGTTTTGTAAGAGTCAAACTAATATTCGTTGTTTTTTAACCACAGACAAACCATAAAAACAGCAAAGCTCTCAGACCGACGGGACGCCGCGTTCCTGTCGATACGGACGTCCCGATTAGTGACGAAGAGCCGCGTGGATCGACATCGATTCCTCCAGGAAATTACTCCTGGAGGAAAAGAAAGAAAAAACAAAAAACATTCCGTATTGGCAGGGTCAGGAGCGAGCGGCTCGTCCTTCACAGCCTTCTCATCGTCTCAGTGTGTAGAACATCAACACCGCAAACACACGAGCGGGGACGCCGAATGAAACCCCACAGCCCGGTGTGTGTGTGTGTAGGTCATGTTTTATTCACGTGTCTAAAATGGAATATTTATTACAGAAGGTGAAATAAATTTTGGATTTGAACTTCGACGCTCATTTTATCTGTCGTCAGCGACACCACCCACATCCACGGCAGGTCAAACACCACGACACGGGGATTCCTCTGCCGCCAGCAAGTCTGTTCGGAATATACCTCGGACAGGAAGGAAGGTACTGGAGAAAAACTACCCCAGACACCTGACCTTGCTGTGACCTTGACCCCCGCTTGGCTCAATTTCCAAAATCTAATCAGTTACGACGTTAATTCCATACAAATCTCTCAAACCCTCGACCGCTCGTTCACTCGGACAAATGTCGGAAAACATCGTTTTAAAAAGATACACGGAAATCGGCACACACCGGTCGGTCTCCTTAATCCCGACCGAGCAGTTTAACGCTAACCGGGTTTCCTGTTAAATCCTCTCCCACGTCACCTTCAAATCTACAGGAAGCTCCGTTTTTTTTTTTGTGTACCAGCCTTCTAGACTTTCTAGCTTAGTAAATACTTCTAAACGCGATGTCGGAGCTTTCTATTTGAGACGCGGGTCATGACGACAATCACGACGACGACGGCGAGTTTCAAAGAGGGACACGGAGCTCTAACGTCGCCGCACAGGAAATGGCCAAACGTTTTACGCTCGGACTCACCAAGCGTACCTGACGCGCCGCCACAGCGGACGTCGCTTTTTAATCCTCCAGATGTGCGTAAAGATACGCAGGGGAGTGTGTGAACGGTGCCGCTGCTTCTCCACTCGCACGCGAAGCCACGTGTCAATCATAAACCAGACCCGTGTGCTTGTAAGTCTGGTCGTAACACATGACCAGGGTGAGGATTCTTTTCCTGTAACACAACACAACACTTCCCGCTACACTGGTAGTTCGGTGTAAGGAATATATCTTCGGGTTTTTTAGTCCGATATATAATAAACCGATATAATAAAACGTTCAAATGTTACAGTAGTCCTATATTATAAATCTGGAATTTAAAAAAAAAAAAAAAAAAAGAGAAAGTAGGGTGCTCAGGATTTGCAGCGATAATCGTGTCAACATGGAGCAGAATCTCAAAGAACTATTTCCAACACTTTGTGGAATCCATGCCATGAAGACCCGAGGCTGCTCTGAGAGCATCAGTAGTCTGATGTTGCTAACAAAGTGGCCGGTCGAGCGTATATATATATATATATGTATGTCCACTACAGGGCCGTGTGAGGATCGTGAACATCGCATCGGGGTGGGATTTTTATTCATTTATTCGTTTAAAAATCTTATCTTGTGCACTGTGTGCCTCGAAAAGCCCAGAGATCTCACGCGGAGTTTGTCAGAAGGACCTGATGAAACTTGCAGGCTGTAAACGGGAAGAGGAGAAGATTGTGCAGCTCCAGGCAGCTCGGTCAAAAGCTTTCGGAGCAGCAAGTCCCGTCCTGCCTGGGTGCACATTCCTGACATGAGGACGAGGAGACAGGGAGGGGGGGTGGGGATGGGCGGGACAGACTGCTCTTCAAAGAAGTTCGGGTGGGGGGGGGGGGAATGTAGCGTTTGACTTTTTATTACGAGGTTTAATTCAGACACACAGACGCTAAACTGGAGGCTATAAGCTTATATTACGTGTTAGATACAGTACATAAAGCCTCATAAAAGCCCGGTACAGGAAAATAAAGAGGAAACAAAAATGTCTGGGCTGATCGAGTAGATTTTACAGAAGCAGGAAGTGAGTAGTTTTGCCCAAACTTCCTTTAAGTCTGGAAATATTTCTCCGTATTAAATTAAATTATCGTTAAAACGTTCCATTGCTGGGCTGCTAAATTTGACGGCCAACAAAACGGCTGTTTAAGTCCAATTTACACGTTTCCAACTAACGTGTCACCATGGCAACTACGGGTGATTATTAAAAAAAAAAAAGAAAACCTATAATGAAAGATGATAGTATATGGATATTTATATACAGGGTTCTGCAACAACTGAGATTTAAATTTGTAAAAAAAAAAAATTTTTTTAAAGTCTAGTGACTAGTGATTTAATTAAATTTTATTTTGTTTCATTTTTGCTGTGAAATAAAACTAAAAATTCACCTAAAATTTATTTTATTCGCTAGTTTCCTGGTTTCTGGTTTCCTTTTCCTCAGTGTTGCACTGTCATGTTTCAGGATATAAAACACACACACACACACACACACACACACACACACACACTTGTTTGTTTGTTTAAAGGCGTGTCCCTAGTGTTTGACAGAATTCAGCGTTTTTAAAACACACTAACGACCGAAAATGGTAATGCTAACGGTAACGTTACGAAAATAACGTCCCAGCAACGCTGTACAAACGTCCGCCGTATGATGTTAGCGATCCGATTCATGACGCTGTTAGAATTTCTCTCAGACGATCTTCCCAGACAGACGTAAAGGTTCCCTCAGACTACAAAGGTGGTAGTACGTGTTCGTGCGATTAACGTTATATAAATGATCACTCTTTACGAAATCACGCAACTTTACGGAAAGCGACTTTTCGAAGCGGAAGCTCCCGCGTGTTCGTCTTAGCATTCGGAAACCACGGTCCCTCCGTCACTGAGGATGAACACCGCAAAACACAGACGCTCGGATTGAATCGGACACCCGAAGACGAACGGGTCTCGTTATAACAGGTGGTGTGCGTTGTAGTGTCTGAGATGTTTCTGAAAACGTCTGATGTTTTAAGTTAGAAACAGAAAAATACGCAGAACCCCCGAGGCACTGAAGAGGAAAACAGAAAATAAAAAAGACGAGCAACAGAAACAACAAACACAAAACATTTACGAAACACACAGCAGCATTGCTCATCTGATTAGAGCCAAGTGTGTGTGTGTGTGTGTGTGTGTGTGTGTGTGTGAGAGAGAGAGAGAGAGAGAGAGATTACTGCGTGCTCAGACGCGTCGTCTCTCTCTCTCTCCCACACCTATGAAGAGCCTGAAAGATCACTGGAGCCTTCGGAGAGAATGAAGTGAAAACAGCTTTAATAATCGTGTAAACTTTACACTGATGTCGTGTAATAAATGTAAAGTTTTTTTTTTTTTTTTTTTTAATGCAGTAAAAATATGGACTGTACCTCCATAAAGTGTCTCTACGATCATTTTATATCATTCACAATTAATTTCCACTTCACTAGAAACTAGGATGATAGCAGCAAATTATTTACAGTAGCTACAGTGTGAAAGTTTTATTTTCTTTTTAGTACAAACTTTGTTATAGATTTTTTTTTTTAATTTTATGACGTCTACATTATAAAGTCAGTACAAAAAAATTTTAGATTCCCAAACACAAAATGAAATGTTACAGAAAAATGTTTGTATGTCGTTAAAGAAAGCAGCGATATTAGGTAAGAGACACTATAAAAAGACACTTAAAAGAAAATAAGAATCGAGTGCGAAAGTCAAAGTCTCCAGAAGAACTGATGCTCAATAAAACTTACCAGCTCATTTCCTTATAAAACTGCACTAATTGTACCGGAGACTGCAATTATTATTTTTATTTATATTTTTTAGAGATAGAGAGAGAGAGAGAGAGAAAGAGAGAGAGATAGACAGGGAGAGAGAGATAGAGAGAAAGAGATAGACAGAGAGAGAGATAGACAGAGAGAGAGAGAGAGATAGACAGAGAGAGAGATAGAGAGAGATAGACAGAGACAGAGATAGAGAGATAGACAGAGATAGAGAGAGATAGAGAGAGATAGAGAGAGAGAGATAGACAGATAGAGAGAGAGAGAGAGATAGACAGATAGAGAGAGATAGACAGAGAGAGAGATAGACAGATAGAGAGAGAGAGAGAGATAGACAGAGATAGAGAGAGATAGACAGAGAGAGAGAGAGAGAGAGAGAGAGACAGAGATAGACAGAGAGAGAGAGAGAGAGAGAGAGAGAGAGAGACAGAGAGAGAGAGAGAGAGAGAGAGAGAGGTAGAGAGAGAGAGAGATAGACAGAGAGAGAGAGAGAGAGAGACAGAGATAGAGAGAGATAGACAGAGAGAGAGAGAGAGAGAGATTCCAAGGAAATACAGATAAGAATTTAATAATCCTTGGTGGAAAAACTGATACGTTCCATCAGTTCAGATTAAAATACAGATAAATTTATAAACATAAGAAATAAACGTTAAAAAAATTTATTTACAAAATATTACAGAGTTTTATTGCCTGTAAAAACTACCAAACTATATTTACACATTTAGATATATTTATAAATCTGTGGTACAAGTTAAAGGTGCAATAGACTATTTTTTTTATTTTATTCCTTACTTGTACATATAACCTGGAAGATACGTTTAAATAAATAAATAAATAAACAAATAAAACAATAGATGAAGCCGCGACTTCAGCGAAAGCACAAACACACTTTGGAAAACTTTCCTCCCGCTCCAGAACACTTGTTTATTGTTTGAACCCGCCTCCTGTCAGTCATTTTATAGACACTCTACTCCACAGGGGGCGGAGCTTCGTGAGCAACCCGTGTACTTACCATGTTTACCTTTTACCACATCTACAATAATTATCTAAAACTCACTATAGTACATAAACAGTGGATGTAAAAAGTCCACACACCCCGGGGTACAACTACAGGCTTTTATGATGCAAAAAAAAAAAATGAAACCGAGATAGATCATGTCAGATCGTTTTCCACCATCGATGCGATTCAGCAACCAACAACATTCAAGAGAAAAACAAACAGAAACGAGGGATAAAAAAAGAATTTCCAAAACAGGAGATGTACCATGGAACACCGTGAAGGTCATCATCAACAAGTGGAGAAAACGGACCACCACAGTGACCTCACCAAGAACAGGACGTCCCTCCAAAACTGATGACAAGACAAAAACTTACCAGGGAGGCTGCCAAGAGACCAATGGCAACATTAAAGGAGCTGCAGGAACATCTGATTGCTCTCTGCATGTGACAGTTTCTCATATTCTTCACATGTCTGGGCTATGGGGTAGGGTGGCTAGACCCTTCTCACAAAAAAACAAAACAAAAAAAAAAACATCCAAGCTCAACTAAATCACCCCAAACCATGTGGTAAAATGTGTTACAGTCTGCCTGAGGAGACCACGGTAGAACTTTTTGGGCATAATTCTAAAAGATCTGTTTGGCAGAAAAACAAGAAAGCTTATCACCCAGAGGACACCATTCCCACAGTGGAGCATGGTGGTGGCAGCATCTTGCTATGGGACTTCCTTCTCTTCAGCTGAAACTGGGGTTCTAGTCAAGATAGAGGGAATCATGGATAGCTCCAATCTATTTTGGCACAAAACCTGCAGGCGTCTTTCAGACAGCCGAAGATGAAGAAGGATTTTCACCTTCCAGCTCGATAACGACCCGAAGCACAAATCCAAATCGGCAAAGGAACAGCTTCAGACGGAGAAGATCGGCTTTTTTTGGGGACGGTCCAGTCGGAGCCAAATCCTATCAAAGAACTGTGGAATGACCTGAAGAGGGCTGTGTACAGGAGATCTCCTCTCAGTGGGATAGATAAGGAGCATTTTTGTAAGGAAGAGCAGAATCAAAATCGCCAAATGATGATGTGCGACATTGGCAGAGTCAACAAAGTGTTAGTTAAGGGGTGTGCACACTTATGCAGACAGATTATTGTACATTTTTTTTCCCTTTTCTACAGTTTTAACAGAGGGGTGTGGAAACTTTTAGTATCCACTGTGTATATAAATATATATATATATATATATATATTTATATCTTCCATAGAATTTGAATGGAATAAATAACATGAATAAACCTGCCTCACGTCCAGGTGTTTCTGCATGCTAATGAGCCAAAAAAACAAAAAAAACAAAACAGGATTTCAGTTTTGACTTAAAAAGGAAAAGAGAAGCAGCCGCGTGTGTGGACAGGACGGCTGTTCCCGAGGCTCGGGGCGGGAACCTCAATAACTCCAGTGATTCACTCTGAGACAGAGGGAGAGTCAGAAAAGAGGGTTTGTTAAAAGTCACCAGGGTTTTTGGGATTGTGCAACGTGAAAGGAAACTCGTCCCATAAGAGCCTTAACCAAATCAAACAACAAACAATAAGATTAAGAACCGAACCAGGACTCGGGTGAGGTGAAGGGTCATGTCATCTCTGATGACATCTATTTACACCATGGCGGGGTTTTTAACTTTCTCAGCGAGACACGACACATCAGGAGACACGAGGCAAAGAACTGTTAGATGTCCACTTAGGTGAGACGGTTAGATGAGACAACTGTCGGGGCTCTTAAAGGAGCCCCTCTAAATAGGAACGTACCTCTAAATAGACTCTTTCCATTCTTTTTTTCCCCTTCTGACGTCTAATTGTTTTTTTTTAATGTGAAAACCGGATTGATCATAAAACCTGCCTCGGGTGTTATGGCTGTTTGCAGGATTACCAGAGCAATAAAATATAAAACCTTTTGGCTATCTAACAGGAGACCGGGTTAGTTTGGTGTCGCTAGCCAAGGGGAGGCACAGCTAAGCTGAACTAACCCGTTGTATGGGTTTAGCTGCCTTATGTTCTGCTCATACTGTATCATCATCATCATCATCATCATCATGTTCACGTAACTTGGAACTCATGCAGACATTTACATTTACACGCCTTGTTTTCCTGCTCGGCGTGAAAGGGACGTTAGTGTTTCAGTTTCAACTGCTTTACTGATTTTAAAAAAAAAAAAAAAAAAAAGGCGTATTTCCATTTTCCCCTCACACTAACTGACTGTCTGAGCTGGAGACCTGTCAGCCAATAAGACACGAGTATTTACATGTATTTTCCTGTAAACCCGTGTCTGATTGGTCTCGCCTCCGTTCACTGAAGATACAAAATGACATCACTGCCATCTTCTTTTACTGACCGTCGGTTACGTAGTGACCAACCGCTCCAAGTGGAGAATTATTCGGGGCTAAAGAACAAATCTCCCAGGGCTACAGCCCCAAATCTCCCGGGGCTACAGCCCCAAATCTCCCGGGGCAGGTTAAACGCCCCGGTAACAACAGAAATCAGGAATAAAACCTGCCCTAAACTGGAGCCCTGAGGATCCCCACATGCTAGCGGTGTACGGTATAAAGCATCGTGTATAATTCGGTCTGGGTTAGTCTTACACGAGGACGTGTGTGATGAAATTATTCCCGGAGGATCTCTTTGGATTTTTTTTTTCTTGGATTCGAATCGGTCATGTCAGATTGCACGTGCACACGACTGGAAAGGTTACGCGGTATTTATTTATTTTTGTTTAAAGAGCAGTAGAAATAATGTAATACAACATCCCGACTGAACCGACATGTCGTATTATATCCTGAAAAGAGAGGGAAAGGAAAAGAAGGAAACGAGGTTTTGCACTTTTCCTTCAGAATAAAGACGTTCCAGGAAGTTACAGAGTTCCGAGCACATGCAGAGCCTACGCATGTTGTGGTCATGTGACCTACTAATGATCAATGATGAATGATGAACACACACACACACACACATGGGGTTAAACAGGTTTATGGGACTATACAGTGCACGCTACGTGCCTTTCCTTTTCTTTTTTTTTTTTTTTTTTTTTTTTTCTCTTTTCACCCCCAAGTTAGGCAACAACTGATTCACCTCCGCAGCTCTGCATCTGAGAAAGTGAGCGCATTCCTGAAGCAGCGAGTTCAGACACGCTCGCAGCCACAAGTCAGAGAAGAAAAGAGAGGAAGAGAAGGGTGGAGAGCGGATAGAAAGGCACTCAAGAGCTAAACTTCCTCCTAAAATTTTTCCACCACATGCATAAATCTTACAAATTAGCAAGAATAGCAAGACCGGACAACAAGACTCCTTCTCGACAACGAGATAAAGATAAAAAAAAAAAAAAAAGATGAAAAAAAAAAAAAGATGTGAAATGATCAAAATGCAGAAACCAAAAAATAAAAATTAAAAAAGTAGTTTTTAAAATAGCGCAACACAGAACCCACTAAAGCACGGCGTTCGTGTTTTAAACAGCTGCGTTGTCTGTAACACAGAGCTAGCGCTTCTACGTGTTTCCAAGCACTAACTGCTAATTAGCTTACTACCTAGCAGGCTGTTAGCTAAACATGCTAACACAACTTAGTATTTGGGTGCTTTTTAATATGTAACCGTGAGAGAACCCTTCCTGGTTCTGCGTCTGTGAACCCTGTCACAGAAGGTTTCTTCTCTTTTTAAGGAAAGCTCCATGAAGAAGCTTGAACTGTCTGAAGAACGCTCGTGAAGAACCTTTTCGGTTTTTTTTCCCGTTTTTTTTCACTTTATACATCTTTAGCTGCTGTGAAACTGACAGATGTGAACGTTTTTAATTATTATTTTTCTGGTATTCACGTAAGTGTGCTGATACGTGACCTGAAATCTTACTTTGGTATAAATTCCAGAGCACATGTTTGGGACAGGGACGTTAAAAAAAAAATTAAAAATTTTTTTAAAAAACCCCCCCACACACACACACACCGCCCACCTGAGAGGGTGTGGATCCTGCGTGCTGTTGAAAAGGAGGCGGGGTTTATGGAGAACGCTGCCAGGTGATTGGTGGACGGAGTCAGCTAAATGGTGTGTACCTGAGGCAGGTAAGGAGATACGGCGGCGCTTCAGGTCAGCTGTGCACATCTCTGGATTTCTGTTACTGTTCTCTTTCTTTCTTTCCTTCTTTCTTCACTAACAGATTGCAGACTTCCTCTCGTCTTCTCGTCCTTCCTTCCCTTTTTCATTTTTTTTTTTTTTGTTTGGATTGTGTAATTTCTCACAGATGAATCTGCACGGTTGGGCTTTTTCACGGTTGAGCTTGCAGAAGTTTGTTTGTTGTCGTTGTTGTCGGTTGTTGTTGTTGTTTTAAAAAAATCTTGTTGTGTTCGCAGGAGTGAAGACGACGGATCGGGTGAGGAAGCGGATTTGGAAAAAATAGAAGAAAAGAAATACGGAGGAAACGTTTCACCACAAACGCCCTTCGAGTGGGTAAGTGTGTGTGTGTGTGTGTGTGTGTGTGTGTGTGTATTGTTACAGTGTTTTCAGTGTAAAGCAGCTGCCTCGACACGTTTTACACCGACACGAGTATTCAAGCTGAATTCTGCCTGCAGCTACACGACCGAAGCGTGATGCGTCTCGTCTCGCCTCGCCCCACACACACACACACACACACACACACACACACACACACACACACACACACACACACACTCTCTCTCACTCACTCACTCACTCGGTGGACATGCACTTAATCCCTTCTCCAATACATTCCATAATATATAAATGTGTGTATAAACGTGCAGGAATTTAAATCTATATATATATATATATATTTATTTATTTATTTTTCCCCCCCAGAAGGACGTATCCCAGACTCGCCATGCATCCACTCATCCATGCTTCCTATCCTTCATTCCACCGGAGTCTGTGTGTCTGAGCAATCAGATTTCAGTGGTGTGAAGAATACGAGACATGGGCCTGCCCTCCTCCTCCTCATCCTCCTCTTCCTCCTCCTCATCATCATCATCATCATCATCATCATCATCACTCATTTGTTAAATTGTTGAAAATTGTAAATGTGGTTCATTGATCACGTTGATTTTGTAATATAATAATTTAATTAGTTCATTTTATCTGATTAAAGAGTAAATGAGAGATTTTTTTTATTATTATTTTTTTTATTTGCACAAAGGAAGCTTTTAGTGAACTTTTAACAGGAGGGCGTGTCTACGCAGGACAAAAAAAAATAATAAAGTTTAAGAAATAAAAACATTGTCAGTTTCAATCTGTGATATGAGAGAGGAAACACTCTCCTAAAAAAAAAGTGTGCACTAATCAGTTTATTAATTACACCCTAACCACATTATTATTATTATTATTATTATTATTATTATTATTATTACATCTATTTATGTAGCACTTTTTTTAACAATTATCTATGAACTAACTATAGATCTATATATATATATATATATATATATATATATATATATATATATATATATATATATATAAAACACACACACACACACACACACACACACACACACACACACACACACACACTGGGTGGTTTGGGACGAACATTGTGGCCTGTACAATGTTAACCAGCAACATTAATAACATGGAAAATAAGTCCACTATCACCGTTATTACCATTAAAGCAGGAAGTGACACGGGCGTGTAATAAATGTAAATGTGGCTCATTATATTACTATTATTAACGTTACTGAGGACACGGAAGCGGAATGATCAGAGATAACGCAATGATTCGCTTCTGATTAGTCGCTGAATGAGGAAATCTCTCTGAAATCGTCATCAGAATAAGAACACAAAGAAATGATGTGCTTGTGAATAATGTGACAACCAAAGAGGGATGTGTGGATGTGTATACGGAAAATAAACTGAACCTAAAATGGAGCCCTGAGGATCGCAGCAGGAAACAGCAGTGAAGCTGCATCACGGCGGCTACGTTAAAAAAAACAAAAACAAAAAACGTCTCGTACAAGCGGACGGGTCGGTGGTGATCAGTGTCTTCACTTCCATTAACTGACCTTTAATTAGCGCAGATCAGAGTCAGAGTCGTTTTAGGTAACGGGTCGCCATGTGACACTCGGTCTGATGTTAGAAAACACAAACAGATTAAACACAACAACATACTCATTTCCAAAATTATGGTTTTTAATCATACAGTGTCTTACATAAGTATTAACACCACCAAACACCACCCCCCCTCCCCGCCCCCACCTTTAAACTTTCCACATTTGGTCCTGATTTGGATTATATGTCACATATTACTTTTTTTTTTTTATCTTGTTAAACCTCCCAAAAATGCCACTGGCTACACTAAACTGCCCCCTATGTGTGAATTCCTGCCCCAGAATCCACTGCGGCCCTGACCACTTCACAGAGATGGATAAAATAATAATGAAGAATTTCATCATTTGAGTTTATTGCTCTATTCTGCCTCCTAGTGGAGAAACTCAGAGTAGCTCTCCCTTTTTTTTTTATTTTTTTATTTTTTTTTTTTTTAGACTCTTTCAATTTAATTACAGTCCACAAGGCGATTTAAATTTAGAACACGGATTCCAAATACACGTGGTGGGAGGGGCCGTGTGTTTGACACCTCAGGTGTAGAACATAAAAGGTACTTCTCCCAAGCGGAGGTGAGGCACAGCCACAAATCAAAGAGTCAAAAATAACAGAGAGGTTATTACGGCTCACGCAGAAATTACGCTCACTACCATCCGCACCAAATCGCCAGATATATCCGATCACTACCGAATTACCTGCTCACCATATCGCACCTTTAATCAGCCCTGCGTCTGAGTGACCGCAGCTTTAATTCTGTTATGATGTCAGACGACTTTATTATCCTCATTAACAGCAGCGAGGGAGAGCGCTTTTCCTCCCAGAGGCCTTCGGGGCCTTATTCTCACCAGAAGCAATTAACCACGATCATGATTTAGCTGTGGGACATTTCACACACACACACACACACACACACACACACACACATATGGCGAGGTGTTAATCACCGTTAAAGAAGCCACAGGAGGAGATTTTCAGAGCAAGTGAGCAGTTTACGTATCGTCTCATTTCACGCTTAATGAACGGAAAATGCGTCCACAAAAGTTTTGTTAACGATAAACGCAACTGTGTCGCTTATTTTCTGTTAATTTAGTCCACGTCCTTAAATTTACAATCTTAAAATATTACATTTCTTCTCAAAGTCGACCTTTAAATGTCTTTATGTACCGTTTGCTGCTTTTTTTATCCTTATGTTGCCGCTATTTTTTAAAATAGATTTTATTAAATGAAACGTATAAAATGTAAAAATGAAGCTAAAATCAGTCTTTTTTTATTAAAAAATTTGAAAGTAAAACATTGTGAATGTATAAAAGTATGCAACGTGTGTAATTTGCATAAATGCATATTAATGAGGATTGCGATGTCCACACAACAGACATCGTTATTATGCTTTTAAGAGTATAATAAATAGAGTCTGCTTCTTAAAGCTGTGTTTCCATGATACCATCATCCTCTGGATTAAAATATTACGTTTCTTCACTTTAGTTCTCACTCACACACACGCACACGCACACACACACACACACACACACACACACACACACGCACCCTACATCATTGCGGTAGTTCAGGCCTGTTAAAGCTGCAGTCAGGACATTAACACTGACACGCAGACTGATTAGCGTCGCTGTTTCGAGCGTTAAGCTGATCGTCCTGCCGTCTTCTCCCCGCTGCAACACCTCAGATGTCTGTTCACTTTCTTATTGGACACGATGATGACGACGGGGCTCGTGGCGGCGTACAGGGACGAGAAGAAGATGCGCAGGTCTGAGATGAGTGCAGAGGACATCGTCTGTTTCACCATGATGGTGTAAACCCAAAGCCCGTTGTCCACTCCGTACAACACGACATACAGCGTCACCAAGGTGACAACCGTAACAGCCGCCCTGCGTTCGGCAGAACCTCCTCCTCCTCCTCCTCCGCCACCGCCGCCGCCGCCACCTCGGATAGCTCTGACCTGCCGGCTGTGTTTGTAGAGGAAGACGAGGATGATGAGGCTGGCGGTGGTCATGAGCGTCATGGGCACCACGTCTCTGACCGTCTGCACCGCTCCGTTGACGTCCTTGACGCTCTCCGACGGGAAATTGACGAAGCAGAACTGCACATTGATGCTGTTCTGGAGGAGCTTGGAGTTGTTCTTGGCGCCCATGGCGAAGACGATGGACGGCGAGCTCACGGAGACGTTGATGATCCACACGACCAAGAAGATGAGCCAAAGGAACCGGGCGAAAAGGTCCCGGGCGGTTGACCAGCGCGACCCCGGGGGCGCGATGCTCAGGCTCTGGTAGGCGCTCAGCACAAAGGTGAGCCAGATGGAAAGCGAACGTGCCGTCCTGTAGACGAAAATGACGCCCTTGCAACCGGCGTCGTCGAAAACGTTGACGCTTTCGAAGGTAGCGAAAACCTCGAGCACGCAGCGAACGCCCACCACCAGCAGGTTGGCCAGGGCCAGGTGCAGCACAATGGCGTCGGCCGTGAGGAGACGCCGCTCGTGGTGCAGCGCCATCAGGAAGGCGTAGATCACGGCGATGTTGCCTGGGATTCCTGCCATGGCCAGAGAGAGATACAGGAGGCCGCGCGTTATGAGCTCAGAGTCCATCGCTAATCACACGGAGATACCGATGATCAGGACACTGCAGATCAAACATCAGTCCATCGTCAGAAATCTTGAAACGTCCACGGAGTCTTTCCTACCGGTGCTGCTGGACCGAGGTATAATGAACACCTCGTCCCGTGTCCTGTCTTGCACTGAGCGCCTCCTGTCGCTCTTTTAGATGTTTTCTGAGAGAACCACAGGGAGCGTGAGGCACTGCACGGTCCAGTGCTCGCCCACTGAGGCCTCACTTCAACCTGCTTCTCATTATCTGGATGATGTTCACCTGGCTGATCCAGCACACACCTGGACGTGTCAGTGGACCCTATTCCTATTCCTATTCATTCCTCTGTTCCCCAGTTCAGTATTCTGTTAACACGCATTAAGTGAACTTTTCAAAAGGTTTTATGTAGTCAGGACTCATTTTCCCAGGGCCCTATTAACTTTATTACCTTTTAAGACACATTTATATGAATAAAAACATACATTAGTTTAAAATCCATCCTTCATCCACACTTATGAAAGTTATGAACTTGGAAAATGAACCAGGTTGCGCACGCTGGACCCTCATTTTGTGCTGCCGTACTGTAGCCTACGAAACACAGTAAACGGTAATAAAAGTATAAAAGTAACAAAATGTTAAGTATGAACATGTCCCAGCTCTCACTTATGCTTTAAATCACCGCGGGTTCATTATGTGCCGTGTAAATCTGGGGAACGTAGGACCCTGGGAACATAGATACGCTCCCGTCCACGTTCAACGTTGCTAACGAGGTCGTGGTGCCGTGACCTGGCTGTACTGAATTCTAAATCACTAAATCGTGCTAAAAATCAGAATTAACGCTCATTAGTACACACTTAACAACACGCCGAACCCCATGTTAACGTGTTAGCCATGCTAAACCGCTCATATTAATCACGCTAACCGCGCAGAACTGTCCAGATTAACCCTGCTAATCACATGAAACTCTTCCTGTCTACCACTCTCAGCTTTCACTTAAAGTGTTTATTCTTTTTTCTTTTTACGAACGCGACAGCACTACAGCACCTTCAAGTGGAAAACCTGTGAAAGACCTCAGTAATGAAGTGTGTCCTTAAGCACACGCACAGTACATCACGTACATTACATACAGATATAATCAACACCAACGTTTAAAACTAACGTATACAACTCTCGTTAATATAGATTAACACTCGGCTTAGCAGAAGCCGCACGTGAAATTTACACACCTGCGTTTTAGACGCTTCACGTGAAACGCATGTGGTTTTGATCTTCTGTTTATTTTTTTTTCTGGATGTAATGTGCGCGTTATTACGTGATTTGAATCATTTTTCACGTCGCACCTGTTTAAATGAATTCACGTGCAATTTCGGGGCGTAACGTATATTACTCACGTGATCTAAAACTAACTTTGGATTCAGCTATAGTCGTTTTTTCAGACTGAGCTCGAGGCCTTGCAGTGTGTTACGTGAAACGTTTTTTTTTATTTTATAATTAATTAAATAATAATAATAATAATAATAATAGACGAGCTGTGTTTTTATAGCACCTTTAGAACATCATTAACACTCGTCCCATCACTGATGATCTAATTAGCAGGTACACGTTCCTCATCTGGGTTCGGCTAATGAGTCCCGGGAGACTCTGATTGATTTAATCTGTGACAATAAAGAGACAAACAACATCGCAGTCGTGGCCGGACCACTACTTAAGCTACTTAAGAATAGTTTGTTTCGTTTTCCAAAAAAAAAAAAAAAAAAAAAAAAAACGGTATTAAACACATCACGTACGTTTCTATATTAAAATCCTTTGATCTTTCTGTTCCAGCGTTTACGGCCCGACGGAAAATCTGCGGATGTTTATTACGTTGTTTTTTTTTTAAACGATGAAGCTAAATCGGGCATGCGCGGGCTTGTCCTCATCCCGACGGAAACGACGAACCTGAGGGAAATCAGACGCGCCACGAGGTCTAATCTAATTAACCTGTCACCAAAAAAAAAAAAAAAAAAAAAAAAAACCCCACAAGCTCGCCCCACAGCACAGCAGATAATTTTGAGCTCGGATTCAGAGAAGTGAACGAACTCCAAACCCTTTGATCTCCCCCGAGGACGTTAAAGATTAAAGGGTTCTGAAGTACGAGAGTAAATACGTAAAAAAAAAAAAACGTTATGGAGAGAATCTACAAAAACGGCTTCCTACACCGTTTTCGGACGAAACCTGCATTCCAACTTTAATCGCTGTCGCATATCGGATTGTGATCGGTCGTCGGGTGTTGATTAGTTTTCCAGAACCGCAGCTCTGACAGTAGCGCAGGTTTATTTGTGATCAGTGCGCTCGTTCTGATACGTTATCGTTTCTATAGTAACAGCTTGTTCACACTGACGTGTACGGCGGTAAAACAATTGTGATCAGGTGTTTATGTAACGTGTATGGAAGGAGTCTCCAGTGTCGGCGCTTCGTAACGGTTCAGAGGTAGAGCTGTAACTTTTCCGTCGTCTTCGGGACAGAGGAGTTTACGCTTCTTTGCGGTTGCTCGCTAACGTGCGTGACAAACTGCGTTTTTTTAAAGAGAGAGAATAAAGAGAGAGAATAAAGAGAGAGAATAAAGAGAGGGCTGGTGAGGGAAGGAGTGTTTACAGCTGCTATAACGTAAGCGACAACAGGAACTAACTTTGTAGTTTTGTGGACATTCCACAATGTTAAATGTAACTCTAAACGAGGGGAAAATAAACAGATTATAATTGTTGGCACATTGCTGTGGTGTAAGAGGAACGAAACACCCAGGGACGTGCTGTTAGGGCAAAATAATCAACTTTCGGGTGGTAAGGTTAGTTCTGCTTCTTCACACCACCCAGTCACTGATTATTTGGTGATGGAACTGTTCACACTTAAACTGTGTGTTTTTAGTATTTCATGTCCATTTGTGCTGATTTGTTTTGCACAGATCTGGCAGCCCTGACTGCTGTGTACTTGATTAGTCAAATGTAGAGACTGGATAAAAAAATCTCTCTTACATCCTAAACCACACAAAAGCCTCCTGCTCTTCCCTAACTGACTCCTGATTATTAACAATAACCAACACATCTAACTCCATCTCAGGGAGGTTTTTTGTTTTTGTTTTGTTTTTGTCAGGGTTTAGACAGTGATGATGTGTCACTGATGATTAAAGTGAGCTCACTGCACTGGTGTGTTGGTGCTGGATGTCAGTGTTGGATGTTGGTCTATCAGTCCTGCATGTGTAGTTGTTTTCACTAAAAGGCTAATTGTGCGGTGAGCAGGTGGGGCTCGCACTGGGTTTCCTCGGCGACTCTGGTTTCCATGGTTACCTGGAATCTTGCGGTGTTTTGTTTCGGTGTGCGTCGGGGCCCCAGCGGAAAAGTACACGTTATAAATTCGCATATCTTCACTTCCATCCCCGGCGATGAAGATTACAAATGCGCGTGAGAATCCGTCGCAAGAAGCAGTTCCAGGTGAGCTTTTAATCGTTCAGCTATAACTACATACATCATTTAAAAAACACGTTTCCAGTTCTTCAGTAATACAATCCGTGTTGCGTTTCCTGACTGTCTCTGTCTTGCTCTGTGACTCAGAACCCAGGCTCCATGGACCTTTGCATCACCATTAAAGGAGTCTCGTTCCTCCTGCAGACCGGGCTGGGGATTCTGGGTAACGTGTCCGTGCTGATGGCGTACGCTCATATCGCTTTCGTAGAGCCTCAACTGCAGCCCGTGGACAGAATCCTGGCTCACCTGGCCTTCAGCAACCTGCTGCTGCTGCTGACGCGTGGCGTGCCACAGACGATGGTCATCTTCGGCCTGAGCAACCTGCTGGACGATCCGGGCTGCAAAGTGGTGATCTACGCCTACCGCATTGGCCGCGCCCTCTCCGTCTGCCTCACCAGCATGCTGAGCGTCTTCCAAGCGCTGACCATCGCACCGTCGGCCGGGCCGTACCTGACCAAGCTGAAACCTCGTCTCCCACGGCTGGTCGTGCCCACCTTTGTAGGTCTGTGGCTCCTCAACATGGTGGTCTGCACCGGCGCTGCGCTTTTCGCCTTGGCGCCTCGGAACGGCACCGTGCCTGCCTTCACCCTCAACCTCGGCTTCTGTCACGTCGACTTCCGTGACAATCTGTCGTACGTGGTGAACGGTGCGGCGCTCTCGACGCGAGACTTCGCCTTCGTGGCCGTCATGCTGGCGTCCAGCGGCTACATCCTCGTCCTCCTGCACAAACACGGCAGGCAGGTCAGGTCCATCCGACGCGCTCAGCAAGGAACCTCCATGGAGATGCGGGCGGCTAAGACTGTCGTCATGCTGGTGGTGCTGTACACCGTATTCTTCGGCATCGATAACCTGATCTGGATCTACATGCTGACCGTGGCTCGGGTCCCGACCGTTGTGGCGGACATGAGAGTGTTTTTCTCATCGTGCTACGCCACGCTCAGTCCTTTCCTCATGATAAGCACCAATAAGAAGATAAAGGAGAGGATGGTGTGTACGGCTGGAGAACAGTCGGCCGAGGGCTCCGTCGAGAAACCAAACACTAAATAAACGTTCTCCTTTTTCTTACACGTTCAAATCGTGATATTAGACGACATATATTTTAGTATTCTTGATATATCATGAATTGTTATTATTGTGCTAAGGTTACTACAATAAAGCAAAAAATTATTTTGTGCCATTTGTACTGACTTTTATTTTGTTGCCTAAATGGCCATTTTGTACTGTTTTACTTTTAAATTTGCTGATAAGTCTAAAAAAAACAACTAACCAGCTAATTAATGACTTCCCCCTTTTAAAATTTTTTTTACAGCATATGTAATTTAAAAAAACAAAACAAAAACAAAAACATTATGTAAAACTATGTGTGTAAGAGCAGCCACTGCTTATGTTCGGGTTATACGTTAGACTAAAGCGCGCATGCGCGGTGCATCATGGCACTAGGACAACAACGCGCATGCGTTGCTGTGTTCCGCATGCGCAGTGCTAATCGGGCAGGAGCTCGCGGTAGTGACAGTTGCGCCGTTGTGCTTGACGCTTTGGGTGGGAGAGACCGGAAAAACTCGCTCGCTAAGCATCAAACACAAGGTAAAAAAAAAAAAAATGAAAATAAAACATAAATAGTATGTATATAAATCTTATGTGTCGCTTAAGATGAGATCCGTGATGTTCAGCGATATTACAGTTCAGCAGAAAGACCGCGATTGAGAGTTTTATTCGTCCAAACAAAGGGCCGTTTTCGTTGGAACAAATCGCACTTCCGCTTTTGGGGCTTATGCTAAGCTAAGCTAAATAGATTTTCCTGAATTGTTAGCGTCTGATATCGAAAATAATTGTAACTATTTTGTCAGAGGCACAGATGGAGGATCTGAGAGGACCTAAATGTGGTCCCTGATCTGACAGGAGAATTACCGTTAAACAGATTTAACCTCCTAAATTTCGGCAGTGTTTATTGTTTATTTAATAAATCTGAGTGTTTTAACGATCTGAGACACTTTTGTATATATTTTAAAATGTCTGTGAGGTTATCGACAAACATCAGCCTTAAACCCACTGTAATAAATAGTTTATTGTTTATTGAAGACGGTTTATTTCCTGTGTTGATCCAGAGAGAGAGATTAGCGACACTTAGCGCTGTTACGGTTTGACATTTTCACGGTTTGATACCGGAGTAAAAATATATATCACGATATTTCGGTATTAAGCCTTTATTTAAAACACAAAAATGTGGTGAAAATTGAAATGAAGAGTGTTGTAGAAATCATTCAATATGTCTGCACAGTAGTTTTGAACTACAAGTTTATAAGGTTTCAGCACAACATTCTGTTTACTTTATTATTGTGCTGAATTCTGGATTGAAAAGTCCTACAATAATAATAATAATAATAATAATAATAATAATACACTAATCAAAAGGGAAACTTCATGATTTAATACCGTACCATGATTAAATACTTCAGTTTCCTCGCTTATGTTTGTGATGCAGCGAGTGACTAAATAAATGTATTTATTTGTCTTAATTGTCACAGATTCTGGATTCTGATTGGTCAGAAGCTCTGACAGAAGGAAGCGCAGCTGCAAATCACCCGTTTATATTGACACGCTCGTTCTAATACGTTGTCGTTTCTATAGTAACGGCTCGTTCAGCCACACAAACGGATTAAAAACGTGTATAACTGTTGACATGGTGAAGTTTTCTCGAAGTAAGAAGACTTGCGTAACGTTTACGGAAGGAGTCTCCAGTGTCAGCACTCTGTACTTGCGCTTCTTTGCGGTTTCTCGCTGACACGCGTGACGAGCTGCGTTTTGACGTGTCGTTCTTTAATCCTTTTTTTTTTTTCAACCAAATTATTTTAATTATTATACTTTTATTTCATTTTTAAACACTTATTATATATTTAAAAATTTTTATATTGTTATTTTCTTCTTTTTGTGTTGCTGCTATTATTTATTCCATTATTATTATTATTGGCCTGTTTTATTTTTGATTACCCTGTGAGTGAGTCTTTAGTTCTCTAGAGCACTTTGAGCTTATTATTATTATTATTATTATTATTATTATTATTATTATTATTATTAGTTGTTGTAGTAGTAAGAGTAGCAATAATTGTAGTAGAAGTAATAGACATTGTAGTAGTAATAGTAGTATGGTAAAATAAGTGGTAGTAATAATAGTAGTAATTGTAAAATTGCTTCTTGGCCACTCAGGTCACAATGGAAAAACAGACATGGACAGAGTGCTGGTGAAAACTGAGTGCTGGTGAAAACGAGGCCAGTTAGTGAGTTGAACACGAGGAGATTTATGACGCTGGAACAGAAAGTATTTCATTAACAATACTCCGACACAGCAGCGTAACCAAAACAAATTACATACTGATGATAATAAATCTAATCTAGAGAGCTAGCTAAGCTAGTTAGATAGCTGACACTAGCTAGGACCGATAAAAGCGTCGTCATGGTTACAGTGCGTTCCAGTTAGTTCATGATTTTCTTATTGATTATGAAATCATATCCATCCACTCCTGTAAAAGCAGCCTCGCTTAAATAACGTAACGTAAGCGTACCTCCATCAGCTCCAGCGAGTGGGTTCCGGTTCTGGTTCTGGCTCCGGTTCCGGTTCGTGTCTGTAACCGAGGCGCTGTGTGTCCCTCTAGAGAGATGGCAGCGATCCGTAAGAAGCTGGTGATCGTGGGAGACGGCGCGTGCGGGAAGACGTGCCTCCTCATCGTCTTCAGTAAGGACCAGTTCCCCGAGGTGTACGTCCCCACCGTGTTTGAAAACTACGTGGCCGACATCGAGGTGGACGGCAAACAGGTAACCGAAACTGTCTTTCTTCCATCCGCATTACTGAGGAGAACAGCGTAGCCTCGTTAGTTACGACTGTAGCTAGGACTGGGAAGGGAAGACCGTCGTCATGGTTACAGCATGTGAAATTTTTAGTGGACAGCATTTGAACCTTCGAGGTTAAACTTTTTATACCTGCACGCCGATACGTGAGACTCGTTTTGAGGATACGTGTGTGTGTGTGTGTGTGTGTGTGTGTGTGTGTGCGCGCAGGTGGAGCTGGCGCTGTGGGACACGGCAGGACAAGAAGATTACGATCGTCTCCGTCCTCTCTCCTACCCCGACACCGACGTCATCCTCATGTGTTTCTCCATCGACAGTCCTGACAGTCTCGGTAAAGTTCACCGACACCTAAAACACACAACAAACTACAAACCACCATCATCATCATCATCATCTTCATCATCTCCATCCTTCACTCATTACTCATCTCTGTCAGAGTTAGCACAGAATTAGCGTCACCTCTATTTCCAACATCCTAATTCTTTTATTTTTACACATTTTGTTTCTTTATTTTACTTTTTTTTTTTTCCAGTACTGACCATCTCCGAGACTCCTTTTATGTCAAATTCATAAATGTTGCGACTGTAACTGCTAATCCTAGCTAGCTAGCTAACATAAGCTAACCTAAGAGGATTCTGAAAGTCAGATTTATAAATATTCATGGCAGAAATTTGTTACACTGAGAAGAGAAACTTATTAGCATATTCATTAAAAAAAAAAAAAAAAAAAAAAAAACTTGTTTATAATCTTCACAGGATTCCTGAGAGGATTTTATATCAAATACAAACAAAATGTTCCTCAGTATGTTCACCCATAACCTTAGCTCATGTGCTAACCAAAGCTAACTGTTTTAATCTGAGAGGATATTTGGGTGAAATTTACAAATGTTCATAATTTTCCTTCTAATGCTAGCTACAAAGTGCTAACCTGACAGGATTGTTTTTAATTCAGTGTCATTTTGATGTCGTTTTGCTAACTAGCCAGCTAACATGAGCTAACATGAGCTAACCTGACAGGATTTCTCAGAGTATTTTTGCTTTCAAACGTTGCTCTTCTGTATTTTCACTTATAACCCTAGTTAGTTGGCTAAGGTAAGATAAGATGAGCTGAAGGTTTATAATTTGGAAAAAAAAAAAAAAAGAGAGCTAACTTGACAGGATTTCTGAGAGGATTTTAAAGCAGTTTTCAGATATATAGCTTTCACTGCTACCCTAAGCTAAAGGAGAGACTTTTTTCCCCCCACTGCTAGCTAGCATGAGCTAACCTGACAGGATTTCTGAGAGGATTATTATCCCAGTGCTCATAATCTCAGTTGCTAAAGCTAACTGGCTAATCTAAGCAAACCTGACAGGATATTTAAGAAAAAACAAAAACTTACCTCTCTTTGTTTCCTAAATGTTTGTGACGCTTTTTTTTGTTTGTGACTTTATATATGGGTTTGCAGCCACGCCCACCTGTGTGTAGCTCCTCCTCCTCACATCTCTCTCTCTCTCTCTCTCTCTCTCTCTCTCTCTCTCTCTCTCTCGATATGTTAAAGCTAACATTAAGTGATTAGCTGGGGAAAACAGGATGTAATTCACTAAGCACAGTTTCTTAATTAATGACTTTAGACAAAAATGTAAAAGGAAACTTGTCATGAGACTTTTCTGAATAGAATGAATGGAAATTAGCAAAAGCGCAAAAAAGGAAATGATTTGAGTGCTTGTTAGCGTACGATCTGACTAGCTGAGGCTTCCTGTGTGCAGAGAACATTCCGGAAAAATGGACTCCTGAGGTAAAACATTTCTGCCCCAACGTCCCCATCATCCTGGTGGGCAACAAGAAGGACCTGCGCAACGACGAACACACTCGCCGCGAGCTAGCCAAGATGAAGCAGGTACTTCATCAAGAACCAAAATAATAATACATTTTTAAAAAGAACTGAGGAATGTTAAAGGAGTGAACGGAAACAACCTTCCTCCGGTTTGCTGTATGTTAAATATCTTCCCCCTTCTCTCTCTCTCTCTGCAGGAGCCGGTGAAAGCGGAGGAGGGCCGCGACATGGCGAATCGGATCTACGCCTTCGGCTACATGGAGTGTTCGGCCAAGACGAAGGACGGCGTGCGGGAGGTGTTCGAGATGGCCACCAGGGCGGCGCTGCAGGCCAGGAAAGGCAAGAAGGGCACCAAATGCCTCCTACTGTAAAACAAACGGGACTCTGCACTCATTATGCGGGGCGGGAGGGGCCGAACATAAGCCACGCCCCCTCCCACCCCCTTTCCCCAATCAGCCTGCCTGAAAATGACTGCTCAACCGTTAAACCGCTTTAAAAAAAAAAAAAAATTATGTCTTTTAAGCGAAACCAGTAACGGCTAGTTATGGAAGTTTTTGTTTTTGTCAGTATTTAAAGAGGCAGATCAGAAGCTATGCTGTTCTTTTGTACTTTCTCTCACACACACACACACACACACACACACACACACACACACACACATACACACACATCATTATTAAATTTGCCATATAAACTTGTGCCGAGCCAACGGTAAAAGGAGAGACATTGGAGTCGCGTATTCACTAAATGATTTGCTCGTATCAGTGATGTTTCACTGTCACCGATCGCCCATGCAGTTATTTCGGATTATAAATATGCAATGAAGATGAAAAAAAAAAAAAAAAAAGATGATCAGGACCAATGTGCAGAACAGAAAAGACACAACATGGGGTCTGTGTGTTTTCTGAAATGCATACACTTGGACAAGACTTGAACCTTTTTTCTTTTTTTTTTGTTTTTTTCTTTCTTTCAAAACAAACAGAAACCTAATTTGGTATCTTTGTGTATTAAAGAAAAAAGAATTTTTAGGAACCTCGTGGTTGTCTTTCTTACCTTCCATTCATTCACAGATGAAAATCTTGCTGGGGGGGACGACGACAAAAAACAACAACCCTTTGTTCAACCGTTCTGAACACTTCACAGATTGGTGTTACTGTGTCATAAACTCGAAGAGCCAATCAGGTTCCGGTATGCAAATGAAGGCCAAGCAGCACTGGTTTCCCAGGAACAAGGGGACGGAGCGTGTAGGACTGGGGATATTTTTAATTTGCATATTCATCAAAACATACAGAAGTGCAGGGTCTTCATGTTTGGGTCCACCCCACCCCACCCCACCCCTCCATAACATCATAATACCTTCTCTTCATATTTGTTCCAGCAGGAGCTCGTTAGAAGGAAACGGAAAAATAAAGTCAATCAGACGAAAAATTATCCATCGCTTGATAATCCTGTATGACACAATGTATATTTCAATACTTATTTATTCATATGATAAATACAGCATGGCTGAATTCTGGATTCTGATTGGTCAGAAGGAGGGAATAAAACACTCTGGGACGTCCTGTTAAAGGAAAATAATCAGCGGTGTGATGTGATGCGGCCCGACTTCAAGCACCTCCCTGAATTTTTTTTAATTCATCTTGCACCACAGCAACGTACCAGCAATTACAATATTTTTATTTATTAATGAAGTCCCTGTTCTCACTTGTGCAGCTATAAGCAGTCGTTTCATGAGGGGGGGGAAACGCAACTTGTTACGCACGTTAGCGAGAAACCGCAAAGAAGCGTAAACTCTTCTGTCCTGAAGATGTGGGAAAACTTTACAGAAAAAGTTACAGCTTTACCTCTGACTGTTACAAAACGCTGACACTGGAGACTCCTTCCGTACATGTTAATCAAATAAACGTCTCCTCATTAAACAGAATCCGTTTATTATCAGCGGAGCGTCCGCCGTACGAGTCCCTGTGAGTGAGCTGTCGCTATAGAAACGATTACGTGTTAGAACGAGCGCATTAATATAAACCTGTGAACTGTCAGAGCTGCTGTTATAGAGAATTAATCAACACCACCTGACCAATCAGAATCCAGATCAAAGTGTCTGCATTTATTTCCTCAGCTGCTGAAATATAAACGTACATTCTTATTAGGAGTGTGTTTAGCTTTGGTTTTTAACATCAGTCCATAACAGAGTACTCCAGTGATGTGAGTCCACACATCGTGTGTGCGTGTGTGTGTGTGTGTGTGTGTGAGAGTGTGTGTGAGTGAGATGAGCAGCAGCAGCTGGAGTGGTCGGTGTAACGAAAGAATCTGCGGTTGTGAGTTCACTGTCCCGCTCCCTGTAGTCGTCACTGGTGTTTCTTCTCGGCTTTGCGAGTGTGTGTGACGAGGACAGGCAGCAGGGCAACTGCAGCTATCAGCGCTCCCACCAGGGGGCGATAAAACACCCAGCCGACGGCGATGGTGAGGAGAGAGAGAGAGCAGGACACGCACATCGCGAAGAGCTTCACGCCCACAGACACCAGCTCTCTCAGCACAGGGACCCAGTCCACTACACACACACACACACACACGATATTAACACTACACTAAAGAACCTGCTTACACACACCACAACATGTTAAATATAATCATCATTCAGGATATTATGCATAGATATTATATACATACAGTCTCACACACACACACACGTGTGTGGTATATAGCCATACAAAGAGCAGAGTGTGTGTGTGTGTGTGTTACCAAGAGTATAAAAGATGCGCATGGTCAGATTGATCCCGATGAACATGAGGAGCCAACCGCCTGCTCTCAGAGCCCACGTCTTCATCACGTTGTACTGATGTTCTCGAGCAAAGACCTCCTACACACACACACACACACGTAGACACAACTCTAATCATCACCTGTTAATTTTATTCAAGCTACGAGTAGAAACACTCGCCAAAGTTAAATCTAAAAACTAAACGTGAACCCTCTGTATAGCTTTAAACATACAGCTCCGCCTTCAGACTTTAGGCCACGCCCCCTCCATTTAGTGTTTTTCTCTAGTGAGTGAGATCAATCAGCTCCATAATGCCATGCTGATGAGGCACACCATGCTAAACTGGAGGCCATGGGTTTCTGTTACTTGTTAGAAACGTTAGCCACGTAGATCAGGAAGCATCGGTTTTATACACACACACACACACACACACACACACACACACACACACACATACACACACACACACACATACACACACACACACACACACACACATACCTCTGCTGTGAGCTCCTCCAGGTAAAGGATCTCCAGCGTGTCTCCTGATTTGGTCTTAAAAGACGTCAGTTTGTCATCGTTCTGCATCGCCACCACACTCACCTACACACACACACACACACACACACACACACACCAATAATAATAAAGATCAGATGATGAATTATCATCATGTTTAAAGAGGACGTTTGTGAACGAACTCACTTTCTGCGCTGGTCCGAGGAAAGAGTCTTCACCACTGAGTCCGGCGTAAGAGAAGCTCACACGCACGTCTCCCACCTACACACACACGCACACACACACACACACGTTACCAACATCACCACCATGATCCAAAGTCATTATGTGAGTAATAAACACTCGGTGTGTGTGTTGCTGTTATAAAAAATACATTTATATTAAGTTAAGGTGGTGATGTGATGAAGCGGAGTCACTCTCACCACGGGGACATGCTGTTATAGGAAATTAATCAACTTCAGGGTGGTAAGAGTCACTCCGCTTCACGTCGGACCGCATCACATCACACTACCCCGTCGTTGATTATTTTCCTTTAACAGCACATCCCTGAGTGTTTTACTCTTTCGGGTGATAACAGTAACTACGCTTCATCACACCAATCAGCACTATTTACTAGAAATGATGGCCGTGTGTGTGTGTGTGTGTACGTGTGTGTGTGTGTGTGTGTGTGTGTGTACATACCTCTGGTCTCTTTGGGTTGGCTGTGTGGTAGAAATAATCTTCATACACGGTGAGAAATGGGTCAGTAACATGAAGTGCACTCAGACTCAGAGCCTTGAAATTATTAATCTGATCGATCAAACCTGCAGAGAAAATAGAACACGTTACAACCACATCTCTCACACACACACACACACACACACACACACACACACACACACACACACACACACACAGAGAGATAAACATTACAATAAGTGGACAAATATAAACAGGAATCTACTACAGCCTGTGTGCCTTTAATCAAGGGATCCATTATAAACCGGGATTTCGGTGTAAAACTGCACTGCTCATAAACCAGAGTTACACACGCAGAGCTGTCCATCACCACTAGAGGGCAGTGTTTAGCATTACGGTTTAGTGACAGACTGCCATTTTGGAGCAAAGTCACACAACGAAATTCCACTGACACTTACAACAAATCTCACAGTCCGGAAAACACGGTAAACTTAACCAGTTAATACCTTTTGAGAGAGAAAAATGGCCGACCCACACGTCAGGCGCGACGACAGTGACGCTCTCCACCGCCATCGCACTACAACACAACACACACTATGAAAAGAGATAATATTTGTGTGTGTGTGTGTGTGAGATGAATATAAATTTACACGCATACCTGGGATTGACGTGGCCGATCTCCTTATCAAAATTCCTGCTGTTGATGATCTCCGACTTCCACTCCGTGTCTGAAACAAGCACGAGACACTAATTATAAATAAGGAATTAAACACGACGCGTTGTGCTGTTAAAGGAAAATAATCAGTGCCAGGCTGGTGTGGTGCAGAAGTTGATTATTTTTCTATAACGGCACGTCCTGAAATGTTCTACTCCTCTTACACCACAGCGACTCGTGACATAAAAGCGTAAAAGCTCCTCTGTCCTTGAAGATATCGGAAAAACTTCACGTCACAGCTCTACCTCAAAGCGCCGACCCCGACACTGGAGACTCCTTCCATAAACGTTACATAAAGGTCTCCTTACGGTAAACGTAAAACTTTTTTCAAATCCGTACATGCGGCGCGTCCGCGGTACACGTCCCTGAGTACGAGCTGTTGCTATAGAAACGATAACGCCTTATGATTAGACCGATCGCTGAATATAATATAAACCTGCGCTACTGTCAGGGCTGCTGTTACAGAAAACTAATCAACACCTCCTGATCAGTGCTGTGGTGTAAAGCACGTATATGATCTTGTTGTTTTATTAGAAAGATGAACTCACTGTACGTGTACGTGGTCTCCGTTTTAGTTTCTCCGTTCTCTTTGTAGTCCCTGTTAACGGAGACAGAATATGAAGACGAGCTGGAGGTTCAGGATGAAGCCTGAGCTGGTGGTGTTGTGTTTCTTTGTTTTGTTTTGTTTTTAAACCCACCGTGACTCCTGATACTCCACCCACTGGTACATCTCCACATTCCTCTTCAGCTTCACCGCCTGAACCGAGACCCTGTAGTTCGGATCATACAGAGGCTGAGAGAGAGAGAGAGAGAGAGAGAGAGAGAGAGAGAGAGAGAGAGAGAGAGATCGTTAACACCAACACATGATGGAATGATGTCATTACATTACAGTGTAAATAATCTCGCTGTTTATAACGCGGAGGCACCTGAGCCGTGTGCAGAGACGCCGAGAGGTGAACGAGGTGTCCATCGTTCTGGGGGTCGACATAGACGTCTGGGTGAAGGGTCACGACCCGGGCGAGTCCCTCATCCAGAGAGGATGCGGTGCGGATCGCTCTGCCCTGCGGAGGACAGAAGGGAAGTGAAGACACGGAGTGTGTGTGTGTGTGTGTGTTTAAAATGGTTTTGTGTGTTCTACATCCGGTTCCTGTGGGGTTGTTAAACATGTGCTGCTCTTAGTACTGTACAGAAAGGATTTGAGACCCCGGCCTGTATCGGAAAACATCCTATTTTAACACACTACGCAAAGTTTGTTGAGAAAACATTTCCATTCTTGTTAGTAAATCAGTAAAGGAGGCGTGGCTCCGGTAAAGGAGGCGTGGTCTCCTCATCCTCATTTCAGCACACTGCACCAAACTGAATCACATCATATCACGGCCAAACGGCTCTCGGCTGCTTTTAAACGTGTCGTTTATCCATCTGATCGCTGATCACGTGATCACATATCGAGATGTTCACCATGTCGTCTCGGGAGGACGGATACACGCTTTATCGGAAGCTTTATAATCTCTCCTCTTCACAGTTTCTACCACTTAGCCACATAAAGCACATAATGATAGTGAAAATGCAGTATATCGGCAGTATATTAGGTTCTTTGGTCACTGACCTCATTAGTGAAGAGCACGTAGAAGGAGAGGAAGAAGAGGGCCACGCCCACTGCCATCCCCCCCATGGTTTCTCCCAGACGCTCCAGGAATCCCGGAGAGCTCCGAGCGTGAATGCGAGTGTGTCGATCCCGAACATCCTCACCGGAAAACTACAACACGGACAAAACAAACGCCGGTGAATCGGTGACAGAGAAAAATAACCAAATCCGAACAATCAGCGCTGTTGAATTCTGGATTGTGATTGGTCAGAAGAGAAAGTGTTGATTCGTTTTCTATAACAGCAACTCTGACAGGTCTATGTATAATTAATGCGCTCGTTCTAACACGTTATCGTTTCTATAGCAACAGCTCATTCACAGGGACGTGTGCAGCGGACGCTCCGCCGATAATATACAGATAAAAAGTTTTCTTATAGTAAGGAGATGTTTATTATGCAACACGTACGGAAGGAGTCTCCAGTTTCAGAGCTTTCTAACAGTCAGAGGTAAAGCTGTAACTTCGAGAGAGAGAACGAAGAGAGGGCTGATGAGGGAACGACTGTTTATAGCTGCTGTAACGTGAGTGAGAACAGGAAGTGACGTTTCACGAACGCTGACTGCAACTATTTATAAACGGATAAAAAAATATGATGTGTTGTTCTTTAATAAATAGAAGAATGTAATATTTTAAAAATTGCTGTGGTGGAAGAGGAATAAAACATTTGGGGACGTGCTGTTATAGGAAACTAATCAACTCCTCGGTGGTAACAGTAACAGTGCTTTAACTGTAAACACACACACACACACACACACACACACACACTGTTTTATTCCTTACGCAAGATTCCGACGTATATTGTAGACAAGATGCATAAAGTCAGTAAAGATGTGCAGTAATGAAATGTTTCTTACCGACATTACCGGGTTTTTTGTGACACGAACAGAAAGTGTTTGAAAGGCGGAAGTCGAAAATAAACTCTCGCGAGCGCGCGCACTTTCACAGTCTTAACGGTTTGTACAGTTGTTGACACTGCTGCTGCTGCTGCTGCTGTTGTTGTTGTTGTTGATGATGATGATGAAGAAGAAGAGATGTAATTCTGTGCCCCTAATAGTGGGTGAATTAAATTTTTTTTAAACACATGAAAGCGGAAGCGCGCTCATACCGCGAAGCATGCCGGGAAATGCAGTCTTCCTCTTGTGTGAACTGTACACATGCACACCGCCACCTGCTGGAGCATTGTGCAAGGTTTCTATGCACCCTGTTTTAAAAGAAGTTTATTCAAACTGTACAGTAGTACATTTTTCAGTTTTAATACTAATTAAATATAATAATAATAATAATTAATTTCATACTAATTGGGGCATCTGCCTGTCTGGGATTTTTGTCTATTCTGTCTGAAGAGTATATCTTCTTGTCTGTGTTGTCCGTCTTTCTGTCTCTTCATCCGTCTGGAACATCGTCCTGTCTGGGGTATTCATCTGTCTGTTTTCCTGTCTGTGGATCAGTGAATCAATCTTGAATGCAAACCTGTTCTGAGGTATCACTTCACCCAGCGTCTCAGTAAGATCTCCTCCTCCTAACGTTCCTTCACTGAGAGGATTATGACTGATGGGATCATGTAATATGGTGTTTATGAAGATGATGATGCACACACACACACACACACACACACACACACACACACACACACACACACACACACACATACACACCTGCAGCAGCTTCACCCATCCATGTGTGTAACCGTCAGAGAGCTCCAGTAGAGTCAGCATGCCCGACTTCGATGTCATCATCCTGGGCACAGGGCTCAAGGTAAGAAAATAATAATCATCATCATCATCTTCTTCTTCTTCTTCTTCTTCTTCTTCTTCTTCTTCTTCTTCTTCTTCTTCATCATCACTAATACAGCTCCAGTCGTATGTTGTGCAGGAATGGAACACAGTTTAAAACATATCTCTACTTAAGTAAATAATGATTTTTTTCCATGCAGTACTGCATCATTTAGCTGGAAAACATGGACAGTACATACACACTCTTCTGTTGCTATTTTTATTTACTTTATTCACTATAAATATGTTTGATTTATATGTTGTATCACTGACTCTGACTCATATATAGGTTTAAATATTTGTATGTATTTTTTATGTTTCAAAAGTATCATTTAAAGTATAACTTACATAATACCTATATTTATATTTATATTTATATTTAGGCAAAGCTACTTTATAGACCTGTCGCTATCACTTCACTTAATTCGTTTCGTTTTTTTTTTTTTTCAATTTAAAATAATTTAAAAATAATTAACAGTGTTAAATCAGGTGTGCCTGCTGGGTTATCTCCTTAAAGACCGAGTCTGAGAGAGAGGGAAAATAATCTCTCTCATTAAAGTCGACACAAATCTTAATGCAAGCTGAGTCCTGACTAAGGGTAGTGCTTACAGGGCCTCCTGCTGCCTCTGTGAGGGATTAGGGGCCCGTAATCCTGCGTGCACACACACACACACACACACACACACACACACACACACACACACTTGCCAAAGGACTGCAAACCAAATCCAGTATGTGCTAACTGTAATGTATTTAAACCACGCTGGTGTTATGGATGTGTTACATTACTGTTACTCTGGTGTTACTTTGGTATTACACTCATATTATGTTCTGTCACACCCATATTATACTGGTGTTACACTTATGGCACATATGCTAAGGCTAATCAACTTTACTATGATACATTGGTGTAACATTAGTAACATTAGCTGTTAGGACGTGTGTTACTCTTAGGGTTACTTCAGTGTTACGTCACTGCTACTCTGGAATAACCTTAATGTTAACTAACCGTTAATGTTACATTACAGTTATACTTGTTTTGCATGTATACTCTAGTTACTCTAGTTTGCTAAGTTGTGTTGGTGTAACAGTGATGCTGTAGTGTTGTACTGGTATCACGATGCTGATGTTACACTGATGTAATGTTATTACTGTAGTGCTGTTGTTACGCATGACGTTACATCGGTCTTACATTGTTCCACTGGTGTTGCACTATTAGTAAACTGATATTATGACGGTGTTACAATGTCACACTGTGTATTTTGGTAGCATTATGCCGGTGTCGCACTGTTGTTACTCTGATACGAGGGTGTTACACGACACAGACTGTGTAGATGTTATGTCGGAACTACGGACTGTTGTGTTGTTACTACGCTGTTATGCCGTCCACAGGAATGCATCCTGTCCTGTTTATTGTCCATCTGCGGGAAAAAGGTTCTTCACATTGACCAGAACCCGTATTATGGAGGAGAGAGCGCCTCCATCTCACCTCTGGAAGAGGTCTGTACTACACACACGATGATTTAACTGCTATACCCTGGACTCAGTCTGTAGATTTACCCAATACTGCAAATAATTAAAAAAAAAAAAAACATTTTCACCCATGTTTGTTGTGTCAAACAGCTCTATAAGAAATTCCAGGTTCCCGGACCTCCAAAAGGAATGGGACGCGGCAAAGAGTGGAATGTCGACCTCGTTCCAAAATTCATGCTGTCCAATGGTGACAACACTAATGCAAATATTCCCCAAAACAATTTTTGTCCTATAATCCTGAATTGTTCACAGCTGTGTTCACGAGTTTACTGTGCGTCGTGCCGTGACGTGTTACAGGGCAGCTGGTGAAGATGCTGCTGTTTACGGAGGTGACGCGATACTTGGATTTCAAAGTCATCGAGGGCAGTTACGTGTACAAAGGTGGAAAGGTTCACAAAGTTCCCATCACGGAGGCAGATGCCCATGCCTCAGGTAACACACGACGCAAATTCAAGTTACATTACACGTATTTAGTTCTGTTTTATATGAAAAAACGAAAAAACAAAACTGTAGCTAGGAATTCTGACATGTTCGGGTACATCTAGAATAACCCTTTACTCTTAAACCCGTTCAGGAATGTTCTATAAAACTTTTTAGTCTTACTAATTAAACCGGAGTCCAGAAATATGTTCGAGAATTCAAGCTTTTTGTAAAAAAACAAAAACAAAAAAAAGTCCAGAAAAACATGTTCTAGGACACTTATATTCCTTCCCACAGTATTCCTTCTCCTAAGTAAGATTAAATTAAATCTTGATTGTTTTCTACAATTCACAGATCTGATGGGCATGTTCGATAAGAGGAGGTTCCGGAAGCTGCTCCTCTTCATCCTGAACTTTGACGAGCACGACCCACGCACTCACCAGGACATGGACCCGCACCGGACCACCATGAGGGACGTGTTCCGTCATTTTGATTTGGGACTGGACGTGGTGGAGTTCGTTGGACACGCGCTGGCTCTGTACAGCACCGATGAGTTAGTGCACACACTCAAACACAACGCACACACACATTCAGATACAGTACACAGGACATTGATCTGGACACGTCCCTGCAATGCAGCTTAATGACTCAGACGCAAAAATGTCAACATGGTTTGTGTGTGTGTGTGTGTGTGTGTGTGTGTGTGTGTCTATAGTTACCTGGACCAGCCGTGTCTGCAGACCATCAAGCGGATTCGAATGTACTCGGAGTCAGTGGCGCGGTACGATCACAGTCCTTACCTTTATCCGCTGTACGGACTCGGGGAGCTGCCTCAGGGCTTCGCCAG
Organism: Cranoglanis bouderius; assembly: GCA_023630585.1. Classification (NCBI taxonomy): domain Eukaryota; kingdom Metazoa; phylum Chordata; class Actinopteri; order Siluriformes; family Cranoglanididae; genus Cranoglanis; species Cranoglanis bouderius. The sequence goes on from CM042558.1 coordinate 19,370,302, forward strand.
GTACAAAATACAAATATATTTTCATTATAAAGAGGTGAGAAGTCATGCTAACCTCACTGGAACGAATAAGCCTTCAAGGCCTTCAATAGGCCCCGCCTCCTTTGCTGTTTTTATGACTGACAGGCACTGAGGCCACGCCTCCTCTGCTGAAACTTGGTCATCAAGATTACTATCCTTTTAAGAAGTACATTCGTAATATGTGTGGTCATGTGGTCATGGTCGTGTGTGTGTGTGTGTGTGTGTGTGTGTGTGTGTGTGTGTGTGTGTGTGTGTGTGTGTGTGTGTGTGTTTTTAACAGGCTGAGTGCTCAGCATGGAGGCACGTACATGCTGAACCGCCACGTTGATGACATCATCATGGAGAACGGAAAAGTGGTGGCGGTGAAATCTCAGGGAGAGGTGAGGAGCAGGACTGTGGCGATAATCAGTCATACAATATATCACGATATCTATTCACGATATTCATTCACACAGTCTTGTCATCGTGGACTTTAAGGCCTTCTGCATTTGCGTTCCCAAGCCAACAATCTATCCCGTTCAGGAGGCGGAAGGATAATAAAAATATTTTTCCTGTGATTTGAAAATGAAATATTGGTGCATACCTGGAGAGGTAGAATTCTGATCTGGGATCAGTTCCCACTGTTTCAGTCATCATAGATGTTAGGAGATCAAAGGAGAAAACTGGTCTGAGATCATCATTTAAAGTAAAAAAATAAATAAATAAAAAGGTCATAGAGACATCATAATAAAACAATTTTTGTCTTTGATCTGTTTACATGGCTGATTTCCCAGCTTTTCCGATGTAAGCAGCTCCTGTGCGATCCCAGCTACGTCCCCAACCGGGTGAAGAAAGTGGGCCGGGTCATCAGGGTCATCTGCCTGCTGAACCATCCAATCAAAAACACTCACGACGCCAACTCGTGCCAGATCGTCATCCCACAGACGCAGGTGCACAGGAAATCCGGTATGAAAATTAAAACAAAACGGGAACGTTACAGAAAACAGTTTCACACTGTTAGTACATTGTGGGGGCGTGGCATATGCATATGACATGTAAATAAGGAAAGAGTGGGTGGTGGCTTGTGTCCACGCAGCTGAAGCTGATTTACCACCGCTCGTTTCTACGTCACTTGTGTGTATGTATGTGTGTGTGTGTATGTGTGTGTGTGTGTGTGTGTGTGTGTGTGTGTGTGTGTGTGTGTGTGTGTCTGATCCTGACGCAGTTCGTGCTGCTCTGTACAGATATCTACGTGTGTTTGGTCTCCTCCACTCACAACGTGGCTCCTGAAGGGAAGTACATCGCTGTAGTGAGCACAACTGTAGAGACGAGCAACCCGGAGAAGGAAGTGCAGCCGGGACTGGCGCTGCTCGAACCCATCATGGAGAAGTAAAACCAACAAATAAAGTTTTTAAAAATATCATATATTACATATAATATTACATATATTAGAATAGACTGTATTATAGTATATTATCAGTTTTTATTAATGAGATATGACTTTACAAAATGTAATTAATACTAGCACTATATACTATATATACACTAATGTATGTATGTATGTATATATATATATATATATATAAAAAACAATTACATGCATATGCGTTCAAACATATTGTTACATATAGATATAGTAACTAACACTACTAATCTAAATTATGTCATAAATGCATATACATTCGTCCTGCAGATTTGTCTCCATTAGCAACCTCATGGTGCCCACAGATGACGGAAGGCGGAGTCAGGTGACCTAAACACTGTCAATCAAAAACTCCATCCAATCAAGAGCTCCATAATTTAAGATGAGCAGTCTGAAAACAAACTGAAAAAGAGTGAATAATAATTGATTATAGTCTTAATACTATTAATATACTGTAATATTAATGTGTATTTATATTATTATTATTATTATTATTATTATGTAACATATCTTATTAAATACAATAATAAATGATGAAATATTCATATATATTATAATTCTAAAATCTTATCATCATTCTATTATACAATAATTATTAATACATAATATAAGGCGTATTGATAAAAAATTATAATTATTACTTTGACTTTTTTTTTAAATAATAATAATAATAATAATAATAATAATAATAATAATGATGTGTGTTTCTCGTCCTCTCGGCTCAGGTTTTCGTGTCCCGCTCCTATGACGCCACCACACACTACAACATGGAGTGTGAGGACATTAAGGACGTTTTCCGCCGCATGACAGGGACAGAGTTCAGTTTTGAAGATTTCCGCAGAGAGTGTGAGGTCGACACGGACGATTAAAACTGAAGCGCGCACACACACACACACACACACACACACACACACACACACACACACACACACAATTTTTAAAACTGGTGTTATAATAAAGGTCACAGTTTTATAGCCTGGGTGAAACACTACAGGTGTGTGAAGAGAAGTGTTTAAATATTGTGTACACTAAAATAAACTGTAATAAAGACACACAGCTGTTATTATTATTATTATTATTGTTATTATTATTATTATTGTTATTATTGTTTATAATCAGTAACTCATCCTTCAGGGATTAAAGCCTTCCATTATCCCAGAGAGAGATTATCTCTGTGCTCTGAGAAGGACAAAGACATGTGTGTGAATACAGAGAGAGAGAGAGAGAGAGAGAGAGAGAGAGAGAGAGAGAGAGAGAGAGAGAGAGAGAGAGAGAGAGAGAGAGAGAACAACAGGGAAAGAGGTTAATAAAGGATAATAGCAACCACTTTGACAGGGACGACAACAAACACAGACAGACAGACAGACAGACAGGCAGGCAGACAGACAGGCAGATAAGAATATCCATTTCCTTCTGATCCAGTAATGATGCTGTTTAAAGTAAACGTGTTGCTCTCTGTTCATCACAGAAACATATGAACACCACTTTCCCTCATTTTATACATCTTAGAACTCTTGTGGCAGATTTTTAACGAAAGACGAACAGATTTCCAAGTCGAACAGCTCGTCTTATTTTACAATAATAGTCAGTAGTGGAGGGTTCGCACATGCGCACACTGCTTCAACGTTAAGGTGAGATTAGTAACTTTATTCTCGTGTCTGAAAGGTTTTCTTCGCCTTCTCACGGCAAATAAAAAGAAAACAGGGTTCTGATACGCAGCTATTCAAAAACACGTTTATTATACACAGTATTACAGTACCACACACACACGCACACACACACACACACACACACACACACAGACGCACACACACGCACACACACACACACACACACACACACACAGACGTCACTCTGATGTCGCCGCAGTCGGCCGAGGAGGCGGGATCAATGCGGCTGCTGTGATTCGTCTCTCACTGGTCAGGAAGTTGAAGGTGGCGCAGGCGTTCGGCTACAGGGGGGAGGAGGAGGAGGAGGAGGAGGAGGAGGAGAAGAAGAAGAAATGTAAGAACTCATGACCTGTATTAACATAACCTTTGTTCATTCTTGAACATTTTCACCTTCTGTAATTCAGCCTTCTGTTTTTGTTTTTGAGAACATTGTTAAATTTCCTCTCGCTGTTTGGAAGTGGTGGCACCTGAGAACTGTTAAATAAAGTGACGTTCGGCAACAGGAAGTAGTCTCTGAGAAAACTAATTGGCCTCTTATGAGATAATGAAGTTAACCGGACTGATAGATGGAGGAACTGATAATATCGTGTGTCTGAGAGAGAAGCGTCCTCACCGTGTCCTGCACCTCCACTGCGATGCCTTTCTTCCTCATGAAGGAGAGAACGTTGGGATCCAAACGCTCTGTACGGGCTCCTGTACCCAGAACCAACACCTCTACATACACACACGGACACACACACACACAGATTTTAGCAGATAGGTCTGAGTCATGCAGAGAATAACAGGTCATTACTGCAGTTACCGTCAGTACAGGTTTTGGACAGGGTTCTGGTTAGAGATCAGGGTTCTGGTTAGAGATCAGGGTTCTGGTTAGAGATCAGGGTGTGGTTAGAGATCAGGGTTCTGGTCAGAGATCAGGGTTCTGGTTAGAGATCAGGGTGTGGTTAGAGATCAGGGTTCTGGTTAGAGATCAGGGTGTGGTTTAGATGTCGTACCTATGCGCGGCTCCAGCAGGTAGAACAGAGACAAACTCTCCACTGTTATGTCTTCATGACTTCCCACCTGCCAGAAGAACAGAACTCACATCAGGACACGTCATCTATTTCCTATAAAACACACACCGCTGCAGAGCTTCTCCTCACGTTCCACTGTAGAATAGCCGGAGGGACGACGGCGCAGGGTCCGATCACTTTGTTCCCGTCGATGTTGAAGCCTCGTGAGCTGTAGCCGTAGATGATGGGCCCGCTGCCCGGCTCCTTCTGCATCACCGTCACTGTGGTGCGCTGGTACATCTCATCATCCGTCGGGCCGAGCCTGTGACTGCGGGTCAGAACCGGACTGCAGGGGTCCCAAAGTGCAACGGTAAGTCAGGTTTAATCAAAGTGGGTCTGATTTTAATTGGAAATTTTATACATCATTTTGACTGTACATGAGGCTGGACAAGAAGCCTGCTTTTTCTACAAGTGTATAAAACTCTGATAAATATTTATATACAGCGCGAGTCTGATGATGCAGTCTGTAGGTTATTATAAATTAAGCTGATTTGACCTGTAATTATGAACAGAGGTCATCATGATTTACTCACAAAAATAAAACACACACACACACACACACACACACACACACACGTATGTAGTGATTAAATACTGAAGTACCTCGTGAATCTCCGGAGAGCTGTCGAACATAACCGAAAGCCGCAGTGAGATCCGCGGAGAAATAATCTCACACACACCGGCGCTGCCATCGCGGACAGATTTCACATTCACCGGGCAGCACGGCGGCTCACTGGGGACACATTACCGCGTTGCACACGCTACACTTCCGGTGACAACATCCGGTGAGAATTCGCTGCGCAAAAAAGAAGTCCGCTTAAAACATGTTTAATAATAACAAAAGCTCTTTTTAGAACCTTATTAAAATTAGATAAATAAATAAATACATAAATAAATGTCGTGCATATATGATATTCAATCAGAAGATTTATATTTATATAGTCTTCTTCTTCTTCTTCTTCTGCTTATTATTATTATTATTAAAACTTTCAGGTGGATATTTACTATAGTAGTCAGATAGTCATTGCGTTGCTGCTCAATAAATAAAAATAATTTTCCAACTCCAGTACAGTTTTCCAAATCCAGACCTTGGACAAGTATTATTGAAAATCACTCAGACTCAACTACAGTGGGCCAGTACAATTTATTACCATGTATTTCTATCTATCTATCTATTTACTGATTTATTAGTTTTGATGTGTGGATATAATACCTAATTATTTTACTGATGACGTATTGTATAGTGGATGGGTGTAAGGTGTTAAATAAGCTGCTAAACCCCTTTTTGCCTTTTAGTTTAAATATGTGGAATGTTATTTGCAAATATGTTATTTGTCTGTCTATTTATTTATTTATTTGTTTGTTTGTTTATTTGGTACGTCGAGCTGTATATGTAGCTCTCCCTGTAGTTGATTTGTTCATGTCGGTGTCTATGTGTATATGATAATCTTAATTTTGTTGATTTTTGCTTTATTAAAATAATAATAATTAAAAAGAAAAGAAAGAAAAGAAACCAAACACACCATCGTCCGTTTTCCGTTTCATTAAAGCGTGACGCTGCGTGCGCGCACCCCGACTCCTCGCAAGTGGGCGTGGCTGCGTACGCGTGACGCTCCGTGCGCGCCCCCTGCGGTGTTTACAGGCGTCAGGAGCCGCTGGTGAGGAGGGTCTGTCTTCTGCAGTGATATAAACTGATTCACGGTGTCATGTGCGAGTAGCTTCGGCGAATAAAAAGTTTTTAAAAAAGGATAATAATTAATTGGAGTTAGTTTTAAATCTGAGCTGAGGAGCGCCATGTATCGGTCACTGTACGCGTTCAAATCGAAGGAGCCGAACTCGATGCCGTTCGCGGCCGGAGAGAGTTTCCTCATCCTGGAGAGGAGCAACCAGCACTGGTGGCTGGGATCCCGCTGCAGCTCCGGAGAAACCGGCTACATCCCGGCCTCCTACCTGGAGAAAATCCCGGTACACACACACAAACACACACACACAAACACACACACACACACACACACAATTTAAACTGAAGTTAGGAAAAGCAGACCCGCTTACTGAAACATTAACACAGGTCTCGCGCTGATTAGGTGTATTAATATGCAGGTTTTATGCTCTTGTTTGTTTGTTTGTTGTTGTTGTTGTTGCTGTTGTTTTTGTTTACACACATCACACTGACCTTAAATGAAAAAATAAAACCAGTTTCAATTTTCTGTCATCTTGTATAACATCAAATCCCTGATGCGCGTGACCGCTGCTTCATTCGGCACTCTGATTGGTTGATTACACAGTGACCACGCCCCCTCCGAGCGCATTAAAATCAGGAAGTCATGTAGAATGCACCAGATGGCCTGTTCTGCTCTGTGTCCAATCTAATTCAGTCTAATTCAATAATTTACAGATTTCTGATCCCTGGGTAGCGTGATGTAAAACTACAACAGCATCAAAACCACAAATCTCCTTTTTCTGAGGGTTAATAAGAATAAAAATATAGAGTTGTTGTGTTGCACTTAACAAACGCATATGTATTATATTGATGCTTAGATATTTCTTTCCAGGCCACTCAGAGGGAGAGAGAAAGAGGAAGAGAGAGAGAGAGTGTGTGTGTGTGTGTGTGTGTGTGTGTTACTGTAATTGATGACAGATGGTGGACAGAATGTTGGTGAAATGTGATAGAAACATGAATCACAGCATGGCATAACCATGCTAACAGTAACAGTAATTAAAATGATGTAATACATTCTCACACTGCTTTATAGAGAAATAGTTTTTATTTCAAAATTGTAATAAAAAAAAACTTTATACGTTTGCTCACTGAATCGAAATGTGTTTATTTAGATCTTTTAATGCGTTACTGTGTTACATATCTTGACTAACAGAGACTCAGAAGATAGTATAATCATTATGAATGCCAAAAACACAGATTCATTCTCTCTCTCTCTCTCTCTCTCTCTCTCTCTCTCAGGCTCCGGAGCACGACGAGGTTCTGCAGTCGATAGACAGAGCGATCGAGGGGATCCACAATGTGGCCATGAAGAACAGCGGGAAGTACAACCTGGAGCAAAGAGATGTGCTGCAGTGAGTCACGGTTTCTATGGCGACGGGACACGCCTGTATCAGCGTATCACGCGTAGATGTTCACATATTCTGCAGTCACACTCCACATACAGCATGACAGATGACCACTAGACATATGTCACACTCGCCTGCGCACCTTTCGTCCCTCTGGAGGGTTTTAAAAACCAGAGGGCAGCTCAGGGCTGAACCGTCCCTGTCCACCACGTTTCCATGGCAACCTGTAAAATAAGCCTGCTATTCTGGGATGAATATTTGTCTCTGTGCAGCAGCATGGACGATCACTGTCTGCTTCTCTTTAAAACTTTCCCCTGTCGTTGTGAATGTTGTCATGAGCTGCGTCTCAAATCAGAAAAGAGTTCGTAATTTAGAAGAGCCAGGCGATTAGTACATAAAACTGACTTTTTTCTTTCCCATAATCCCTTTCTCTGTGACTCCATGCATTTACACTTACCCTTACACGTATGTGCAGTATAAATAAGTCCTGAGAGAGAAAGTGTGTGTGTGTGTGTGTTAGTGTTAGTGTTAGTGTTAACGTGTCCTCTCTTCCTCCCGCCCTGACAGGAAGCTGATCCACCACAGGAAGGAGACGCTGTCTCGCCGGAGTCCGACTCCATCCAATCATAAAACAGGAATTCCCTCCTCCAGCAGCGAGATATCGCTAAGCTCCGCCCACCAAACACCCAACGGCCTGAGCCGGGCTTACAGCTGCCAGGCCAACGAGTCGGTCACAGATAACACAGAGAACGTGAATGTACCGGGACTTTATCAGGTACTGCACAATGTATACACACACACACACACACACACACACACACACACTCTCGCACACACGCTAATACACTCTTTGCTGGTCTTCCTTCAGGTTCCTCCTCAGCCTCGTCGAGCCGCTCCCATAACTCCACCCCCTCCAGAGAAACGGAAAGAAAACCGACGCCCATGTGCGTAGGCCACACCCACAAATGTGACTTTATTGTCATGTTTATGCATAATTTTAAAAAAACAGTTTAAGGGTTATTAATGTCCTGAAGTGTGAGTTAATGAGCGGATTCATTAATCATATTTGTTCAATAAAACATTAAGATCATCTATAAGGAAATTATATTTCTGAATTATTGCAGATCATATACAAAATTTGAATAATATTTTGTCAAATATGAACTTGTTGAATAAAACAGTGTTGTTTCTCCCATGTGTCTGTCTCTCTGTCATTCTGAACAGGTCCTGAGGTTCCAGTCAGAGTGATCTCCTCTGGCTCCGACCACATTCCCGGTCAGACCACCCCTGTTTCTCTCTCTCCGACCATAAGCTCCACCTCCTCACAGTCTGGCTCCACCCACTCCATCGTACTCTCTGATGACAGCCTTACCAGTGCGTCTAGCACTCCACCTCCTGTGCCGAGCCGATCAAAAGCCCCACCCCCTCCTCCGCCTGACATCTTGGACACTCAGAAGACCCCGCCCTTTCCGCAGCCTGAGCTCTCCCACTTTAAAAAGACCACTCCTCCTCCTCCTCCACCTGACCTGTCCCAATCTAAAAAGACCCCACCCCTTCCTCCACCTGAACCCTCCTCTTCCTCCTGCTCTGACAAAGGTCCGGCCCCTCGAACCCAGCCTCAGCCAATCATGTCTCAGCCTGACATCGAGGACCAGTCAGAAGCCGAGTGGCCCTCAGCCCCGCCCCCGGTATGTCTCAGCCCCACCGCTACTGACAGCCCCATGTGTCTGTCCTTGGTTCCCATGACGACAGGGGCGGAGCTGATTGAGCTGGTCAGGAAGAATACAGGCCTTAGTTACGAGATGTCGCGTGTCGCTGTGGGCGTCGTCGTCGGCCATCTCCAGGCGACCATCCCGGGGGCAGCGGCCGAGCTGGAGCAGGTGTTGCTCTCTTTGGTCGAGAACAAGGTTAGCATACAGCGGCTACAGAGTTGTTTATTTACTCCTATTCGGTCCCGCTATAGATAAAAAAATTATTCATTATCATTTCAGGACCTGAGTGCGGCGTTGCCAAGGGGACAGGTGTGTCACGATGAGCAGCGGTTGGAGGTGATCTTCAATGATTTAGCTCGTCACCGTGACGACTCGCAGCAGCGCAGCTGGGCTCTGTACGAGGACCACGAGCTCATCGCGTGCTATCTGGAGGAGCTACTGCAGATACTGGTGAAACACACACACACACACACATATATATATATATATACACACACACAACCTAAAATAAACATCAGTTCCAGTTCTTTGTAGCTGGGGTTCACATCCTCTGTGTGTGTGTGTGTGTGTGTGTGTGTGTGTGTGTGTGTGTGTGTGTGTGTGTGTGTTCAGACAGATGCAGATCCAGAGGTGTGTAAGAGGATGTGCAGGGCCAATGAGTTCGAGCCCGTACTGTCTCTCGTTTCTTATTACCAGATGGTGAGGAAACACATTCTCTCTTATAGCCACACACACAACATGTGCACGTGTTATATAGTGGTCTGTGTGTGTCTGTGTATGTGTGTATGTGTGTCTGTGTGTGTGTGTGTGTGTGTGTGTGTGTGGGTGTGTGTGTGTGTGTGAATCATTATGCAGGAACATCGTGTGTCTCTGCGGCTGCTGCTGTTGAAGGTGTTTGGCGCGATGTGTGGTCTGGACGCCTCGCTCATCTCCACACTGCTCAACTCCATCCTCCCCATGGAGCTCGCACGAGATCTGCAGAGCAACACACACGGTCAGAACACACACACACACACACACACACACACACACACGACTATCATTGTGTGGTGAACTATTGAGCCTGAGACACATTAGGGTTATATTTATGTCCGCACTTGACCCAAACACAAGGGTGCCAATACTTTAATCTTTACCGAAAACATTGATACAATACAAACAACAAATATATATCCTATACAGAGACAGGTACAGAGAGAGAGAGAGAGAGGTACAGAGATGAGTAGAGAGAGAGAGAGAGAGGTACAGAGATGAGTAGAGAGAGAGAGAGAGAGAGAGGTACAGAGATGAGTAGAGAGAGAGAGAGAGAGAGAGGTACAGAGATGAGTAGAGAGAGAGAGAGAGAGAGAGAGAGAGGTACAGAGGTGAGTAGAGAGAGAGAGAGAGAGAGAGAGATTGCATTTATCATCTGTAATGAATTGTACTGACCCAGGATCAGATTTATGGATGTGAAACACGGCTTCCTGATGCAGCTACAGTTTAGTTAATTGTTTTTTAAATCTGATCTCAAATCAGTTTAAGGGAGTTTTAAATCTAATCAAACCAAAAGAACTTTTGGTTTTTTTTTTTGTTTTTTTTCCCTCTGCAGAACATCAGAAGATGTGTTACACAGCACTGGTGTTGGCCATGATCTTCTCCATGGGGGAGCAGCTTCCCTATCGCCATTACGGTATTGTCCACACACACACACACACTGCTCACATACGTGTCATACTGCACTCACATCTTTGTGGAAAAATTCAGTATTTACACATAAACGTTTGAACTGACATCCTCTTGCTGTTATTCCATCTGTCTGTCTGTCTGTCTGTCTGTCTGTCCGTCCGTCTGTCTCTCTGTCTCTCAGATCACCTGAACTCTGGATTTATTCAGTTCCTGCTAGACGTGATCGAGGATGGACTTCCATCAGACCCGATTGAACAGCTCCCAGACCTGAGTGTCAACCTGCTGCTCGCCTTCAACCTGCACCTCACAGGTACAGAGAGAGAGAGAGAGAGACAGGTAAAGACAGACAGGTAAGAGAGAGATGGGTAAAGACAAACAGGTAGTGAGAGTGAGACGGGTAAAGATAGACAGGTAGAGAGAGAGAGAGGCAGGTAAAGACAGACAGGTAAGAGAGAGACAGGTAATGACAGACCATCATTCTGTGTATTTAATTGTTTTGTTTGATTGAAAAAAGTGTGTGTGTGTGTGTGTGTGTGTGTGTGTGTGTGTGTGTGTATGTGTGTGTTTCCTCAGTGCCGGACAGTAACCTAGTGATGCAGACTCTCATAAAGAGACACAATGTGAAAACTCTCACTGAGAAAATCATGCTGCTGCTCAACAGAGGAGGTTATACACACACACACACACACACACACACACACACACACACACACACACGCACAAAAAACACCTCTCATGCACAAACCCACAAAAATATTCTGATGTACATCACCACATACTATATACTTCTAAGTAAATAGTATGTGATTTGAGACACGGTGTGTGTGAGCAGATTGTAATCAAGTCTCCGTGTGTGTGTGTGTGTGTGTGTGTGTGTGTGTGTGTGTCCTGTAGAGGACCCTGTGTGTGTATTTAAACACGCCCCCCCGGCTCCACACTCCATACTCAAGTTCCTGCAGGACGTTTTCTCCAGTCGCAACACGGCCGACATTTTCTACCACACTGACATGATGGTGATGATCGACATCGCAGTTCGGCAAATATCAGACCTGTCTCCGGGAGATAAGGTACACACACACACACACACACACACACACACACACACACACACATTCATATTTAAATAGTTTTAAAGGAACAGTGTTACAGATTGTAAACACAAACATCCTCCCTACTTCCATCTGGCCATCAATCTTTCCCTTTCGTCTTCTCTTCTTCCTCTCTTTCCTTCTCTTCTTCCTCTCTCTCTCTTTCTCTCTCTCTCTCTCTCTATCTCTCTCTCTGTTCCTCTTTCTCACTCTCTCCCCAGCTGAGGATGGAGTACCTCTCGCTCATGCACGCCATCATGCGCTCCACCGATTACCTGCAGCATCAGCACCGTCTCTCTGACCTGCGGGCGGCGCTGCAGAGGATTCTGGGAGAGGAGGACGACCCCAGCGAGGACGAGAGCTCGGCTCAGGCCAGACACATGGACAAGCTCATAGTGCAGCAGATTTATAAAGAGTTCCCTCAGATCGGCACAGAATGACGGCTCCGTCCCTAAAGCTGTCCGACTGCACTGCACCGAGGTCCCTTACACACAGGGAGCAGGTGTAGAGTTGTTCTTCACCGAATACGACATGTACGAGGAATTTCTCAACATAACAAGCGCACTACCATATTTTCCAGATTATCACATGCTACACTCTCTAACATACTTTGTTTCACTTTATTATAGCAGCTTCTTTAACCCAAAAGTCAATCAGTGGCAAAATTAAGGTCCATCATTTCAATTTAAATTAAAAGATTATACCATCTGTATGCACCTTTAGTCTGGGAAATACGGTACTGAATGCTGGAGGTCAGACTAAATTAAACCGATTGTAGCTAACTCATGGATTCCTCAGGCTTCTGCATCAGCATTAGGGAATAAATCTGATCTAACAACCTGCAGCGTTTTTCCTTATTAGTGTCCTGCTGCAGCTGAAGCACACTTCATCACACTTCATCACACTTCATCTGAATCTCAGCTTTAATCTCCTGAGCCTTACTAAACCTCCTGTGCTGTGTCCTAAACCGAGCTGTTCTAGTGAGCTTCATACTGCAATACTCTTAATGTCAGTGTTTTTCATCCATTCAGTTGATTTTTATTTTTTTTGGTTGAGATACATCTCACATCGTCTCAGTCTCTACCTCTCTCCTTTTTTTTTTTTTCAATGGGTGTCTTAGTTTATTAATTCCATTATCGTAATGTAATGGAGGAGAACCTTTTTCCTTGTCTGTCCAGTGTTAAACATTAGATCAAGGGTACCTAGTGGGATCGCTTTCTGTCAGTATTATAACTCACACACACTCTTTAACTCGTACACACATAAACATACAATATGCCAATGCAGAGAAACATTGAACTCAGAAAGCAAGGTGTGATGGAATGATGGAGTGAACAAGCTGTGTGTGTGAGAGAGATTTAAAGTGTTGAATTGAGTGTGAATCTGTTTCATGTTGCTTTAATGGTGTGTTAAAGCTGAGACGATTGTGTTCAAAAGGGAATTGGTAACAAAATGTATTTTCGTAAAGTTTACAACACTAATAAAGATGCCAGTCATCCTAATGAACACTAATTCACGAGTCAAACGTGTGATTTATTTATTTATTTTTAATAAAATTGTGACTGGCTAATTTAGGTTGGGGGTCAATTTGCTGCCAATCTGAAGGAATGAAGTCAGTTTATCTAGCTAAAAAAATAGAATAGTTTTATGATATTAATGTACATAGGCAGTACGAGACGTTAATAAATGTGCCTAGATTAACTGTAGTTCAGTTATAACCGTGTATTCTGTACTTTGACATTTTTTATTGTCATGTAGTTGGGAGCAATTGAAAAGTATAGTGTGGAATCGACTCCTTGAGTCGACTCTGTCGGATTCCCATTACACGTTAATCCAAAAAACGTCTCCTTACTTATAAATAGTGCACTATAAAGGTCGTAACAATTTTTTTTTTTTTTTTTTTAAAGCCATTATTTCAAGCCATGTATATAAGGAGTCTGAGTTAATTTCGGATTCACGCATGGAATCGGAACCGATTCCAAACATTTCTGGAATCGAGCATTTCATTAAGATGGCGGCCATTAGGTGTCGCTAAGAAAAACAAAACTGTGACACAAAATCGTAACGAAAAATGTTAATGTAACAATGATGAATTGGTTGTGGTTATGGTTAACTAGTTAGAATATTTTGTGTATAAATACTGTATGTATTCATGTTTATGAAATTTGCCCGGAAGCTTTATAGAGACGCTTCTTCGCTCCTGAAGTGAGGTGTAACAGGAAAATTGGTCCGGGTGGATATTTAGGTGAAAGGTCTCTGAGATCCGCACTGAAGGGTCTTTCTGTCCTTCTGCTTAGTTCCGAAAGAAAATCCGGCACAGACGGGTTAGGTTCAGGTCTTTTTAAAACTTTTTAATTATTTATACATACCTCCAGAAGCTTGTTAGCTATGTCTAAACAAGCGCAGCCCATAAGCCCGGGTAAAAATTTCCTGGCCGGCGGGTTTGGAGGAGTCTGCCTGGTGTTCGCTGGTCACCCCTTGGACACCATAAAGGTAATAGAGGACGATGTTTGGATATTTTAGTAGATTATATATATATATATATATATATATTTTTTTTTAAAAATCTGCATGTAAAGACTTGATGATGACAGGACTGAACCACCACAATGTCATCCTTTAGCTCATTCATAGCTAGCAGCCTGGCTAACTAACTTTAATAACCGACCATGTGAATAAAAAACATAATGTAAGAAAGCTCGGGTTTTTTTTCCAGATCAGAACTAAGTTCCAATTTGCGGTTTATTTTATTCCTCTTTTGTTTAGGGAGTGATTTTACTGTGCACTACACAGCTGTGAGTTTTCGACCTTTGGCACAAATCTGC
>CM042558.1:19392299-19424799 GCA_023630585.1 Cranoglanis bouderius
GGACGCGTGTTACATTGTTACTGGATCCTGCAGTGTGTGTTACAGTGATGATGTCCCCCCTTGTATGTGTGTTACATTGTTATTGGATCCTGCAGTGTGTGTTACAGTGATGATGTCCCCCCTTGTATGTGTGTTACATTGTTACTGGATCCTGCAGTGTGTGTGTTACAGTGATGATGTCCCCCCTTGTATGTGTGTTACATTGATGCAGTACATGTTACAGTGATACTGGTTCCCTTAGAGTGTGTGTTACAATGATCTCAGTTTCCACAGTGTGTGTTACAGACTTTTTGTCACTGCAGAGTGTGTGTGTGTGTGTGTGTGTGTGTGTGTGTGTGTGTGTGTGTGTGTGTGTGTGTGTGTGTGTGTGTGTGTGTGTGTGTGTGTGTGTGTGTATTACATTGATTATGGTCCCCACAGTGTGTGCTGAGTCCTACAACCCAGACGAGGATGACGATGACGGCCCTGAGCCGAAGACCGTTCACCCCAAAACTGATCAGCAGCGCTACAGACTACAGGAAGCCTGCAAGGACATACTGCTGTTCAAAACTCTGGAACAGGCAACACATTTTGTCTATTAAAGAGACATGAAAGATTCTTTCTGCTGCTGCAATTACATGCAACGCTCTTTTTAGAATCCTTTTAATTGTAAATGCAGCATGAGTTTCACATCACACGCGTGGCATTTTAGACCTGCTGTACAGAAGCGTTCTCATACAGAGATTTGTCCAAATTTTCTAACCCAGCCACAATTCTTCTGTCGGCCATCTTTGGCCGCAAAGGTGCTCTGAACGCTTGTCGTATTAACCGAATCATCTGAGACCCCATGTCTAGGGAATTCTTTTGCAGGAATATCCTACAGAGTAGAGCAGCATTAAGAAAGATATGACGAACCTCCTCTGGACCCAATCGGTACATCGCAACCCATTTCTATAATAACTCCACCCCCTTTTCTCTCTGGGTTTCAGGAACAGTTCTCCGAGGTGTTGGACGCCATGTTCGAGGTGCTGGTGAAGCCAAACGAGCACGTCATAGACCAGGGAGACGACGGAGACAATTTCTACGTCATCGAGAGGTCTAGTGTTTAGTGATGACTGATTTAAATATAAACACTGACCCGTTGTTCACTCAGATTTTCAGACTCGACTGTGTGCTGTATCTGTCTGTCTCAGAGGAATGTATGATATCGAGGTGCAGAAAGATGGTGTGAGTCGCTGTGTGGGGAAATACGATAATAAAGGCAGTTTTGGTGAGTTGGCGCTGATGTACAACACTCCACGCGCCGCAACCATCATCGCCATCCAGCCGGGGGCGCTGTGGGCTCTGGTGATGTCAAAAACTAACTTTCACTAAAAATATAGACATATAAGTATCTTTTATATTGATTATAATATGTGTGTAGGACAGGGAGACGTTTCACAGGTTGATTGTGAAAAATAACGCCAAGAAGAGGAAGACATATGAGGCCTTCATCGAGTGTGTGCCTCTACTGAAATCTCTCGAGGTTGGTGTGTGTTTTTGGTTTTGCTCTCTCTCACTGACTGTTTGTTTTTATTCCCAAACACTCGTCACGAGTCATGGCATTATCACTGTATATTACTAATAATTACAATAACTATAATATAAAATTATATATAAAATACCAAAGCATAAGGAGAAATCACAATACAAGATTAACACGTTTTAATTGTGCCATTGGAGAGAAATTTGAAGACATGATGAAAGACTTATGTTTGTTTTGTTTTGTTTCTTTTCCTATTTCATTTATTGAAAATGTTCCTTAGTGTGTACAGCATGTGTTTGTCCTGTTATTTTAAAGTCGTCTTAAACCTTACGAAAGAAAATCTCACTGGAAAATCTGAGAGTATTATTGCGTCATCATAAAAAGGAGCCAATCAGCTTCCAATATGCAAATGCAGCACATCAAACACCAGTTTCTCAGGAAAGGGGGTGGGGCATGTAGGGTTGAGGTGTTCATACATATTTGCATATTTATAATATGGAAATATGGATTTTCTTATGAGGGGAAAAATGTACTGTAGGTGCTACTGTCTATTTTTGTTTGTTTGTTTGTTTGTTTGTTTAGTGGACGCTCCATGTCAAAACATATTCCATGTAGGACGTTGTGAGTGATTTTAAAATCACACAGCCATCATGTTTCTTTCCTCGCGTGAATCCACAGATATCAGAGCGGATGAAGATGGTCGATGTTTTAGGAGCAAAAACCTTCAAAGACGGAGAACGGATCATCAAACAGGTCGACGTGTGATCTGTCAGCTTTTCAGTCTTTATTCCCGAGTGAAAATGAAAACGTTTAACAGGAAGCGTGTATTCTTTCAACAGGGCGACGCGGCTGATTGTTTCTACATCGTGGAGTCTGGAGTTGTGAAGATCATGATCAAGAGAAAAGTAAATCACAACGTGTGAATTAGTGAAGTGCCTAAAAAAGAAAAGACAATACATCATATCACACTCTTTACCCATAATTGTTACCCAGTGCTAAAAGACATATCTAGTTTACCATTTTGCTTTTATTTAAAATGTTATTTCCTTGTTGGAGGAGAGAAAACACTAAAATGTGCGAGGCCAGAGGGTTCTCCAGGACCAGGGTTGGGAACCTGTGACACAGTGGATAGTGTGAAATGTAAAACGGACTTTGGAACGTAGCTTTGCCTCTTTTTTTTTTGTCCACAGGCTAAAGCAGGTCGTCCGAGGAGCGAGGATGAGGACGAGGAGGTGGAGGTGGAGGTCTCCCGCTGTGTTCGGGGTCAGTACTTTGGGGAACTGGCGCTCGTCACGAACAAATCTCGAGCTGCGTCCGTTTACGCCGTGGGAGAAACTAAGTGTTTAGGTAAAACACGGGCAGTTTTGGCTGCGTTCCAATACTGTATTTCACCTTTCCCGAGTAACGTCCGTTTCATTTCTTCATCATTGTGAGTAAACTTAGATACGAGTTCTTTAGATGACATCTCTGTAGGCTTCAGGAGCACAGCTTACCCAGAAGGCATTGCTATCTGACATTCTTTACACGCTGTGTTTTTTTTTTTCTCTGCCTCTCTTTCAGTGATCGACATCCAGGCGTTCGAGCGTCTGCTGGGTCCCTGTAAAGAGATCATGAAGAGGAACATTGCTTTGTACCAGGAGCAGTTGGTGGCGCTGTTCGGTTCCAGCGAGGATCTGAAACGCGGAGCAAATTCATCTGCGTTCTGATGTTTATCATCCGCCCTTCTCGACTTGCCCCTAGTTGAATCCACTTGGCCGCTTTAAAGAGTCGTCCTTTTTCTCAAGTGACGTTCTTTGGAAAACTGCGAGACGAAAGATCGTGTTGACTTCACGGTAGACCTTAGGAGCACAAATTACCCAGAAAGCATTGCAATCAGACAGAGTGACGAAGCTTATATACTGCACTTATAGCTGTGAAAGTGGTTTATTACTCCTAGTGTAAACAAGCTATTAAATACCCAGTATTTCAAAACTATAACGTTGGATTGTCTTTCGTTTCTTGTATCCAAGAGAATATCCTTAATATTAGATACAAATCCGTGTGTTTACCATAAAATTACAGCTGAAGTAACTCCAAATGTTCTTCTCAAGTACTCTGGAGTGTTGCGTAATTTGTGGACGAGTTCATCAAGTTCCTCCACATCCCTCAGAGAGACACCAACAAACCTGTTGGACCACTGTAGGGGGAGTCGTATCTGCAGGGCTGGTTGTGAAATTTCCAGAATGTTCTCTCCGATTTACACTGGATCACTTGGGTTTTACAGGAAACCAAAAGACGACAGTAATGTGTTTGAAATGCTCATGTGTTTCATTTTAGAAGACAAAGCCCCTAGAAAAAGAGCTTCTTATGTGAGGACTTGGTGGCTCTGTGGTAAAAGTCTCGCCTCTGGTGTGTGAGATTGCTGGTTTGAGTCTGTGATTGGATTGTAATGGTAGGTGGAAAGTGGATGGGGTAGAAGAGCAGAGAGGTGGAAAGTGGATGGGGTAGAAAAGCAGAGAGGTGGATGGGGTAGAAGAGCAGAGGGAAGGAAATGGATATTAGATAAATGCTGGTGAGGTTTGAACCAAAAAGTGGAGGTGAGTGGTTTTTACATGGGCAAAGTTGAAACCCTCTCTTCAAGCTCCATAATCCCCTCTTTTCCTCTTACCACACCCTGGAGGGGCAGCTGCCCAGTTATTGCCCCCCCACCACATTTCACATCTCTGTAAGTCCATCCCACTTCTCCACACACCATCTGTGACCCCAGACCTTCAGCACCAATATCCTGGAACTCTGCCTGGGCTTTGACCCAGGAACCTCTAGACCGAGAGGCGAGGCTCAACCGACTGAGCCACAGAGTCTCACTGACACAACAAACAGCTTTTTATCACTTTCACTTTCTTCATCTGAACCATGTCCAAAAAAAAAAAAAAAGCACAAAGATTTGAACTGGTGATCCCCAACATCAGACACCATCACACTAACCTCTGCACCAGGGAGGAACTAAAACCAAACATGTTTATTGGACTTTTGTCTCAAGCTTAGAACCTAAAGCCACATTTTGAAGAACAGCGTTGTTCATTCCTTTGATTGCCTCAATTCTGAACTGCAGGTGAAGATGCCAGACTACCACACTCTTAACAAGTCCAAACACGTAGCTGGTGTGATGAGTTTCTGGAAAGTTCTTCCTTGTTTACACTGGTTTATTTGGCTCATCTGTGTGGGTTTTTTTTTCTGAACAATTCCACTCTTTATAGTATTGCTGTTTGTTAATTTGGTGGGGAGATTATTCAGGATTTGGTGGGTGCTGGTTGAGATGTTCAGGCTTCACCAGCTCTGTCTGGGTGTTCGAAGAAGGATGGTGGTGAAGATGAGTAAAACATCCTGTAGACACTCTCTGGAATCAGGGTTTAACCTCCCCAAACTTCATGTGGTTCCACCAAAATCCTCAGCACTCGAACCCTAGAGCTGTGCCTGAGTTTCAATCCACAAGCCAAGGGTCAACCAACTGAACCACAGCTCACCTGCTATGAGGAGCTTTCATCATTTTTCACTTTCTTCATCGTAAAGTTCTCAAAAGAGCAGAACCGAACTAATGTCACTTTCTAACTGCAAATTCCTCGTCACATTGAACAACACACTCGGTATAAATATTTAACAGACGCCATTTATCAAATGTAAACCTAAAGATGAAACTGAATTATCAATTTTCTTGATGATTTATGGCACGATAACCAAGTTATTTTCCTAGAACAGCGTGTTTTATTCCTCTTACAACAGCAATTTGCCGAGGAGTACAATTTATATTTATTAAAGAATGTTTTTAAAGGTTTTTAACGATACTTTTTGCTTATTCCTAGTTACATTTAATGTTGTGGAACATCCACATTCCTCAGAAGTTCGTACTTTACAGAGCCGACGTGATGCTCGTTCGGAGTAAGAAAACGCACACCCTAAGCAAACGTTTCTATTGTCCACTTTAATATTTTTTTTAGTCGCTAAAAAGATCCAGTTTATTTTTGTGTTACTGCAACAAACTGACAATAAGTGAGGAATGTGCACTAGCAGGAGTTTATTTTAGTCCAAGTTTATGCTCATATCCAGTTTTCTTTTCCATTTTAAAAATAGATTTTAGTTTACCAGTGTTCACATGGCTTTGAGAAAAAGGTTTTGAGAGGTTAGTAGTAACTGACACTGCGGTGGCGATCGGCTGCACTCATCTCATTATATTACCATATTTTCACACGGGACGTGAAAAGGCAGCAGAACGGACCTACAAATCCGGCAGGAGATCGTTTTTTTTCCCGTCTCTCTGTAGGAACACCAGACTATTTTTTTTCCATAACAACGTGGTCAGGGTTTTTGAGTTACGATCACCGTCTGATTCCTGAAATCATCGGAAAATTCTGAAGTCTTAACGCACACCGCGGTTCATTTGCCGTCCTTTCGAATTAACGTGGTGGGTGCCAATATTTTTGGAATCACTTCAAAATTCATGGTAACAGAGTATTAATTTTTTTTTTTTTTTAAATTCACTATTTAAAATGAAAGTAAGGTTGTAAACTAAATACTGATGGATGCATATTGCTGTACCCTTACTTGTGTAATATTGATTTTAAAAAAACAAACAAAACAAAAACAAAACAATAGTATTCCTGTTGATGTTTCAATTTGGTTAGAGACATTTATTTTACACAAAATGGTTTTCTCATGGAAGATCAATGAACACACATGATGAAATGAAAGAGTGAGAGAGTGAGAGAGAGAGAGAGAGAGAGAGAGAGGGAGAGAGAGGGAGGTCGACAGAAAGAACATGACTGTTATATTCAAGTTTTCTGGATTTTTTTTTTTTTTTTATTTGAGTAAGAAAATTTGAAGTGCCCGCAAAACAAACCCTCAAGAGCTGCCAGCCCAAAGTCTTCAATATTTACATCACAAACATTTACGTCGATGTTCTATTTTAGCTCGTCTCGTCCCCGTGAAGATTTCCAGAGTCAGTTCCATGGTTGAAAATAAAAAAAAAAAAGGGGGGGGGCAACTCTCCTGGGGTTTAAGCCATTTTCGCCGAGTTTTGTTTTTTTTTTTTTTTTTTTTTTAACATTTTTTTTTTTAAGTATTTAAAATATTTACAGTCCCGCAAAATCACAAAACTCCAAGAGCCGGCGTTTGAGCCTACGCTAACGTGGATTAGCAAAGTGAGTGACAAAAAGTGACAAAGCAAGGCTGATGTGAGTCGATCCTCTGAAATGTACATTCCCGACATTATTTCTCCTGACCGATAAACGGTGTGCAGGATTATTTAAAAAATACATTAGTCTGTTACAATGGTTTGTTTTCTCCATCTTTAAAAATAAAACCCAAGAGTGAATCATTGAAGAAATAAAATGGGGAGGAAGAAATTTTTTTTTTAAAAATTTAAAAAATAAAAGCGTCCACTTTGCATCATTCATCTTTTTCCTCGTTCTTCCAAAAAAAAAAAAAAAAAGAAAGAAAATATAACATCCTGATTTCCCAAAGAATTTCCATGAGTTAAAAAAAAAAAAAAAAAAAAAAAAAAAAAAAAAATCCACCAATAAATACTAATACAGCAGAGAAATGTGAAATGGGAGATAAGGTGGAGTGGTGCTGCACACAGACTGATATGTAGGAGGATTCCAAACACCACCGGTTTCTCCTGAGCTCCGTCAAGTCGGAGAACGCGAACGTGTCCGTGACATCGAGGTTGATACGAATCCGGGTTTCAAAGGACGCGCAGGATCACACCGAGGTGATGACGATCATGAGGTGAGGCGAAATGCTGGAGATCTGGTTGATGAGGTCGGGAGCAAGTCGTGAAAGGTGAGATTCTGAAAACTCGCACGGAGGGAAGATCTGCAACACGTAGGCAGGCTGAAGGAGAGAGAGCGGGAAAAACATGAGGGTCACGCACTTCATAAGGTCATTACATGTTCCTCGGGTGCAACCTGAGTGGAGATTGATTCTTTTGATTCGTCTGCTATTTGGTTTAGTGTGTCTAAGTGCTCTCAATTTGAAAACACCCTTTAATTTAAGATGAGTTACTTTAGATGGTGGGGATGGGGGTTAGAGAACGTGACGTGCACACACACCTGATTGGAGCCAGGATTGGGGACGTTGATGATGCCTGCAGCCAGTTTGGCCTTCAGGTAGTTTATGAAGGCTGATTTGAGCACTTGCGTCTGCGTCACGACGTCTTCCTGATTTAGACCGCAAGGCATGGCGAGCAGGAGGCAGAATTCACTCTCACCCTACAGACAAGACGGGAAAAAGTGGTGAGGTACACAATGGCAGGGTAATAAAAAAAATAATAATTCATTAAAAATATGATATCACATAACCTTTGCCAGATTACGAATATTCTTAAAATCTAAAAAACTTCAGACAATTTTTGTATCCGAAAATAGAAAACATTTTTGAAGAAGAAGATTCACTTATAAACAGAAAATCCTACGTAGTTCAGAAACTTACGGTCATTCTGCGAGCTACTCCTTCAAGCTGTTGAGTTTCTAATCTCATCCTCTGGACGATACGCAGAGGAGGTCCAGTCTCCGGCACGGGAAGCGAGCGCAGGCCAAGAGACTTGTTTCCACACACGAAATGCAACTGGACAGCAGCAGTTTCATTTTTCAATGCCAGTAAGCCTTGCCACACGATAGGATACCTCTGTTCAAGACAAGAAAAAACAGATTAGATTTTTTTTTCATGGTCTCAATTTAAGTAGTTAATTATTTTTCCACCCACTAAAAGTTTGTCCTTTTGTCTTACCGTGAGAAGCTGTACCATGTTGATTTGCTGGTGTCCAACATGCTCCACTTGACTTTCAGTCTGAGCCTGGTTGTGGTCGGATTCTTGAGCACCCTTTATTGGACATTAAAAATAAAAATAAAAAATGCAACATGATTTGTATTAGTGCAATGTAGGTATAAATCATACAGATTTAACTTCTCAGTACACGATTTAAACTTGCCTGTGATGGAGTGATGTTGCGAGGTGGTTGGCTGATCCCCATAGGCGAATTTTCGGGAAACTGCGAGTGCACAGTGCGCAGGTTGGTGTACATGGCCGAATACTCTGAAAAGGGTGGCACAGTACCCGAAGTGATCAGCTGTACTCTCTTAGGAGAGGCCATGGCAGGCAGTGCGCCACGGATTCCCAGCATTCCATCTTTCCCAGGGGGTGGTGTGGCCCTCTTTATCTCAGACTGCTTCAGGGCATCCTTGTCAGACACTCCTTTCTGCAAAAGGTGTGCACGTGGAGAGAGCGAGGCTGTAATGCTGGACGGGGTCAAGGTGGAAGGGACAGCCTCCGCTATATGCCCCTGGTGCAGCTCAGCAGCTGGACGCTCCCCCTGCGGGTGGTATATCAGCATCCGCATGTCTCTTGTTTGCATGTTAAACCGCTCCAGTGGCAGTCCGCTGTGAAGTGCGCCACGAAATTCTGCTGGTATTGACTCTGGTTTGAGTTGAGTCGCCGATGGCCTTCCAAGCGCTTGATGAAAGCGTCTTGCTGCCTCCTCGTCACTTGCTTCGTGACCTCTTGCACTGGCCGGGTTGACTTTGAGGACCATTTCTCTGTTCCCCACAGCCTGAGGAGACGTGGGGCGCTGCTGACCAGGCGCCCAAGATGAAGCAAGGACTTCAGAGTGAATTCCATAGTTCATAACCGGAGGCGTGTTGACTCTTACGTCTCCCTGAGAAAGGTGACCCATGGAAATGGCCTGACCCACACGGTGAGGTGACATTCTGCCAAGGCTGCCATGCGTACTATGAGGAGGCATGATGACCGACTGTTCAGAGTGATGCACGCTGGAGACATACTGAGACATGGTGGGTAAACCGGTTGGTAAGGCCATAGACACGCCTTTAGGAGATGAAGAGCCAATAGGAGAAGACACTTTGGCAAAGGGAGAATGGGGGTGACCGGATTTTCGCGGCGAGCGGGGTTCCTGTTTGGTCTGAATATGTGAAGGGGCTCTATCCGCAGGAGTGCCTGGTATGAACGCAACATGATTGCCACCTGTAGAGGGAAGGTGAGGGCTTAAGGCAGGACTTATAGTGGACACCCAGGCAGTTTTCACATTTTCCACATTAAGAGGTTCGCTTCCTTCTCCTTTCTTTGGATGCTTCATCAGCAATGCGTATTCCGAGTGATGGAAACTCAGTCCTTGTGACGAGCCGGGTGCCTGCTGTAATCTTTTCACTACCCCGCTTTGAGGGTACGGGTCTAATTTGTCTGGTCCAGATTCATGCTTACTAGAAACATTGGTCTGTGACTTCAGGGGATGACCATGGTCCACTGGTGGTACGGAACCCTTAGGCGCATCTCTTTGGGATCCACTGTAAAGTTCCTGTTTGATCTGAGGCATTGTCACCAGCTGCTGAGATTCTATGTCCACCGCACTAGGTGGTGGAATTTGACTGATTTTGGCACTAATCCGTTGTCGTCCCTCAATCTTCTGTCCCGAGTGACTCAGCACTACTACCCCCTCTGAGGTGTTTACCCTGAGCCCAGCAGTGGGGCCTGTACTCAGGGATGTGCTCTCCACTATATAGCGACCTGCATTCCCACCCTCCTCTCCAACCGGTGGACCTTGATAAGCGCTACCTTCTTCCATGCTGGTCTGATACATCTGTTTTGGTGGCTGCTTTTCCGCAAATGGGTTAGCCATCGGAAGACCAGGTTTCTCCTCGGATTCAGGGGGGTTGCAAACTCGACTGATGACCGAGGTGGCAGTGGAGGCAATGACAGAAATCACAGATTTCTCGTTAAAGACTTGCTTTGTCTCTGTAGTCGGTAATGACGCTGGCTGGCGAACTATTGGCTGAGCTGGAATAGAAGATTGCCTGCTTTCATGAAGCGCACTCTTGACATCACTCTCCCTCGTATGCATGCTTCCAGAAGTAGCACTCATCTCTGAGATTGGAATACCTCTAGGTTTTGCAAGAATTTTACGCAGATCACTGATGTTAGCATCATGGGCAAAGGAATCAGACAACAATGCTGGGTTCTCTAACGGAGTTGCAGGAGTGGCTGAAGGGGAGACTACTGCTACCTCTTTAGGCTGATTCAATCGGTCTGTTGGGGAAACGGAAAGTCTGCTTGGATTTGAAGGTTTGAGGCAAATACTTGTGGGAGAAAGAGAGGGAGATGTACAATCATAAGGATTAGGCTGAGACCTGAGTGATGTTGGGCTTTTGCTTGCTGCTGGAGTAGATGATTTTGGCAAGTCAGGCTGCTCTTTAAGAGCACTCTCAATCACTTTAGGAACTTCAGGGACAACATTAGCCGTTATATTGCAATCTTGCTTCGATAAAGGGGCAATTATAGCAGCAGCAGCTGTGGCTGGAGTCTCTGTGACTGCTGGTACCGCTGCGGATATGGATTCTGAGGACTTGATCGAAAGATTCTCAGGTTCCACTACCACCTCTTTGATGGCTTCCTTTCTGCTCGCAGCAGCCTTTGGGCCTTTGGCTCTCTTTTGGGTTTTTGGTCTTCCTTTACCCCCTTTTCTTGGCGTCCCCGTGTTTGAAGTTTCCTCTTGGACAGTGGCCGAGTTGCTGCCTTCAACAACTTTGGCGTCTGGGACTAGAGTTTGAATATCCGGGTCTGGACCGATGACCGTGCCAATGACTTGGTCTTGTGGCAAGCTGCAAGACGTCTCTTCAGACGTGATGGAATCAATAGCGGCGGCAAGTTCTGTTTCGCTAGCAGGATTAGCAGGCTTGTCTTCCTCACGCCCCTCTACAAGTTCAGATAAAGGGGCTTGGGACTCGGTTGAGTTCTTGAACTGAAGAGGAGCAGGGTCTTCTGTAAGCTTGGCAATGTTCTCCACAGCTTGTTCAAGCTCCATCTGGCGGGATAACAACGCCTCATGCGGATCCTTGACCTTTGGGGGTGTTGTAACAGACTCTTTAATATTACCATCTTCATCTATGGCCTCCTTCTCAAATCTAGGTTCTAGGATTTGCTCTTTGGGTGATGTACCTGGGACAACCTTTTTAGGACAGTCGTCATGCCCCGATTCATCCTCACCAGTTTGCAGAATCGTCTTGACCTCAGTCACATCGAGCCTGATTCGGAGGTTTTTGAGAACAAGAGATTTATCCTCCGTCATTAGCTTTGAGCTACAAGTTATTCGAGATGTTTTTGTTTTCACACTTTTGTCCAAAGGTGACTGCTCCTGAACAGACTCACAGGGTATATCTTGGCTTCCAGTGGTGCTGTCTGTTTGAGTAATTCTGTCTTTCTCTTGTTTGGTTTCTGAAATGTTTTGTGGTTTTTGCTCCTCCTTTGGCTCATTTGTCACTGAAGGACCACCATCATGCTGACCACTGCCATCTCGAGAATCAACGTCCATCTCGGCAGGAGTTGTAGCATCAGACGTCTTATCCATTTTGTCTCCTTTTTTCGCTAATCCAGAGCCGGTACCTTGATTTGTGGCTTTGTGTAAGTAGGGGGAATGTTTGCCTTTGCCTACTTTGGTGACAGTTTCATTGTTTCCAGTTTCAGTGATCTCACACTCCTTAGTCTCAGGTAATTTCGACCGCTCACTCTTCCCAGCTGAAAAATCCTCTCCTTGGCGCCGATTCTTAGGTGGACGTCCCCTGCGTGCGGTGTGCGGTACAGGGAG
Organism: Cranoglanis bouderius; assembly: GCA_023630585.1. NCBI lineage: Eukaryota > Metazoa > Chordata > Actinopteri > Siluriformes > Cranoglanididae > Cranoglanis > Cranoglanis bouderius. Next base: position 19,404,431 of record CM042558.1, read on the forward strand.
GCTGTCTGGTTCTGATTGCTGTTGCCCTGAGTCTTTGTCTACACCCCGCTTGCGTGTTCCACGCAGTGACTCCACATCCTTGCCGGTCTGTGGTGTAGATTCATCTTCTACTGGGGTGGCATAAACAGAACGTACATTTCTACGCCTTGCTCTCACAGGGGGAGTGTTTTGTTCTACACTTTGTTCAGTCTCAGGGCTATGGATGGGCGACTTGCCAGTCGACTTGGCATCCAGAACTGCTTTAGATGATTCCACTCTTGGAGAGGAGGAGCGTTTAAGCTTTTCTCTATCAATGCGTTCACTTTTCCGAGTACTTTGTTTATCCGGTGTGTTTGATGGGGTCAAAGGGGCTACTGGTGTTGTAGGCGAGGTCTTGCCCTTCTTGTTTCTGGACCTTGGAGGAGGAGACATCGGTTCCTCCACTGCATAACTGTCTTCAACTTTTGACTCAGTTTCTTTGGCAGGAGGTTCAGTTTCTACAGTTACATGCTCTGGTTTCCCTAATCTTCCTTCAGCTTCATCTACAATCATAGGAGAGGGAGAATTTTGTAATTCAGGGAGCTCAGTTTGTGGCTCAGATTTTGAGTCATAGTTCACTTGTGAGTCAGTGGTCTGCGTCTCGCTACTGGGGCACTGCTCAACATTCCTGTCATTGATCAATTCCAACTCTTTAGTAGGACTTGTTTTAATTTCTTTCACTAAAGGCTTCGAGTCCTGGGATTCAGATCTATTTGACTCGGGGGGTTCTTGAGGCATTGGATTTGTTGGGGAGACTAATGGCTGTTCTGACTGTTTTTCTTCTTCTTTCACTAAAAGACTTAGTTGTTTAGGTGAAGATGCATCGACATTACAAACTTCCTGCTGTGGTGACGTCTCCTTAGTTGTTACGACAGGTGATTTCTGGGTTTCTTGAACAGGGAGGGATTGCATGATTTGCACAGGGCTTGACTGAGGGGCTTGTACAGGGCTGACTGGTTTAATCTCAGCTGGTTTCAGCTCAGCTGGTTCAACAGCACTGCGTGGCTCTTCCTCCTGTGTCTTTTCATCGACTTGCCCATCAACTCCTTCCTCTTTCTTGGATTCTTGCTGAGACTGCTCTTTCACCTTCTGTTGCTGCAATCTCGTCAACTCTAAAAAGCGATCATGGAAGAGGACCACTGGTTCAGAATCAGGCTGACCTTCAATTTGGCCTTGCTGGTTAGCTGGATAGCCCATACCATGTTCAGGGTCTTCATGCTTTCTTTCAAGATGCTGGAGGCGCCTCGAGTCTTGCTCGAAGATAGAACTGTGGAGAAACCGAGAGGCAAAGAGCTCTCGTCGCTCTTGTTCTTCTGGTTTAGGATCTTCCTTTCTGTCATCCAGTTTATCCTCAGACTCACTTCGTATTTTCTTCTTCTTCATGTACCACGAAGGAGTCGGTCGGGGTGTTGATTCTACCTTTTCTGTATCTTTTCTGCTTCTGAAACTGGCAAAATGAGAATCGCTGTCCAGAAAAGACCAGTTGTCTTCCCTTGAAGAGGATAACGACTTGGCGCGCTCCAGCAACGCTTTAGTGTCTGGTGTAATTGTCTGGTCAAGTGCAAATGAACAAAACTTGTTCCTTTCCAGTGAGCTGGTTAGTTTCGATTCCGATAATCTGTCTCCGCGGTGCCGTTCAGGGAAGGACATTGACGTTGAGGGCATGGGAGAGTTTGGTTTGTGTTCTCTATCTTCCTCAGAGTCAGAGCGCACCTCACCAGGCTCTAAATCAGGCCAAAGTCTATATTCCAAATATGATCGATTGAGACGTCTTTTTTCTGAGCTCCTTGAAAAGTCAGGCAACAAGTCCTGCTTTAGGCGACTTTCCCAACGTCTCTGCTCATCATGTAGGGACGTGCTTAGCTTGGACACCTGTGAGGTATGGACACGTTTAACCGTTAGCTCCATGTCCTGGTGAGAACTGTCTTCCTGTTTAGGTTGTTCTTTTACTTCTTTCACAGTAATTAATTGGGGAACATCTGTATATTCTTCCTCTCCATGTTGAGAGGCATTAAATCTGGGCGAGTTTGTACTCCACTCTGACTCTTCACTCTTTGGCCGGAAAATTCGGTATACCCGTTCTCTTTTGGTACCAACCTCTATGTCCAAGTGATCTTGTTTTTTGCTTTTACTCGGCGGAGAGTTATCGGTAACATCCTGCGGTGGCTTGCCGACCTCGTGCACCAAGCTACGGTGTTCGAAATCTTCGGTCTCTACACACTGAGGAGTTTCTGGTTTTCCTGGTTTGTCAGGTTCTTGGAGCTGCTGACGAAGTCTTCGGTTCTGCTCCATTTGCTTTCGATAACTCTGAGAAAGATCTATGTCCAAATACTCTTCCCTGCCTTTGTTGTCTTTCTCTGGGGTTCCGTCATTGGAGAATCGCCTTGGCACGCTTGGTCCAGGCTGCGATTTTGAGTCTAAGGCCTCCACGTTAGTCTCGGAATGCTCTTCTTGTCGTCCAGATGAGTTTTGGGAATCAGCTCGGTGATCCAATTCGTCCCTAAACTGAGACGCCATCCTCTCCGATTTGGACTTAGAATGTTCTCTCTTCTGTGCCTCTTTTTCTAATGTTTTCACATCGCTTTCACCTTCCTTTGAATAAGATGCCCCGAGATCTGCAGGTTGATTAACCCCTGCGTTCTGCTCATCCTCAAGGCGACCTCTCTTCTGTTTTATGGCTTTGCCACTAGGATCGCCAAACCGCCTTTTTCGTGCTGCAAGCCTATCTGAATCTTTCCCTTCGTTTCCAAGTTCTGATTTGAGGTGTTTCTTTGATCTCCCTTTGTTATCCCGATCTACTGAATCAATTTTAGCACCGTCAAGCCTTTCTTTTTGCGACTCCGTACGAGAAATCAGATCAGAAGGGGAGGGTTCGCCCTCACCTTTGTGCCTCTGCCTCTCCGAGCCCTCCGCATCTGAACCTTTCATTTTTCCAGAATTTGAATCCAGGCTGGGCTCCCTGTCAGCTTCAGAGTAAGGTACGCTAGGAGACTGCACTTTCCCCCTCCTCGATTTTGTTTTCTCGCCCTTCTCTCGGTCTGCTTTTTCCTTGCGCCTGCCGCGCTTGCTCTTTTCTGTCCCACTTATGCGGTCAGCCTCAGCCTGCTCCACTTCCCTGTCCAGACTCTCTGTTTTATAATCCACTGGAGACTTTTCAGACTTTTCAAACTGAGGAGTAGGCGATAAGGAGCTACAGCTTCCACTTCTCTCAGACGAGTGCCTGTACACACGTCGCTCTGCTTCCCTCGAGACGCGGTCAGATGGTGAAGGAGAGGCAGAAGGGGTTATGGGGCGGCGCGGATGGGACGGGCTCCATCTGCTGCGATCGGCCTCAAAACGTTCGCGTTCTCGCTCACGTTCCCGCTGAATGTAGCTGTACTTTCTGATATCCTGTTCAAAGGGGTCTCGGTAATCTCTGTATTCACGAGGGTCTTCGTGATAGCGTGGGTCATAGTGGTCACCTTGGTAATGGTCTAGTTCTGGATAACGCTCACGGCTGCGAGCGGGATAGTCTCGCCGTGGATCGTCGGCATAGATTCCTGGTGCCCGAACGTTCTCATAGTACGCCCTCTCGGCTGAGAATTCATGATATGAAGGTCTTCGGTCATCCCTGGCAATGAAAAAGGGGGTGAAGGTTAATAAACAGTTACATGTGGCGCATCAGTACAAAAGGGAGCTCTGTCTTTTATTCTTATGAAGGACATCTTCCGTAAATGGTTACCTTCTGTCAGTGGGTATTTCATAGAAGTCACGCATATCTTGCCCTGATGCCTGCATAGAGCGATAGAATGCCACTTGGCTCTCTTGACTGGCGAAATCAACCTGCAAAGAACAAGTACATATCTAAAGCAACAGGTACAACCAGCAATATCATTCCATGCTCATCCGAGGCAATGTGGAAATGATCTTCTGTCGATACCTTAATTTTGTTGCCGCCAATCTTCCAACCTTTGGTCTCTCTTACAGCAGCTTGCGCAAAATCTGTGTTGTTGTATAAAATCAGGGCCATCCCTTTCAATCTGTCGAACACGACCTACAAAATGCGATAATCAATTAAGCGGTGTTTAACAGAAATGCGAAATACATATGCAAATACAATAAGAACCGCATGCATCGGGCATCTCAAATACCTTCACCACATGTCCATAGCGACAGAAGTGCCGTGTAAGGTACTGCTCTGTGATGTTAGAGGACAGACCATCTAACCACACGCAGGTTGTAGGCATACTCTTCCCAAAACCAAGCTGCAAAAGGAAGACGGATTGGAAAGTTGCATGAAGGTGCATACGTATATGATTAAAGACTTCAGTTTACTAATGTAGCTGGACAAATACCTTGAGTCGGTTGGCACCCAAGTATTCTCCGTCCATTTTCTTAATAGCTTTACACACACTAGCAATGTCAGAGTATTGCACAAAGGCATACTGAGGGACACCGTTAACCCTCTTAATGTCAATATCCTAAAAAAAACAAAAAAACAAAAACAGGGGGATGAGACAAGAGCACCGACCAAAACATTACTAATGTGAGATTGGGGGAAGGGCGTGGCTTCCGTGGGGTGTCAGTAAATATCTTACCACTATCTCTCCGAAGCGCTGAAAAACATCAAGCAGCTGCTGGTAGTTAGTCGTTTTCTCCAGATTTCCAATAAACAAGGTTCTGGTTGCCTTTGGGTGAAACTCGTCGATCCGTCCGTCCAACGGCCGAAACTCATTCTCACTTTCCGTCTCTGTTAGAGAAAACAAACGGTTAAGTGACGAACCCCAAGCTGCAAAACTACAAAACTCCTTAGCCACAACACTCACCAGGGCCATTCCAAGCAGTCACTTCGATCAGCATACCAAAGAAGAGCTTTCCTTTGGATACACTGAGAGCTTTCTCCTGGTCTTCTTGCTGTCTGAAGAACACCAAGCCATATCGCTCCTCCGAGGCTCCGTGGATCTGCACTGAAGTCACTTTCCCGTACTTCTTGAACTCGTGGAAAAGTCCATCTTTCAGACTTGTGTCTGGAGAAGAAAACACATCACGTCACTGATCTTACATTACCGCAATAAAAAAACACCCAACACCCACCCAAGTTTTGGTACCAACCTGTGGATCGTACAGGGAGGTTCTGGACCCTGATGCCAAAACTCCTCCGCGGTTCATCGCAGTCCAGAGACAGTGGAGGAGGAGCTGGGGGTGGGTGAGTGGCTGCAGACTGAACCGAGCGTGCTCGAGACCCCTCACTAGAACTGCTGTTGGAGTCACTGCTGCCAGAGGACGGAGAACACAAAAACACTTCCTTAGTACACAGAGCCCTACTCAGATTAACGAACAAAAGCAAGTGACTAGCCTATAAACAGATCTTCCCAGAACAGTTGACTGAGCACACTTTTCCAGCATAGCACAACATGTCCAATGAAATGGCCAACATTTCTTCTGCACAACAATGCACTTAAATTATCGCTCCAAAACCTCCCTTGTTTTACAGTAGCCTAGGACATACAGTGAGTGGAATGCCAAACCATGGTGTCAGCGCCTTATAGACTGGCTTTATTCTCAAAAAATATATTTCCTACAATATTACAACAATACACCTGAGGTGTAAAGCTTGATAAAACACAATACAATATGATTTGGATTCATAAGGCAATAATTTGATATTTGTTGTATACCACGATACGATACAGTTTAGTATCCTTCGGTCAATATGTGACCAGCTTTGTTCTAAACCTGGTGTAGAACTACCAGTAAATTTGCAAATGATGATGTACAGAAGGACCATTTTAAAAGTATCAGACGTTCGAACACTGCCTTTTAAATCGATGCGTCGACACAAATTGATGGACTGCCCTATTTCAAGAAAGAAAGCAGTTCGTTAAAATCCACCTACCTGCCGCTTCCGGTACTACTGGTGCTGCTGACTGAATCCGAGCTGGACGATCGGCTTCGGGAACGTGAACGCGGACCTCTGCCTGGAGAAACAGGAGCTCTTTTTGGGGAATGGGAGGCTTTGGGGGTCTGTCCCGTGGTCCTTTGTGGAGAAGGGTGACGTGATTGCGAGGAATGAGAAGACCGACTCCGGCGATGATGGTAAGTCCGATCAACACGCCGACCCCTGTCATCGCGGTAAGGATCCCGCCGTGCAGAACCAGACAAAGTGAAGGGATCACGAATTCGAGACTCAAAATGAGATTCGGGAGTTTCAAAACCCCCACTAATCGCACTAACTGCAGGGCTGGCCCCGACTCCAGAGGCAAAAATGGCACGGTCTCGGTAATAGTCCGTGTTGTAGTGCCGCGGCCTATCGAAAGTGCCACTGCGTTCATGGTGTCCGTACGGACTGTGCTCGTATGCTCGATCCCGACTGTCTGAACTGCTGCGAGAGGGACAGAAAGAGACGGGAAAGAAAAGATTCAAAATCAACTAACAAAAACAACTTGGGGAAAAAAAAAAATTCATGCAAAAGTACATCACTTAACATTCCCAGTGATGACTGGGTCAAACTTCAACCAACAGCCAATCATAATTCTCACAATTACCACAACTGCCCAAATTGATTTAAACACGCACACACACACACACACACACACACACACACACACACAAAAGAAAAAAAAAACACATGTTGGATCAAACATCTAACATGTTTTCAGTGCGTGTAAAAAGGCACAAACGCCTGACCTCTTTATGCGAGTCATCATTAGGAAGAAACTCATTAAAATTCTTCCTCCGGTTTGAACTAATTACTTTTTTTTTTTTTTTATTACTTATTATTACTTACTTATTACTTAATAATTACGACTGTAATGAATGAAATGTTTATTTAGTCATAAAGTGGAGCCCAAGTGCACAGACACACCCAAATAAAATTACACAAGCAACCGAGACATGTTCAGCATGTGAAATTTTTTAGTTTTACGCTGAATCCGTGAATCTAACGTCGCTAATAACTACCAGAATCATACAGCCTCTGGATTAACATGATGCGGTAAACATGCGTGTGTACATCGTTCCACAGTGGCATCTCGTCAGTCAGAGGTGGAGGTGTTTAACAGATGTGTTTTCTAGCTCTAGAGAGCCAGCTAGAGGGTGTGGCCTAAAGTCTAAAGGTGGGGCTGTATGTTAGAAGTGATTCGGATGCTAATATAGTTCACATCTGACTTCAATATGGGTTTACATATCGTTAAACTTTATTATTAGACTAAATATTATTAAATTAAACAGTATTATTGAGATAAACATTTTCTTTCGAGATAAGGTACGCGTCAGCTACGCCACTTCTCCAGACCGAGATCCTACAATAACCTGGTTGCATAAGTATGCACACCCCTAAACTAATACTTTGTTGAAGTACCTTTTGACTTTGTTACACCACTCAGTCGTTTTGGGTACGAGTCTATATCGGCGTGGCACATCTTGACTTTGCAATATTTTCTCACTCTTTCTTGCAAAAACATTCTATCAGGAGATGCCGCGACAATCTCGAATTGTGATCGCATCTCCTGTGTGCAGCCCACTTCAGGTCACCCCGGAGATTCGTCTGTTGGATTCAGGTCTGGCTTCTTTTGGTTAAGCTGTTCCTATATTGATTTGGACGGATACGTTAAGTCATTGTCGTGCTGAAAGGGGAAATTCCTTTCCGTCTTCTGAATGTTTTGCACTAAAATTGACTGGTATTAGTAGCTGTTCATGTTTCCCTCCCACCTTGATAAAAGCCCCAGCTCTGCCTGAAGAAAAGCAGCCCTAAAGCATGATGCTGCCACCACCAGGCTTCACCTACGGTATGGAGTAATTTTGGTGATGTGCACCAAACATACCTTTTAGAATTATAGAATCATTATATCTTTTGGAATCGGCCTCATCAGACCATAACACATTTTGCCACATAGTTTGGGGAGATTTAGTTCAGCTTGGATGTTTTTGTATTTTTTGTGAGAAAGGACTTCAGTCTAGCCACCCTACCCCATAGCCCAGACAGGTGAAGAATGAGAGATTGTCGTCAGATGCAGAGAGTAATCAGTACTTGTCAGATATTCCTGCAGCTCATTTGATGCTGCCGTAGGTCTCTTGGCAACCTCCCTGGTAAGATTGTGTATTGTCCTTCTGTTAATTTTGGAGGGACGTCCTGTTCTTGGTGAAGTCACTGTGGTGCTCCATTTTCTCCACTTGTTGATGATGGCCTTCACGGTGCTCCACGGTACATCTCATGTTTTGGAAATTCTTTTATACCCCTCTCCTGATCGATATCTTTCGACAAGCGAGATGCCGTACACGCTTGGTCGGCTCTCTGCAGACCATGGCTTCAGACGAAACCACGGCGATGTGAAGAAGATACTACAGAAACAGCTGGTCTTTATTTACACGAGATTGAATGTGATTGGTTCATTCTGAACACAGCCACATCCCCAATTATAAAAGGGTGTGCACACTTATGCAACCAGCTTATTGTAACTCTCCCCCCACCCTTTTTTTTTAACTTCACAAAAACCTGCCATTTTAACAGGGGTGTGTAGACTTTTTAATATCCACTGTAAAAGTGAATATCAAATAACAAATAATAATAAAACCAACCTTTCTATTCACATGCTAGCAAATTCAGCAAGCCAATTCACTAATAACTGAAACTAAAACATTCGGATTTAAACATCTAAATAATACGTTTTATTTATGATGTATTTAACAACTAATAATAATAATAATAATAATAATAATAATAAAGATGGTAACTACTCTACAATGCAACTGAGAGACTGTTCGGTTTGAACTAGTTTGCTTGGAAATAGTGTACTGGTGTCTAAAGTACTTTACACCACATGCACCAATCTTTTGTAATTATTTACTTACAATTTATAGTGAGAAAGATACTGAAGATTAGGTGCATAAATAACTAACTCATCTTTAGAAAACTTCACATTTAAGCACGCAAAAACCGGTACCTTTTACTGCAGTTTCATATTTAAGGTGTCCACACACACAGCGTTTTTAATATTTCTTTCATTTCATCTGTTATTTTACAGGCTTTCATGCTTTCAGTCTTTTCACTCTTCATGTGTTTCTGTAGTTAATGGTATCTGATACATCCATGTTACATTTGTTATTCTGTTAATTCAGGTTTGCCAAAAATTAATTAATGATCTTCAGAAATTTGTATGCTACATGCTAAAAGAGAGCGGGGGTGGGGGGGTGTAAATATTTGCATGCAATCTAAATGTATACAGTACTGTGCAAAGGCACATGCAAAGAAATGCTGTAGAGCAAAGATGCCTTCAAAATAAAGAAATTAAATGTTTCTACATTAAAAAAAAAATGTTAAAGAGCAGTAAACAGTAGTAAATGAAAAAAAAATCAATATTTGGTGTGACAACAAAATAAAAATATTAGTCTCCGGTACAATGTGTGCAGTTTTATAAGGAAATGAGCTGGTGAGTTTTATTGAGCATCAGTTCTTCTGGACACTTTGACTTTCGCACTCGCTTCTTATTTCTGCAGCGAAACCCAGCAGCCTTCATTGTGTTTACTGTCTGAAAAGTGTCTATTACGTAATACGCTGCTTTCTTTAATGACATACAATCATTTTTCTGTAATGCTTAATTTTGTGCTAGAAAACTAACGTTTGGGAATCTAAAATGTTTTTTGTACTGACTTGATCATGTAGACGCCATAAAATAAAAGAATCTATAACAAAGTTTGTACTAAGATAAACAGGGTGCCTAAAACTTTTGCACAGTACTGTATATAATTCAAATATATTTATTTTCAATACGTGGATAACTGGTTTGTTCAATCTAGCTAGTCACTGGGGTAGCTACACAAATTATTAAACAGCTAGCTAGTCACTCCTTTACCGCGATCGCGACACGAGATCCATCGGATTATCCTCCATATTCGCCTTAATTTGTTTACTTTTTAAATTTTTTCTTCATTATTTAAGGCCTGGTAACACGCCGCAAAGCCAAACCTATCATCCATATAATGCTCACTACGCAAGCTGCGATCACGACCAAATGGGAATCGGGGGAGTCAGGGTACGGTTGCGCAGGTCGTCTACCGGGCTTTGTTATTTACCAGCTCTCATCTCTCATTACTTGCACTTGATGTCATTTGCGATCAACTGGGAAACGGCTCATACTTCCGGTTAGTAAGTAAATCTACTAGATGGTAGTGTTCACGGTGAATAACGTAAGTGCACAGTACGTCATTTGGGACACAACTTGAGCTTTTTCGAGCGCGATTCAGTGACATCACTCCAACATGGCGGCGCTCATAGCGAGAAGTAAGAACAGGGAATAATATCGTAACGTAAGGTTTTTAAGCCGTCTTGAGTCCGTGTTTATATCTGCAATCGCTAAAAAGTGTGCGATACTTTGATTGCTGAGACGTTAATTTGCTTTCTGCAAGATTTTTTTTTTGATCACGCTGCCCCTTCGTGTCATTTTCAGCACCATTAATTGTGAATTATAACAGCCTCTTTAAAAAATATATATATATTAAGCATTAACCACACAACTCTTTACTTCCAGTTTTTGTAGACAGTTTAGTGTGAGAACGTTCTAACGTGGGAAGTATGAATTCTGCCACTGACCTTTTATAAACACTTTGTTTGAATCTATTTAAACGGAAAATTAACCTCGAGAGATCGAATCTACGTAGATGAACCCAGGTTTACGTTTACTGAGTGTGCGGGTGCTCATGTTTTCTTTTCTTCTTCATTGCTGTTAGTTCCTGGTGAAAATTCATGCTCTCCGAAATACTGAACTGTGGTGTTATTACTTAAAACAACGCCGGAGGCAAGACTGGGGGGAAAAAAAAAAAAAAAACAACAACCCCAAAATAAAACAAAAACAGAAAAGACATCAGCAGCGAGAATTGACATTCAGGAGAGTAACGACGGGAGAAGGACAGAAACTCAAACACAGAGGAAGGAAAGAAAGATAGAAGGAAGTGTTAATGACACACACACACACACACACACACACACACACACACACACACACACACACACTATCAGCTCAGAAAGAATCCTTGAGGTCTTTCTGTCCAAACAGGCAGTGTGTTTGTTTTATTAAATTCTACAAGCCCTAAGGTTAGTGGGAATGGGAAAAAGGACAAATAAAAAGAGAAGTAATATCTGGGTTAGACAAAGAAAAAAAAAAAAAAAAAAAAAATCACAGAAGGTGCATGAGGCAGGGCAATACCAACCTTTTCAGAGCAGTAATTCAACCTACATATTCCAAAACACAATATAGGAGGGCAAATGTGTGAGCCAAAAATAGAGAGGCCAAAAAAAGGTGACTGGGGAAGGAAAAAAAAAAAAAAAAGGGGGGGGGGGGGGGGGGGGGGGTAAACTGCATCTTGTTGCCATCACGATAAAAATATCCTCCACGGGGAAGAAAGAAGAATATCCAGACAGGGCTGTGATTCACAACTCTACTGCGAGGAGTTCGAGTCCTCAAAAATTCAAAAAAATTATCCTGACAGGACTGAGGAGAATTTAAACCAAAAAATAAAAAAATATTTTAAAAAAAATCCAGGAGTCAGAGTTTTTGGGAGGGAAAAATAAATAAGTAAATAAACGGTGCAGCCGATATCCACGCTCTCGTCAGAAGTAATCCCATCATCGGTCGGTTTCAGGGCCGGATGAAACCGCTTCTTCAAATCACCAAAAAGAGGATTTCTAGCGCTGAAACAAAAAAAAAACAAAAAACAAAAACAAAAACAGTAATCCCAGTCTGTGATCGCAGATTACTTCCATCAAACTTTGGGAATTGGACAGACTCTGGGATATTCCTTTATTATAAGCCAGCAGGTGTTTGTAAAAATCCTCAGCTTTGTCCGTACTTCTAAAGTCCGCTTGATTAGACTCGGGTACATCCACGTTTACACTGAAGTTAAATCCAAACTCGGCTTGCGGTCCGATATCGTATATCCAAAAAAAAAAAAAAAAAAACTTTAAAAAAAATAATAATAATAAATTAAAATACAGGGATAGATCCGTGACTAAAAGTTTCTTCGCTTATCCAATCTGGACGTCTTCTGAGCTTCGATCTTCAAGCTCCGGCGTTAGTCCGGCGTCTCGCGTTTAAGTTCCAGCCCTAACGTGACTAGCGGGTGGGGAAAATGACGGGGAAATGAAAGCCCTGATAGCGTTAACACGTTAACTCCACACGGACCACCGGAAGGTCCGCCCGATCGCCTCACCTGTCGCGCGACTTCTCTCCGATCCGAAAGGCGCGACTTTAAAACTCGTCCTAGATCCAAATCGGTGTGATACACATCCAGGGTTTGCCACAGCACCATGAGAGACAGAGTTAGCACAATGACCAAGATGGAAGATGGAAAAACAAAAACAAATAAACAAACAAACAAACAAAAAAAGCTGATTCTTGAGTAGATTTTTGGATGAAGCTACTTTTGTGTAATAAAAACAAAAATTTTTTTTTTAGCAAAACAGAAAGAAAAAAAAAAAAAAAAAACCACATCATGTACGTACTTAATCCGTTAATGGCATGGTAAATACTTCCACACAGGTGATCCCAGGAAGTACAGGTAATATCCAACACTCTCGAAGGGGGAGGAAAGGAACGCCTAATATCCAAAACTCACCAGATATCCGCAAATCGATCGTAATATCCAAACTCACCGGGATATTTTCCACACGGGGTAATATCCAGCTCGGAGGAAGGATATGGCTCACACAGTAATCCCAATAACTTGAACAAACACACCTTAGAAATCCACACATTCTTAAAAACGAGACAAACAAGATTCATATGGATAATTAATTCCATGAGCGAAGTCGGGCCTCAGAGCAGAAGGGAATCCCTAGATAATCAAAAAAAACGTAACGGCCTTTTCGATTGATTTTTTTTTTTTTTTTTTTATAACCCAGAAGGAAACCTGAAAGTGTTGGAAAATGGTTTAATTTTCTTTCTTTTTTGACACCACGGTCCCCCCTGCAGTTCGAAGGGAGACTGCATCCACTTACCCGTCTAATCTGCGCTCATAGCGTCCCTCTCTGGTGTGAAGAGACACCGGGGGCCCATAAACGGGACCCACAGCAGCTCTCGAGAAACTCGCAACGTCCCTCGTGTGACTGCTAGACGGCGGGTTGTCGTCCAGGCCCCGGACGGAGCTGGGCACGGAGCCGGGCTCGTTGTAGTCGGTGCGAAGGTCTCTGTCGCCCATTTTGTTGACTGCGTTGTGCGCCTTCTGGGCACTTTTGATGTCGACAAAATCCACGAAAGCCGCCACGCCGCCTTCTGAACCTCGCTTACGGAGGACTTTAACGCTCTCCACACGGCCATACCTGCAGGACACGGAGAGACACACACACACACACACACACACACACACACACGAGAGACAGAGAGAAAAACAATCAGAGATATGAGATCATTTTATGTTCTTTAACAGTGGATCATTTTGAGTTAAACAATACAAAGCGTGTCACACTGCACATCTCAAAGCTAAACTGCAGCTATACAAAAAGCACAATTTTAAAAATTTATTTTAATTTATATTTAGGTTCAGATTTGCATTTTTTCTCCCCACCCCCCTGCAGCTTCAAACACGAGCACATGGAGGAAACGTCCTTGTCCTTCCTCTTCACTTTAGCTCTCTCTCTCTCTCTCACACACACTTACCATTTTAAACCTATTTTCTAGTTTTAACACTACGGACGTGATATGAACATCACAGCTAGCTCCATAAGAGTGATTAATGTACTACTGTGAATGATTAAATGCTTCAAAACCTTCTAAGAAACTTCTATTAACGTTTTCTGTGATCGAACGTTAGCGTTAACTTTCACTACAAAACAGCTCCGATTTGAATACAAACCCCAATTAAACACAGGAAAAACACATTTCTGGTACGAAAATAAAACAACATGAATAATCCTGATCAATCAAATGAAACCGGTTTTCCGGTGAATTTATTAGAACGCGAGGCGATTAGCCAGCTAATGTTATCGTAACTAGCTTACCACCATGCTAGCGGGCTATCTTAACTAGCATGGCTATCCAGGCAAACCTCGCGATAAAATTAGCATGATCTTAATAAGTGTTTTTTAAAACAACGATCGGTTATACAACAGGCACGGACATTAAAAGTAAACATCAGAATCGCGTTATATATCAAAGGAAAGGACTAACTGATAAAACGTAATCCGAATTTTTAAAGTAATAAATTGCCGCGCTAGCTAGCTGGCTAACAAACTAGCCGATTAGCCAGCTTCAACCACAAGCTAACCGGCTAAATAAACCTCATTAATTTATGGGAAATGCTCCACTTTGAATTGTGTACTCTTTTAAAAACCCAACATGGTGAAAATATGTGGATTTTGCAGTCGTGTGCGTGTTATTGTTGTTTTTTTCCATAACGCGGGCTAAACCGAGGCCCCGAGCGAGCTAACGTTAATTAAAAAAACAAGAAAACAACTCACCGTTTAAAATATTCGACAATTTTTTCTTCTCGAACATGTTCGGGTAAATTTCCCACCCAAAGGTGTCTGGTTTCCCGAACCATCCTGTGTGTCCCCTTCCCTGTTCATGCACATATGCGTTTCCACCTCTGTTTATATATAATATCTGGGTGGTTTTTTTTATGTATATTTAATCTGACCGTCGGGGGGAAAATCCGCCTTTTCCAAAATGAACGCCGTGAGAAAAAAAAAAAAAAAAAAAAAACCTCCGTTTGGCTGCAGCGTCTCAACGCGAGCGTGTGAACTCGAGACTGAGCGGGAGCGCGCAAGGCGTGTGAACTCGACCGAGCGGGGGCGGGAGCGCGCACGTCTCTCGGGTTCGAGTTTTGCCACGCGCCTCGCGCGCTCCCGGCGTTACGACGCCACAGCGACAGAAAATGTCGCTCCGTGTAAACAACATGACGGCGAGTGATCCCGGCGGCTACCGAGTAAACACACACGCTGCTCGAGCGTAACGGTCACACGAACAAAATGAAACCATCACGAAAACATATAATTATGTATCTAAAGTAACACGGTGTGTTTATTTTGGATTTTAATGAATTAGTATGAATGAAGTACCGTGCAGAAGACTTAGGCACGTGCAAAGAAATGCTGTAAAGCAAATATAGCTTCAAAATAATGAAATGAAACGTGTCTACATTTAAAAAAAATCTACTATAAAGAGCAGTAAACAGCAATAAACTCAATAAAGCTTTTATTATGATTTTGTCTGAAAAGAGCTCTGTTACATAATATGTTGCTTTCTTTACTGACACACAAACATTTATTGTGTTGGAAATGTAAAGTTTGGAAATCAAAAATGTTTTTTTTTTTGTACTGACTCAATAATGCAGAAGTCATAAAATAAACATCTGTAACAACATTTGTGTTAAAAATAAAAGACTTTTGCACAGTAATGTATCTTCTAGGATATTTTGGCCTATTTAAAAAACAAAATATTTTAAGATCATTACATTATCTGGCAGACGCCCTTATCCAGAGTGACTTACGTTTATTTCATTTATACAGCTGAGCAGTAGAGAGTTAAGGGCCTCGCTCAAGGGCCCAGCAGTGGCAAGTTTTTCAGTGCTGGGATTTGAACTCACAACCTTCCCATCAATAGTCCAATGTCTTAACCACTGAGCTCCCAGTCAGCATTTAATCTTACGGAAAATATAATTAATTAATCTAATCGTACAGCATCGTTTCATGGATATTCCTGTTGGTAAAGTTCTACTATTTATTATTATTATAATTATACATTACAGTATACCTTATACCTTGTAGTTATATATTTTATTTTATCTTTTTATTTTATACGGGGAGAACATGCAAACTCAGAGAATACAGGGCGAAGGCTGGATTCAAACCCCCAGCTCAAGAGGAAAACGTGCCAACCACTAAGCTACCATGCCCCCCATTTTATATAATAATAATAATAATAATAATAATAATAATAATAATAATAATAATAATAATAACTGGATTTTCCCCATACCCAGACATCAACTGAAACTTTAAAAAAAAAAAAAAAAAAGTTAATGGATAAAATAGTCCGGGTGAGAATGAGGTGTGAGGTTCTGAAATTTAGCTTCTAAACCCTAAGTGGTTATAGCCCAGAGTCAGAGAGTGTGTGTACAGGTGTGTCATGATGGAGGATCTCAGAAAGGTAAGATAGGATGAGGGACAGGTGAGGTATTCTTACACCATGAGCAGGAGTTTGTATTGAAGTTGGGCTGAAACTACTAGCACTACCACTCATCTACATATATAACTAGTATATATATATATATATATATATATATATATATATATATATATATATATATATATATATATATCAGTGAGCACAACGCTTCAAATCATCAGCATGACGCTGACAACTGACATCACAAAGATGTGTCACATGACCTTAAAGGTTTAGCATGAAAATAATGAAAAAAATAAAACGGTTCTCTGAGGAACTCTAATTTACATGTACTGTGGACTCAAGCACAAAAAAGTGGAAATGTGGCACATATCAGTTTATTTTCTTCCGTCATTTAGAACAAAAAAAAAAACACAATTTCAATATCTGCACTAATAATAATAATAAAAAAAAAAAACATTTTAAAAATAAAAATAAAAAACAGCATGGAATCTTGTTTAATGTGGAATAAATATCTTTGGTGCACTGAATTATGCAAAGAGTGAAAAAAAAAAAGTCTGATTACACTGGATATGTTTGATATACCTGCTGTTACAGCGTCTATAAAATGGAAAGGAAATGAAGAAACTGGAAGGAGTCTAAATATAAAAATAAGCTAATACTGCAGTAATCATTGTTTAAAAAAGAAAAAGAGAAAAGCATTTCCCCCCAGCTTTGTTTTCCCAGTACTGTAGGATTCCTGATTACAATCTTTATTCCCAACGAAAGGAACGTTTTAGCCAAAAATGAAACGTAAATGTTGATCATCCGAGACATGTTTGTACTGTACGGTTTGCTTCTATGAAGATCCAGGCATGCTAAACCGCTAATGCTAAAACTATTAGCTTCCCTGGCTTAGTATCAGACTCGTAGCTTCAGTGCAAAAAAGAAAAAGGTACATTTCAGACAATGTTCATGTCTCGGCTGATCCACTGTGTTGTGTTTGGACTCCGAGTGGCGCTGGGCGTTTGGTACGTTCCATCTTTGGCCAAACCGTTCCTCCGAATCAGAGCAGCGAGCTTTTGTCCGTCATGTAGCACTGTAGCTCTCGTTCATTTCTCAAAGGATCACAGGGTGATCGGCCGCGTCCCAAACTCCGGCGCGTGAAAGAAGATAAGAGTTCCACTAGAATCAATTTTGATGCTAGCGTTGTTTTAAAACACCACAGCTGATGCTAGTGCAGCCTGCTAGCTAATGGACCGATTAGCGATTAGCGCAGATGTAACACAAAACCAACCAGATGCGAATTCCAGGAGACTAGGATTGTTAGACAGTAGCCATGATTAATAAAGTGTGGGACGAAGTCGGTGTTTATTAGTCATTGTTTTAAGTCGCAGGAACTTTACAGCAGCTGAGTTTATGGAGAAATCACTCAACCTTTTTATATATTTATTTATTTATTCGTTCATTTATTTATTTATTTAAACTAAACTGTGAAACAAACACTCCCTTTAATCAGCATAACAGTGAAACGCATATGTTTTTATGTCTAAGGCGATTAGCCAGCTAGCTAGGTACAAAGCTTAGCTGTGTTCATGAACATTTCATTTAGAGTCAATCGATTATACACCAGCCACAAAAAAAACTAATAATCAAACATTCACTTTGTTTTTTTATAGAAGAGGAAATGGCTAAAATTAATTAAGCGCAATTTGAGTTTTTAAAATTTCACACAGCTAGCTGACTAGCCGACTAGCTAACCAGTTAAATATCTAATTTTGTTCCAGATCTGGTGAGATTTGGTGTTTTTGGTGGGGTATTTTTTGGTACGTTATGCCACATTAGGCATTTTTCTCACAGTAAGCGTATTAGAATTAGAGTTCTAGTGTTTTGGACCGAGAGCATGAATGCAGAATGACGTGAGGACAAAAACTAGCATTGGGTCTTGGGTTTGTGTGTCCTTTAACAGGATCAGTGTTGGCTCGTCTGGATCAGAGAGAGATGGCAGGGTTTGCACAGGATCTGTCCGTCCAGCGGGTGGCAGCCGTGTTCGTTGGGCTCCGGGGAGAGAAGCACCCCACACAGCTGGAGGAAAATAAAGAAAACACCATCTGTGAGAATGAGATACGTTGGTGAACGTTGGTAAAAGAAGACGTGGGCTGGGCCAGGGCATGCACCGGGGCCTGTTCACTTTATAACTGAACTTTTATAAACAGTATTTGGGGTTTGTCTTGTTCATTTCTCCTGCTTACATTCAGGTTTTCTCACACTGCATAGTAATGGATGGCAAATGATTTTTCACACACACACACACACACACACACACACACCTCACAGTGGTAGCAGTCTTCGTGAAAAGACCGTCCAAGACACTCGACCGTGTAGCTGTCTGTCCCGTCCTCTCTCGGGATTATCAGCTCGCCACACACACTGCACTGAGGCGCGTATTTCCTGAAACACACACACACACACACACACACACACACACACACACACACACACACACACACACACACACACACACACAAACACACACACACACAAACACACAGAGGAACAAAGGCTAATGTAGTTAAGAAGTATAAAGCATGATCGTTGACATGGTGAAGTCATTTTGTAATTTACTCTGTAATTTAATCTGTAATTTTTTTTAACACTAATTGAAGGAGTCTCCAGTGTCAGTGTCAAAAATAAAAAAGCAAGTAGCAAATTTCACACTGAACTGGAGACTCCTTCAATTAGTGTTAAAAAAAATTACAGATTAAATTAAATCTGTGTGTATGTGTGTGTGTGTGTGTGTGTTGTAGTGCGTAGCACATAGAGCTGTCGTGTAGCTGTTGTGATGTACCTGTAGTAGTCCTGCAGGCAGTACACCTCCCCCACCTCCCCCTGTGCAAAACGCTGCTCTCCGATTGGCTGCCTGCAGGTGGTGCACACGAAGCAGGGCGGGTGATAGGCTCGTTCCAGCGCCCGGATCACGTGATCTTTGATGACCTCGCCGCACGCCCAGCACGGCTCCAGACTGGCCTGAGGGACCACAGCGACCACAACAGGAAGTTAAACGACCCGAGGAGACGTGTTTTTAGGACGAGGATTTTCCAAAGCTTGTTGTTGCCGTAGTAACAAAAACCTGACTCCACCCCCTCTCCAGGCCGGTTAATCTAACTTTCATTTCACTGAGGTAGAGAAGAAAGATCTGTTCGAGCAGATCAATAAAATCGATCCGTGTAGCCGGTGGGGGAATAACGCAGACCTCGGTGCTGTGACTAGGGGTCAAAGGTCAACGAAAGTGAAGGTCAGATGATGGTTTTCAGTGATGTTCAGGATAATGAGGTATTGATTGTGTGATGGTTCAGAGCTGTGTGCATGGACGCAGGGTGTGTGTGTGTGTGTGTGTGTGTGTGTGTGAGCTCTGACCTGGTAGCAGTCCTCACACAGAGGGATCCCGGCCTTGTTGTAGTACATTTTCCCGGCGAGAGCAGCATGACACTGTCGGCACTGGAAGCAGCTGCTGTGGTACGTCCTGTTCAACGCCTCGATCGCCGGCTCACTCAGGGCCACGGGCTTACGACAGAACCCACACACATCTACACACACACACACACACACACACACACACGGGATGATTAAATCACTGTACATGTGAAAAACTCATAGATTCTTGTATTAATGTCTTTGTGAGGTATTTCTATTGACTATATCCAAATGTCTTAAACTTAACTTAAACTCTGAACCTTAACACTGCTTCACAAAAGTACATTTTTATTGGTCTTTTTATTTATTTGTTTATTTATAAAAGGTGCTTTTTATTTATTTATTTTTTTAAATCCCAAATATCCCCACAAGGTCAACAACTGTCTCTCCAATAGAGGTTATGTATTCATAACATCATGGGGACATTTGGTCTCTCTCTCTCATTCTGTCTCATTATCTGTCTCTTAACACTCACATACTCTGTGTGTGTGTGTGTGTGTGTGTGTGTGTGTGTGTGTGTGTGTGTGTGTGTGTGTGTGTGTGTGTTTGAGTTACCCGGTGTAATCCCCTCTTCAGTCAGAACTCCAGCAGTCGACTCGTTCTGCCTCTGATCAGCAGGAGGCGCTCTCTCCACACACATCTGCACAGGAAAGAACACAGCAGTGTGAGTGTGTAAAGGTGAGAACCGTCCTGAGGATCAGAATAGCGATATATCAGATATCAGTATCGTCACACTGATGTATCGTCACACCTCTGATTCCAGTTTCATTACAATAACGGCTGAACGATTGAAACCTGGAA
>CM042558.1:19429799-19432299 GCA_023630585.1 Cranoglanis bouderius
AATCAAATAAAATACTTGGCTGCAGCAGGTGTGTGACTCCGCCCCCAGCAGCACCTGCATTGGGTTTGTTTCTGAGAGGTTGGGAAACTGTGGAAGGTTTTACAGTGAAGGAGAAAGTGAGCCTCTGTCTCAGCCTCACCAGTCTTACAGTGACAGCTCACTCCTTCCTCTGGAAGCCATGTTTGTTTGTGTTTGCCTTTCTCTATGGTGAGGCCGTGAGCACTGAGCCTGGAGTGTGTAAGGATCCGTCTCTGTTCTGTATCTCTGACGCTGGAGAGGTTTTCTGCCAGCTCGTATTTTCTGTTTGAGGCCTGATAACATTCTAATTCACTTTCCCAGTGGTCCAGATGTGCATTTTTACTATTACTATTTGTAGTGTAGTGATAGTGATATTTTTAGTGTAGTTGAGCTGGTCTGAAACAGGTCATTAGATGTTGGTGGGTTTGTGAGTTTCAGAGCCAGCTGACAGAGGGAACTGGCTTTAGGGCTTAGCTCTTGGGTTTTAAGGGCTTCGTTTTGAAGTGTGTTAGGTGAGCTTGATTTAAGAAGAGTCCAGAATTTAAGAGATCGTTTCTGAATATTTAGAAATAAGGGATATCTGCCTAATTCAGCTCTGCATAAATCATTATCATAGTTTTTGTCTTATTGACTGTCAGGGCCCAGTTGTGACAGGATTTCTCCAGCAGGCCCAGTTGTGAGAGGAGTTCTCCAGCAGGCCCAGTTGTGAGAGGAGTTCTCCAGCAGGCCCAGTTGTGACAGGATTTATCCAGCAGGCCCAGTTGTGACAGGAGTTCTCCAGCAGGCCCAGTTGCTGCTGTAGGCCTTGTGCAGTGTCTGACAGCAGCACCAGGTCATCTGCATAGAAGAGGAATTTCACTTCAGAATTACAGTGGGGGGGAAAAAAGTATTCGATGCCCTGATGATTTTGTACGTTTGCCCACTGACAAAGAAATGATCAGTCTATAATTTTAATGGTAGGTGTATTTTAACAGTGAGAGACAGAATAACAACAAAAAATCCAGAAAAACACATTTCAAAAAAGTTATGAATTGATTTACATTTTAATGAGGGAAATAAGTATTTGACCCCTTCGACTTAGTACTTGGTGGCAAAACCCTTGTTGGCAATCACAGAGGTCAGATGTTTCTTGTAGTTGGCCACCAGGTTTGCACACATCTCAGGAGGGATTTTGTCCCACTCCTCTTTGCAGATCCTTTCCAAGTCATTAAGGTCTCGAGGCTGACATTTGGCAACTCGAACCTTCAGCTCCCTTCACAGATTTTCTATGGGATTAAGGTCTGGAGACTGGCTAGGCCACTCCAGGACCTTATTGTGCTTCTTCTTGAGCCACTCCTTTGTTGCCTTGGCTGTGTGTTTTGGGTCATTGTCATGCTGGAATGCCCATCCACGACCCATTTTCAATGCCCTGGCTGAGGGAAGGAGGTTCTCACTCAAGATTTGACGGTACATGGCCCCATCCATTGCCCCTTTGATGCGGTGCAGTTGTCCTGTCCCCTTAGCAGAAAAAGACCCCCAAAGCATAATGTTCCCACCTCCATGTTTGACGGTGGGGATGGTGTTCTTGGGGTCATAGACAGCATTCCTCCTCCTCCAAACACAGCAAGTTGAGTTGATGCCAGAGAGATCTGACCACACCTGACCACAACACTTTCACCCAGTTCTCCTCTGAATCATTCAGGCAAACTTCAGACGGGCCTGTACATGTGCTTTCTTGAGCAGGGGGACCTTGCGGGCGCTGCAGGATTTCAGTCCTTCACGGCGTAGTTTGTTACCAATTGTTTTCTTGGTGACTATGGTCCCAGCTGCCTTGAGATCATTAACAAGATCCTCCCGTGTAGTTCTTGGCCGATTCCTTACCGTTCTCATGATCATTGAAACTCCACGAGGTGAGATCTTGCATGGAGCCCCAGACCGAGGGAGACTGACAGTTTCTTCCATTTGTGAATAATCGCACCAACTGTTGTCACCTTCTCACCAAGCTGCTTGGCGATGGTCTTGTAGCCCATTCCAGCCTTGTGTAGGTCTACAATCTTGTCCCTGACATCCTTGGAGAGCTCTTTGGTCTTGGCCATGGTGGAGAGTTTGGAATCTGATTGATTGATTGCTTCAAAATCAGCAGGGGATCAAATACATTTTTCCCTCACTGTATTTAAAGTGAGGCCAGGTGTTGCAGATTGTTCCAGTAACTCTGCATTGATGTACATGTTGAATAGGATTGCACTCAAATTGGAGCCCTGTCTAACTCCACATCTTTGGGGGAAGAAATCTGTTCTTCTATTGCCAATTTTTACTCCTCACCTGTTCTCTGAGTACATGGATTTAATTATGTCATACATTTTGCCCCCTATGCCAGATTGGAGCATTTTGTAATGTAGATCATTGAGCCAAATAGAGTCAAAAGCTTTTTTTAAAATCAACAAAACATGTGTAGATTTTGCCTTTGTGTTTTTGGTGTACGTGCTGGCAGACTCGGGTGTGT